>VDFB02281492.1:177951004-178283504 GCA_007258455.2 Sequoia sempervirens | reverse complement strand
AATTCATTAATGTTTCTTTTTCCCTGGGAATTTACACAAAACCATATAAAGAAGAAATTATAACCACTGACGAATTTAAATAGACCATAACATATGATTTACTAATGGATTTGATAACTTATGAAACTGTGATTAAATTTGTGAACCACATTGCAAACAAGATATTCCAGAGAGTTTAAAACTTGAGTAACCAACTTATCCCAAACAAGTAACTATTTGAAAACCTACAGATATGGCATGAAATTTTTCCCATGTATATATGTTTTATATGTTGTGTTGCTTGTATATACAGGGTGTGTCTATATATTCTTGAAAAAAAATCAATGAATATATGTCAAAAACATGTGTGTAATCAATGAAAACATCATATACATTTTTAGTGAATTTCTAATCCCATACATGCCTATGATTGCATGTATGGTACAAATTTTACCATCATATATATTTCATATGGTTGTACGCAATTCTATAAATCAAACCTTCAAATGTCTTGCAAACAGTTTCAAATTTTCCATTAAATAAAATTTCAAGTGTTATATATCAAATTTCGGCTCTCCACCACTCTGAGCAATGGTCTATTTTGCTCTTAGAAACACTTATAGAAAGTTGATACCTAAGACCACCCCAAAAATTACAAGACTAGTTAGTAAAATCCAACTCAAAAGTGCAAAAACACACACAAACAAGAGTAAGACAAGGGAGTATAGATCCCCAACGAAGTCGACAAAATGTAATGCCTAGATTTTGAAATTGAAATGAAAGAAATCTAATATGTAAACTCCCTATTCAAAACATGTAAAACCTTTAGATAGACATTAAAAATGAAATAAAAATGAGATAATAATATTAAAACCAACATGAAATATTACCAAAAGCCTCCATTTTTGAATGATTGGAATGTGGATTCTCTCTTTGTTTGAAGATCACCAATTTGGCAATATGTTCTTAGCATTGTTGCAAGTATGAAAATTTTGTCATTGATTCCAACTAGTTAACGGGTTTCCAACTAGTTTTTGTTGTCATTGATGTCATGAATGATGGTTATTGGTTGTACATGTTGAGGATATTAAGAAAATTGTAATGAAAAAAGGTTGCAGGTATTCAATGTTTGCTTCAGGTTTCGCTCCAGGATTTTCTACTATGTTGATGGGGATCTGAGGTATTATTCATGGTTTTTGGAAGTTGCTATATCTATATTTTGGGTTTTTGGATCATTGTATAGTGTGAATTATGTTTTCCAGTTGCAAATTGTGCTTTTCTATGTATTTGGCTAAGGTCCATGAGAAATGTTGTTGCTCCGGATTTCTTCTTATCTAAGTCTTATGACTTGCAGTTCTTAGGATAAGTTGTTGAGGTCATGTTCAAGTTAATTTTGTTATCTAGAAAGATTGGATCATGTTAAGGTTTTGTGTGCTCAATTTATATGTTTTTTACACTAGTTTGGATATTGTGTTTAAATACTACTTATGAAGTTTATGGAAGCATGTTGAAGCATGTGTTTGGGTTGACCTCATTCTAATTCCACTATAGAATGTTTTGGCACCAACCTAATTTGAATTTGTAAATACAAGTGGTGTATGGATGACTTTGGATAAGTTTCAAAGTTGAAGACAATATAAATACAAGTTGAGATGTTTGTGGAAGATGCATGAATGTAAACAAGATAGATGTGAGATAGATTTGAAATGGTGTGTATGTGATGCGAGTTTGAGAAGATCAGTACGAAATATAATTGTGAGTTTCTGGAAGCAGTGAGCCTAAGGTGTACTCTTTCATTCAAGCATATCTGCAAGTGTGTGAGTGAATTGTGGTAGAAATATCTATTGCATTGAGATTGTTTTCTCTCTGCAACAAATCTCTTATATCTTCTTTGTAATTTTGTGGTAGTGAGACCTCTAGGTGGTTAACCCTTGTTGGACAGTGAGTCCTAATCTAGACAATAAGCCATGTTTTGATAGTGAGTCTTCTTTGGCAGTGATCCTTTGTATTTGGTTTTGATATTATCTATATTGTGAGCTAAACCTCACTATGGTTTTTCCCTTATTGGGTTTTCCATGTAAATTTGGTTTTATTGTATGTGTGTGTGATGTTTTTCAATTTCTGCTTTTGCACTTAATGATTAATCACATTCGTAGAGTAAAGGATTTGTGAATGATATTTGATCTAATTTCTAGTGGAAGTTCTTAAAGGTTAATATTTTTTACAACCAATTCACCCCCCTCTCAGTTGTCTTGTTCAATAATTGGTATCAGAGCTTGGTTCCTTGGAGAAGAGCTTAACTGCTTAAGGAAGGTCTGGGATGATGAGCAAGATCACTATTGAGTGTCCTAGGTTTGATGGGACTAACTATGCCCTCTAGAAGATAAAGATGGAAGGATATCTAGAGTATTGTGGATATGATGTTGAGAAGGCTTACAAAATGGCTTACACTCCTCCTGCAAATGGTCTAACTATAGCTGATGATATCAAGGCACATGAAGCAAACAAGGTGAAGTTTATTTTGAAAATAGTCTCTCACATTCTAAGTTGATTAAAGTTGCAAATCTGAAAACTGCTAAAGAATTCTAGGATGAATTGGAAAAGATGCATGAAGGAGATGAAAGGGTCAAAGAATAAAAAATGTAGAATTTGTAGGCACAATTTGAGCTCCTACAAATGTATGAAGATGAGAACATTAAATACTACATATAAAGAGTGGATGAGTTGGTTGGTGGAATGCGTGGAATTGGTGCTACAATGAATGAATCCGGGATTGTGAAGAAGATTCTCAAAACTCTTCCTGATGCGTACAATGAAAAGGTATCTGCTATTGAGGAATATATAGATTATAAGACATATACTAAAGATAAGTTGTTGGGTACTCTAACATCTTATGAAATGAGAAAGCCTAGCTTGAGAAATGGATCAAAGACAAAAATTGCTTTTAGGGCTACAAGAGCTAAAGATCCAGATGAAGAGAACTTTAATGATGTAGAAGTTATCTTTGTAAGAAGAATGAAAAAGGGTTCTGGTAAGTATGAAGTTAAGTTACCTTTTAAATGCTTTAGTTGTGGAGGAATTGGTCATTATGCTTTGAGATTTCTAGAAAGAGCTAAGAAGAATAAACATAGATTAAGCAAATAAAACAAAGGGAAGGTGATTAAGAGAGCATATTATGTAAATGAAGATGCTGGAATTTTTTATGAAGAGTTTGATTATAGAGATTTTGATGATAAGGAATGCTTGTTCTTGGCTATAAAAGATGAATCTACTCCTACTAATACTAAAAGACGAGTGAAGTAAATTCCTCCAAAGAAAGATGAAGATACTATGATATCTTCCCTACATGATAAACAAGAAAAGAACTATTGGGTTGTTGAAAGTGGTTGTTCACATCACATGACTGGTGATAAGATTAAGTTTTTTAAACTTGAAAAATATGATGGAGGCTTAGTTGAAGTGGAGATGATACCGGTACTAAGATTAGTGGGATAGGTTTAGTAAGTTTTGATGGAAAACATAACATTGATGATGTCTAATATGTTAAGGGTTTAAGGAATTATCTTTGGAGTGTTGGAAAGATGTGTAGTAAAGGATATAATCTTGTATTTGAGGATGAGAGATGTGAAATTAGGAAAGTATTCAAAATAGTGATTGCTGCTAGTAAGAAGTCTAAAGGAAATATTTATCAACTTAAGGGTTTTGATGGAAATTGTTTTATGACTTAGATTAATGATAGATGGTTATGGCACCAGAGAATGTGTCATATGAATTTTGATAATATGGAAAAAATCAATGCAGTACAAGTTGTGAGAGATTTATCGAGGATTACAAAGCCTGTTAATGCTATTTGCAAGAATTGTTAGTTTGGAAAGCAAGCTAGAAACAACTTCAGATTGAAGGAGCAATCTACTACCGGACTACTGGATTCGATTCATACATATCTCTATGGTCCTACACAAGTGAAAATTCTACAAGGTGTAAGGTACTTTATGCTTTTGATTGATGATTACTCTTTGTATGCATGGGTTACTTTAGAGAGAAAATTGATGTATTAGAAAGATTTAATGAATTTAAGGCTATGGTTGAGAATGAGGAAAATTTGAGAATAAAATGTTTGAGGTCTGATAGAGGTGGTGAATTCGCCTTGAATGAGTTTAACATGTTTTGTGAAGTTCATGGAATAAAAAGTGAGTTATCTATTCCTAGAACTCCTCAGCAGAATGGAGTTGTTGAAAGAAAGAAAAGAACAATTCAAGAAGCAACTAGATCAATTATTACAGAGGCAGGTCTGCCAGAATTTTACTAGAGAGAATCTATTCACACTATTGTTTATGTATCCAATCAAGTTCAAGCAAGAGTTAACAGTGCTAAGACTCCCTATGAGCTATGGTGTGGAAGAATTCCTATTGTCAAGTATTTCAAAGTATTCAAAAAAAATGTTATCTAGGGAAGTTTGATGCTAGATGTGATGAAGGTATCTTTCTTGGATACTCTACAAGAAGCAAAGATTACCGATGTTTCAATAAAAGACTGAGAAAGATTGTAGAGAACAAATGTCAAGGTTGATGAAGTAGTGAAGAATTCAATTGAAGTTGATGGATATGTATCTAATGAACCTAATTGCATAAGAATAGAAGTTGTGGAAGAATAGGAGAAGTAGAATGAAGAAGAAGAAGCGTCAGTGGTGTCCCCAAAGACAGCTAAGTATGTGCAAAAAAATCATTCAGAAAGTCAAATCATTGGAGATAAAAGGAAAGGAGTATTGACAAGAAGCAGAGCTACAGCTACTGGTAAAATAAATTTGTGCTTACTTTCTAAAGTTGAACCAAAGAATTTGAGTGAAGCATGTAATGATGAGAATTGGATGAAGGCTATGAAAGAAGAAATTATGTAGATTAAGAAGAATCAAACTCGGGAATTGGTCCCTAGATCAAAAAATAAAAACATAATAAGATCAAAATGGGTTCTCAGAAACAAGTTGAATGAGAATAGAGAAGTTATAAATTAAGCAAGACTTGTGTGTAAGGGTTACTCACAAGTAGAAGGTATATATTTTCAAGAAAACTTTGCTCTAATGGAAGGATGGAAGCCATCAAAATGTTTTTAGCATTTTCTACTCATAAATATTTTAAAGTTTATCAGACGGATGTTAAGTTTGCATTTCTAAATGGAAAGTTAAAAGAATAGGTCTACATGGAACAACCGAAAGGATTTCAGTTGTCATATCAACTGGATATGGTTTGAAAATTTAAAAAGACCTTATATGGATTGAAGCAAGCTCATAGAGCTTGGTATGAAAGGTTAGATAGATATCTGATTCAACAAGTTCTCAATGAAGGTATGGCAGATAGTAATTTGTACTTCAAAATCAAAAATGAAAAAATCTTGATAGTAGTTGTATATGTTGATGACATTATCTTTAGAGGAAATGTAAAAAATTTCAAGATGTTTGTTAAAGAGATGTAAAAGGAATTTGAGATGTCTATCTTTGGTGAGATGAATTTCTTTCTTGGGCTGCAAATTAATCAAACAGAGAAACGGGTTTTTATTTCACTGTTACATATTTTTCGCCTTAGCTCAAATGGAGGAGCTATCTGATTGTTTTTCAACTTTAAGTGGAATTGCAGATTGAATTTTAAATGTTGTTTCACATTACTTTTTGCTTTGAGTAATAGTTATGCATTTTAGTGAAGTTATGGAGTTGCAGAGTGTCATTCATATGTTGCAGATTTAAAAGAAATATAGAATTGAGTACATGAGCAAAATAGCATTTTAGATGCTTTTATTCATTTCGTAAAAAAATCATATTTTACAAGGCTTCATTTGATTTCACAATCAGAATGATATTACAACATTGCATGAAAATGCATTTTCTTTTCAATTGAAAAGCAAAATTGAAATCAAAGATCCACATAAGCCGTGGATATAACTGACTGTGACAACACATTGCTAATAGCACATTGCACTACTGAAGATGCGAAAGGAAAAAACATAAGTAACAGCATAGTCATCATTGATTGATTATCGACGCTTGATGTTGAATGGTGCACCTCGTCATCTCGAGCTTCGTCGACCTATAGGAGGAAAAGAGGGGTTTCAGTGGCTCCGACTATGGTGTAACTTATATGGAACACCCACAATAGTACAACATGCTATTAGTAATGAATTGAAACAATCAATTAAGTGTTGTATGAAAGAAGTGAACTGAAGGAGAAATAACAATATCATGATCAACATGTTCTATTTTTTATGCTAATGTTGTTTGCTTCCTTGTGCAGGTATAGGTAAAATCATGAAGCTAAACATTATTTGAAGACCAAGCATGTGGAGTAAAACGGGCTCCCACAAGGGTAGAGCTCGACATGCTGCCCTATTCTTTAAATGGGCTGATTTTAAAAGATACTTTGTCATATTCATCAAATGGAATGAGGAACAACTGAAAGAGTAAAACAAAGTAATCCATCAAGCAACAAAACCAATTGTGCATTCATAATGATCAGGGTTGCTTTCTGAAGGCTACAGGTGAACAGTGAGTTAAGTTCACTTAAGGAATTCAACTAAGTACATTTGGATCAGATATGGTTGAATAAGTTCATGTTCTGATTGATCATAACTATGTATATCATGCAAGTTTCAGTTAATCATTTCTTTCTCAATCGGTCAAGGATAGTGAACAAGCATACATTGTGCCTTATTGTTTTTTTTTTACTTTTATCACGAAAGAGAACGTTTTTCTTTAAAAAGCAGTTTGTTAAGTGAAATATAAAAATGCATGAAGAGTACCATGTTACATCTGAGAACTAACACAAACAGTTCATTCAAGGGTTGAATTAATCAACAGTTACAATTGGCTAGTAAAACAAACATAGTATTATGAATGTCAAGCAAGTAATCAGAATGCAGATTCAAGAAGGAGTTCAAATGATTTAAGGGGGCTCATATTTTCTACACAAAGAGCAGTTTTCAAATACTATGAATGAGCTTCAAGAATGAAGAGTATCAATGTTCATGCAAATGTCTATGAGTAGAAAGCTATGTTTTTGTATGAATCATCTATCAATGCTTAAGGCAAGGCAGCAATTACTGTTCATTCAAATTGCTTCAGAGAGTTACTTGAACAAATTGTCAAAGCCAGCTAACCTTTTAAATCTTAAGCAAATATTGCATAGCAAGGATTGTTCTATTGTGTCTTCAAAAGAGTACAAGTGTCAAAGTAAGACATCACTTGTAATAGGTCTAGCCATGAATTAAATGCAACAAATATACAGGATTTTCATCATTTCCAGATTACTCAGTTGAGATCTTGTCAGAACAGTAAGGAAAGAAGCAGGGTTTTGTTTTTCTCTGAAGGACCATTATGGAGTGTACAATTTCAAGCTCAATACACATACGAGTTTTTAAATTCAAGACAGATTTTTCAGAATCTTGTGAACATCACGGAGAGTCATACTGGTTTTCAATAGAAGTAACAAATGAATAGTTTTCCTTCAAGATAATGAGTATCTGCATGAGGGTTATTACTCAAACGAGAGTTCCATTATATTTTAGTATACCCATGTCGGGTTTTGAACATGAATGAAGAAATAGAACTAGTAATGGTGGGTCAAGCCCAAAAAATAACAGAAGGCCTATTTTGATGCATAAGTATGGTGGCTTGTATATGGCCATTAGTTTTGGAGCCAAGTTTCAGATTGAACAAAATACATTTCTCTTTAGAAATCCCAAATACCCACATGTGGGTTTGTTTTCAAAGTGCAAGAAATATGATAATCTATGATACCCATATGGGTTTCTCATAAAAATAGAAGTAGACTACAAAATATGAAGATTTTTGTGCTAGGTCAAGCTTCAAAAGAGAAGAAAAATGCAATTTTCTTTAATAATCCCAAAGACCCACTTTCAATTTAGCATCAAAATACAGAAAATGCAGTTTCCCTTAAAGATTTCGCATACCCATTTTCAAGGTTAGCTTCAAAGTGTAGAAGAAACAGTTACAGTAGTAACCCATGTGAAGTCTTGAATTAAATAGAAAGAATATACAATAGATGTAAGTTTTTGAGTTGGATCGAGCGACAAGAGGAAGGAAATGCAATTTTTTTTAGCTTTCTGTGATACCCATATGCATAAATGCTTTTAAATAGACATAATGGTCAATTTTATGTTCTGGGTCGAACCCAAAATCCACAAGGAATGCTCCCTACAGTGCACCTTTGGCATGGCCTGATATGGCCAAAATCCATGAGTAAAAAGAAACTATTTAAGTCTCCAGAGAACGAGTGTGTAGCAAAGGAAAATTACCCATTTATTTTTCTGATGGAGCACTTTAGCCGCAGCCAGAACTTTCAGTTTAGCTTCCCAAAGTATGATTTTGAGCTTTTGAAGACTGGCCAGACCCTCATAGTGAGAATAGAGCACAACAATGGTTGATGTAGTCACAGGAAAGTACACAGAAAATGCAGAACAAAGACATTAGAGGTTGTCTTCACCATGGCCTCAAGGCCAAAATAAGCAAGGATGAAACCATTGAAATAGCTTACCTTTGCATAGTAGCAGAAAGCAGATAGTATAGGGCGAGCTCTCAGTCGAGCTCTCACAGAATAAACTAGCAGAAGCCAAGCTCGAGTTCATGTGGGCCGAAGTCATAGGAAGCATAGCAATGGGTTGGAAGAGAACAAATTCATACAGGCCGCGGCCTTATCTCTTTTGGCATTTCAATACTGAAGTGAAAAGCTTTGATATGATAGCATGAATCTTACCCACTGAAGTTTTCAAATGTCTGATGAGTATAGAGAAGAATATCAAGGCATTCAAGCTCAAGCTTGACAGAGTCATGGCGGCGGCAGAGCTTCTTTCTTGCAAGTCGAGGAGTGTAGAATGAGTAATCATTAGGGTTTGATTTTGTTTTGACCAAACCCTAATTCGAGCATTATGATGTTCTAGAATATTCAATCAAAACACATGTGGTGAATTTCAATGGAGATCGAAATCCATAATGCCTTCCTTGTGATTTATTAAACCTAAGTCTAAATGTATATCATGGAGGCCGAATTCCTAAGTTGGTCTATGGGTTAGGACTTAGTGTTTTTTTTTTCTTAAGCCTTGGTGAGATATTAAGCTTTGGGGATAATATTGATGAATATCTTGTGATCTAAGTTTAGATTTTAATGCCATATAACCTAGGTGCTTTTGTTTAAAGGTCAAATTATCTATTTTAGGGTTTTATTTTTAATTGATTTTAGAGAAATCAATTGGAGTTTTGATGAAGGGATAATTGATATGTATTAATGTTTTTATGATTTTTGAGGAAAATTAGAACATTGTAATGGAGAAATAAGGAGATTTTCTTTTTGCAAAAGATTTTCAATCTTTAAATTGCAAAAATAGACAAATTGTAAAAAATCTGCATCTTGTAAAGCAGAATCATAAAAGCGATATTCTATAAATTGCTTTATGTTTTCTTGCTATTTTTAGCAGATCTTTGATTGACTTTTCTTCTTGGTCAGATTTGAGACCTATCTTGGAGAGATAAGATGCTTTTTTCTACTTTTAAAGCAGTTTTTGAGATAGCTTGAAACTTTTTTCCTAGAGCTTTTTTCTGAGCTCGGATTAGGGTTTCTTGAAGGCTATGTTTTGATAGACTTAGTTTTCTCATTCTCATTCTGAGTAGTACAGATCAAAGTTCCTGCTCTTAGGAATTTTTTGAGCTTGTGAACATTGTACTTAGTTTTGACATATTGACACTCTTTTAGTTCTAATAATACAACAGAGTTCTTCTTTCCACTTTCCTGTCTCAAGACTGGTAACAATAGTTTGATATTTTGTGTATTCGAGTTTGAAACCTTAATGTCCTGCCTTTATGAGTTTTTCTGCACAAGATTTCATGTATTTCAGGTTATATGTTGTGTTCAAAATTTTGAATCTTCATATAAATTAATGATGAGATCATGTATTGGTGAGATTGTAAGAATCATTGTAGTGAAGGGATTGTTGTGAGTGGCAAGTTTCAATTTTCTGTCAGAGGTTTTAATTAAATCATCAGTTAGGTTCAGATTTATTTTCAATTCATCTCTTATCCTTTTTCCCAGAGGTTGTTTTAGAATAGAATTCATCATTTGGAGAACCAGCTCGCTCTGGAGATTCCTTCTTCGTTTAGATCGCCCACATCTGAAGAAGGTTTCCATGTTTCAGTAGTTTGTTGAATATTGTATTTAGCAAGTTGCAAAACTATTGATAACATTCACAATCAAAGTTTGTAAGAGAAATGTTGAAGAAGTTTGGGATGGATGGTTCCAAACTAGTATGCACTCCCATGGAAACTGGTTGCAAATTGAGTAAAGATGATAATTCACCTAAGGTTGATCAAAGAAAATACAGATCTATGATTGGAGGATTGTTGTATTTAACTACTACTAGACTAGATATCATGCACGCAATTTGTCTTTTGGCTAGATTTCAAGAAGATCCTAGAGAAACACATGTTGTTGTTGTTAAGAGGATATTTAGATATTTGAATGGAACTCTGGATTATGGCTTATGGTATCCTATGGATATTGATTTTACACTTAGTGCTTATATAGATGTAGATTGAGCAGGTTGTGTTGATGATAGAAAAAGTACAAGTGGTGGTGCATTCTTTCTTGGTTGCAAATTGGTGTCATGGTTGAGTAAAAAGAAAAATTTAGTTTCCTCCATTGTATAGGTTGAGTATATTGTTGCAGCATCTTGTTGTACACAAGTTTTGTGGATGAGACATACATTGAAAGATATCAGAGTAATGTATGATGATCCCATTTCTATCTTTTGTGAAAATACAAGTGTAATTAACATTTCAAAGAATCTAGTGATGCACTCAAGGACAAATCATATCAATAAGGTATCACTTTTTGAGAGAAAAGGTTGTGGAAAATGAAGTAAATCTTGAGTATGTACCTATAGAGGATTAGGTTGTTGACATATTTATGAAGGCTCTTCCTAAAATAATTTTGAGAATCTCTAGGAGAAGTTAGGGGTTATTTCCCCTCTTTTCTTGAACTAGATGCATATGGAGATGCATCATTCTGGTGGGTCTATGGATCTATCTTTCTCCTAGACTGATGTTTGGTGGCTACCTCTCAAGGGGAGTAGGTAGTGTCATGTGTTTTCTTTTTAAGAGTATTTTTTTCTTAATGTCAATGGGGAAATCAATGTAAAACATCTTTTTCCTTTGCCATTGATGTCAAAGGAGGATAAATTATCATGTGAAAAATTTTATCTACTAAGGGGGAGAAAGTAAAATCATGAGAAAGTGTGTTAAGATTTGTGTTGTCTTTGATGGTTTTTCACATCAGGTGTTGTCATCAATGACAAAGGGGGATATTGTTGCAAGTATGAAGATGTTGTCATTGATGTCAACTAGTTAACTGGTTTCCAACTGGTTTTTGTTGTCATTGATGTCATGAATTATGGTTATTGGTTGTACATGTCGAGGATATTGAGAAAATTGTAACAAAGAAAGGTTGCAGGTATTCAATGTTTGCTTCGAGTTTTTCTCTAAGATTTTCTACTATGTTGATGAGGATTTGAGGTATTATTCATGGTTTTTGGAAGCTTATATATCTAGATTTTGGGTTTCTAGATTGTTGTACAATGCGAGTTATGTTCACCAGTTGTGAACTGTGCTTTTTTATGTATCTGGCTGAGGTTCAAGAGAAATGTTGTTGCTTTGAATTTTTTCTTGTTTGAGTCTTATGACTTGAAATTCTTAGGATAAGTTGTTGAGGTCATTTTCAAGTTAATTTTGTTATCTAAAAAGATTGGATCATGTTAAGGTTGTGTGTGCTCAATTGTTTATGTGTTTTACACTGGTTTGGCCAACCTTGTGTTTAAACACTACTTATGAAGTTTATGGAAGTGTGTTTAAGCATGTGTTTGGGTCGCCCTCATTCTAATTCCACCATAGAATGTTTTTATGCTGACCTAATTTGAATTTGTAAATACTAGTGGTGTATGGGCGACTTTGGATAAGTTTCAAAGTTGAAGATGAAATAATGTTTGTGGGAGAGGCATGAATACAAACAAGATATATGTGAGATAGATGTGAATCAATGTGTATGTGATGTGAGTTTGAGTAGATCAGTACAAAATCTTATTGTGAGTTTTCGTAAGTAGTGAGTTGAAGGCGTACTCTATCATTCAATCATATCTACAAGTGTGTGAGTGAGTTACGGTGGAAATATCTATTGCATTGATATTTTTTTCTCTCTATAACAAATCTCTTCCTTGTAATTTTGTGGCAGTGAGCCCTCTGAGTGGTTAACCCTTGTTGGATAATGTGTCCTGATCTGGACAGTAAGTCTTGTTTTGGTAGTGAGCCTTCTTTGGTAGTGATCCTTTGTATTCAATTTTGATATTCTCTATATTGTGATCTAATCCTCACCATGTTTTTTTCATTATTGGGTCTTCCATGTAAATTTGGTGTTATTGTATGTGTGTGTGACATTTTTCAGTTTCTGCTTTTACACCTAATGATTAATCACATTAGCAGAGTAAAGGATTTGTGAATGAGTTGATATAATTTCTAGTCGAAGTTCTTAAAGGTTAAAATTTGTTACAATTGATTCACCCCCCCTCTTAGTTGTCTTGTTCAACAAGCATGAGTGATAATAGATTCATTTGGATGAGAGGATGCCCAAACTTATAGATTTTGGAAATGGGAAATGGATGACTAAGAATTGATTGTGAGATCAAGGATGGAGAATGGTTGAGAGGAATTTTCTAGGATCTGGGAGAAAATGGAGTGTGGAGATGAAGGTAGTTAGAATGTGAATGGCTAAGATTAACTTACCAAATTTAGTAAGTAGTTGTGAGCATAAGGGAAATTAGGGACATGTGCACCTAAGAAGGATATAACTTTGGAATGTGTTGAGAGAATAAGGGGACCATAAAGACAAGTGTTATTAGGTGTCCAATATTCTTGGAATGTGTTGAAAGTAATGGGAGCACAAGGACAAGTGTTCCTAGGTCCCCAATATTCTTAGAAAGTGGTGAGGGAATATAAGCTTTATTAAATAATAATAATATTTAAATATTTTAACCACATATTTGAGATGGATAATAGTGAAAATGATAATTATTAATTTATTTATTTGTGAGGAGATGAAAAAGGTGATAAATTAAATAATAGGATTATTTAATTTAAGTGTGAGACTATAGGTGAAAATGATATATCCTAGGTTAATTAGGTCTAGGTGATGAGATGTAGGCCTAGGTGATGAAATTAGTCAATTAGAGATTAGGTGATAGGTTTAGTGATGGTGAATAGACCTAGGAAATATTTAAGGTGTCTACAATAGACATTCAAGTAACCCTTGAAACTCTACACTAGCAAATCCCAAGGATGTTGGATTTTCCCTTGTAGTTACAAACTTACATTATTACACCCCATTATGTATTTACTAGTTACTATTACTTTTTATGAAAAAATGTTTTAATACATGATTATGTTTTAGTGAATGAGATGAATGAATGAGATGAATGAATATGCATTATGATGTGATTGATTTTTAAATGCTTTAATGATGCAAATGGTATATGATGAATATGATTTTCATCTTATCAACTAACTTCGTTCATGATGCACTAGGTTGGATGTAGGAAAGAATTGAGCCCTCTAGCGAGGAGAGGGAGAGTATCACCCAGGAGAGGAAGTTGGTATGAAAACCATTGATGTACCTACTTGATTTAATGCACACACTCATGACCTAGGTTAGAAAAGCTTTGTCAAGTCAATTTGGGCTATGTGTCGGTAAGTAAACCTTGGTAATAGCTTTATGTGTTGATAGGAATGTTTTGTGATTGTCTTTGATTCTCTATGATTGTTTAATTGATTTGAGTCATAGTGTTAAATCCTTGGATTGAAGCATGAGATATACTTTGTGAATTTAAGTATATATATGGATATGCATATATTTAATAAATGTATATACAATATATATATATATATACTCGATAACTCATATATATGAGTCTATAGGCGCATGAGCATGCGTGGGTAGAAATACCTACCTATACCCATACATAGAAACATCATACATATGTGTATTTGTATGGATACATATATATGTACACACTTTATATATACTTGTTGATATATATATTGTAAGATATTAAAATAATGATATGTATGTATACATTAATATATATGTATATATGTACGTATTTAATTAAATAACATATATATACATGTATGTATGTATGTATATACATATATATGTATTAATATATATTCAAAATCATACATTCACCAACTTTAACACATATATATATATGTATATATATACATATATATATATACATATATATATATATATACATATATATATATGTATGTATGTATATACATATATATATATATATATGAATGTGAGATGTTATATTGCTTTACCTCTCGCATATTATAATGTGATGGAATAAGAAGTGTTAAAGCCGAAAGTTTCATGCATGATATAATGTGATATAAGAGATAATGATATCACATTTGATAAGTAAATTTTATGTAAAAACATGCATAATATGCCACACATATGGTTGAGACCCAAGCAATGGAATAAGTCAAAAAGCCACATAGTTGGAAAGGTGGTGTGTAAATTTTGTTATTGTTTTAAAATGCAACTAATGTGAAAACTATAGCCACCAATGAAGGTGCCATAAACAAGAAAAATGGAGGGAAAAAACCATGATAAGTAGCGGAATGCTATCAAGATTGTGAAATCCCATGCACAACACCAAGTAGAAGGTTTGGTTGAGTAAAAATAACATGTGTGCAGCTGAGACTCCATGCGCTATGAATAGGGAGCCTTTTTCCAAGTTAATGTACATCAACACACTGGAAGGGAATTTTCAAATGGGTTTGTGGCAATTTGAGGAGGTTTATGAGAGTTTTTGTGAGATAAATTTGTAATATTTTCCACCAGTATGACCCATGGATGGCATGGGAAGGAAAGGTTGCATAAATCATAGATATATTTTAGTTTGAAGCCTCTCTCTAAATCTGTATAAATAGAGGTTGCTAGTTTCATATTTGGTTGTTCATTGTTGTTCACTTGTTTATTTTGAGAGTTCTTTTGCTATGTTATTTTTTGTAAGAGCATTGTGAGAGTTTGAGAGTATTTCTTTGATAATTTTGAGAGAAATTACATTATGATTTGAGGAAAAAATGTTTGTTAGGTTGAGAGCATAGATTAATTGGTTAGATTGGAGATAGGTTTTGTTGGAGGAGGCAACAAGCTAATTCTTTTGCATTGAGTATAGAGTTGCAAATTCTTTGTGCAAGCTATATTTTCCAGGCATGCTTAGTTATACTTAACCATTACTCTTTTCTATTTTGATACTATGTTTTGCTATTGTTTGAAAGTGCTTGTGAAAATTGTTTTTTGTTTATTGTAGCTTTTGAATATATCTTGTGCATGTAGCTTGAATGAATATAAGTTGGTTTGAGGAATCTTATTAGTATGATATATGAATATAGCTAACATATTTGTAGTATTTGATTGTAGTAGTTAAATGAAGCTAACTATAATGTATTATGATGATATCTATCATATAGTATGTTACATATATACTTGCATAAATTATGGTGTTAGTAATGCAAAGGGATTAATTACCATGATATGTCATCATTGTTAGGTAATTTGATGTTAGTTAGGATAAACCAAATGTTGGGCTTAACCTATTTGGTCAATTAGATCAACTTAAGTGTGTCATCACTTTTTGGATTGGGATCTTGTTTATTATTTTGAGGTCAAACCAAGGCAAGAGTTATTTATGTTCAATAGAGTTTTCAAGTCGAGCGATGGGTTGGGTGAACATACATTGCTTGAATTCATACCTCTTGTCTCACTAGCCTAGTCTAATTCCTTACCACTCTTAAGGGATATACCCTCAGAATGGAGTGTTATTCCACCTTTAATTCCAAGGGACCCTCCTATACCCTCATCTCTTGAACTTATAGTTATTGTAACTAATAGTGAGTCAAAGGGATATATTCCTCGTAACTTATTTTTTTGATAGTGAATCTGAGGGATATACTCCCTCGACTATTATGTATATTCATATTATGTAGCCTATGTTCAAAGGATGATCAAAATCCCTGTAATTATAATAAAAGAAAAAAAAATGGCAAAAACTTGTGAAGCATCCACTTGGTGGATGAACAAGCAGATGGAACTTCTAGTCTGAGTTTATTAAAGCTAACTTGGGATGAGTTTGTGGAAATATTTCTTAAATTATGGCTTGCTTAATTATACTTCAATAAAAAGTTAATGGACTTTCAAAATCTAAGGCAAGGAGGGTACACGGTGAATGAGTATTGGAAGAATTTCACTCACCTTCTAAGTATGTACCTTGATACTAGAAGGATGAGCAATTTCATATTAGGAAATTTATAATAGATCTTCACACCCAAATTAGAGGGGAGGTAGATGTGCACGATCTTACCACTATGGACCAAGTACACAAAAAATCCATCAAGTAGGAGAAGAAGCTTAAGTCTATTTTTTCCTGCCATGAGAAGAACTAGAAAAGGTTTAACTAGTCACAAACCAATCAAACCTTTAAAAAGAAAGGTGATCATAAAGATTATAAGAGGAAAGTATATAGGGGATTCCATAACAACCAAAATGAGTCTAGGGGTGACTGCAAGGGAGACAACAAAAACCCTAATAAGAATGAAGGAAATTCTTGAAATCCAAGAGCAAGGCAAGGAATGATAAGAGGATATTTCTTGTGTGCTGGTGATCATTGCGCAAATTAGTTTCCCAATAAGACACAGGGGACATAGCCTCATGGAAATACCTTACCTCCTCAGCAAGTAGCATTCCAACAAAGAATGCATGGAGCGCTAGGAAATTGATAGGCGAAGAACCAAATTACTCTAGTAGAGGTTCTAAGTACTTTATTTGGCATACCCATTTCAATTCTAATAGACACTGGTGCTAAAAAAAAATGTTTCTCCTAATGTAGATTGTAAATATCTAGAAAATTTGGCTTTATGGAAAAGTATTGGTCTATAGAGTATGCAAACTAGACAAGAGCTAAGGTAGAGCAATGTCTATTTGAGGCATGGGTTGATCTTCCAATTTTCTCTACATAAGTAAATTTGTATGTAGCCCCCCTAGGATCATAATATGTCATATTAGGTATGAATTGGTTATGGAGGCATAGAGCCAAGGTCGATTGTCATGCCAAGATAGTAGAGTGTCTAGATAACCTCGAGAATAGGGTATTCTTGTAAGGCACTCCTAGGGAGGTTAAGTTACGACAAATCTCCATCGTACAAATGTATAGATCTAAGAAAAAGGGGTGTCAACTTTTTGCGGTGAAAATGGAAAAACTGGATGAGTGCAAGGAGTTCATCTC
This sequence comes from Sequoia sempervirens, assembly GCA_007258455.2. NCBI lineage: Eukaryota > Viridiplantae > Streptophyta > Pinopsida > Cupressales > Cupressaceae > Sequoia > Sequoia sempervirens. Next base: position 178,266,128 of record VDFB02281492.1, on the reverse strand, counting down.
TTAAGATGATGTAATGTACTATGAACCCCAAGATCTTCAAGAGCAAAAGAGGGAGAAATAGTGGAACTAGAGAAATCATATATGGAGAAATGTCCTAAAGGAATTTGTGGATGTATTTCTAGATGAACTACCTAGGTTACCTCCCAAAAGAGTATTTGACTTCTCCATTGATATAGTTCCAAGGTCAAAACCTATAACCAAATCCCTATATAGGATGACCGCAAAAGAGCTAACAAAATTAAAAGCTCAACTTGAGAAGTTGTCAAAAGGATTGATTAGACCTAGTGTTTCATCTTGGGGAGCACCATTTATCTTCTTGAAGAAGAAGGATGGTACACTACACTTGTGTATAGATTATCATCTACTAAATAAGGTAATGATAAAGAAAAAGTATCCTCTACTACACATTAATGATATATTTTATCAGATGTGAGGAGCAACGGTGTTTTCAAAATTTGATTTGCAATTAAGATATCATCAACTAAGGATCAAGGATGAAGACATTCATAAAAAAACTTTAGGACTGACAAGTACACCTACAACATTCATGAATCTAATGATCAACATGTTCAAGTATTGTTTAGACAAGTTTTTGTTATTCTTAGATGACAAGTTTGTGTTATATGCATTCAATTTTAACATTGTGAGGTAGAGTTCCTCTAATAGAAATCAAAAGATGATTTAGAATTTTGAAAAAATTGTCATTGTCATATGGTTATCATCATCATCAAAAGTTTGGTAAGAAGAAATGCTCACGCGTTGTCAACTCTAGAATTCTATTTTTCCAAGAGGCTTCAAACAAATATTTTGGGCTTGAACTCCATATAAAAATAATCTCTCCAAAATCCCACATGACTCTTTCCAACAATATTCTCCCATTTTTTCTCAATACTGACACAAGTATGATCCATGACCAAAACATTTACATTATGTTTGGGAGTCAATAATTAATGTTGAGAAGATGTCATAGGATCATCAAAATGAATTTATTTTCCTTGCATTAATTTCATCTTATTTCTACTCTTTCTCCAATCCTTTCTTGAGAGACATGCAAACAACTTTACCCAAGAAAGAACAACCAACCTCAATAGAGCATGGGGGAAACAAGCAAATATTGCACTTTCAACAATGGCACTACATGAAACCTCACCAAACTTGTGCCTCCCATGCTCCTTCGTCAACATAATATGGATGGTTTTATCCCTTTATTTCAAACCTAAATCCTTGAGCATAGTTAATGTTGAGAAACAATAATATTATATATTACTTATACTTTCACTTTAGATCTATAATAGACTCTATATTTAATATTAAATATATATATTTTTATATAATTATTTATATTTAATTTATTTATATTACAATAACCATTTTAAAATTATTTTGCATTTTAATATTATAGATTGCTTATACTTTCAATTTAGATATATAATAGATTATATTTTTTAATATTAATTTTATTAATTATTAATATTAAAAAATCATAAAAAATATCTTAATTATATGAAAATTAATTAAATGAAATATATATATTATTAATTCTAATCCTATACCCCGAGTCAGTAGAGCAGGCCACTGACACACTTGTAACTAACCACCTTAGCCATTCACACTATGAAGCGGGAGTCGAACCTGAGACCTTGAGGGAGAAAACCCCAGTCCTCAACCAACTCTGCTACTATAAGAGAGGGGGACCACCGTGTGCAAGACCCCAGGTCATAGAGGGTCAAGATGCAAGAGGCTGCCCTAACTTACCTCAGCTAAGTGCAATGTTTAGGGTATGTAAGGTGAGGGAAACGAGGACTGTAGGGTCCTTCAGTTACTCAGCAAACCTGAAATGTAGAAAGAGGCTAGGTGAGCTGGTTTCTAGGTTTAACATTGTGTCTTAGGAGACTCTCTATTTGAGGACAAAAGTGTGGACTTTGGATGACAGCGTGGAACGTTGGCATCTCAAAAGTGTGTTATCATTTGTACGGCTAGATAGTGACAAAGACGAGGTTAAGTCACTAAAAGCTAGCTAACGACCCAACGAACTAACTAAAGGGCCAAAATGACAAAACTAAGTAAATTAAATAATCTCTAATATTATAAAGTAAATAAACAAGAGTGATAAAGATGAGGAGAATCTCACCAATGAATTTGTTCGCTAGTTGATTCTCTGAAAGCTCTCACGCCTACACACGACAAGAAGGAAAAATGTTGGAGGGCTATATAGGGGCCTACCTCAGTCAGACCCCCATTTAGGTGTTTCCACCGCCATGGATAGCCAAAAGAACAAGATAAAGAAGCAATGTAATGAAAACACAAACACGACAATGTAGTACTATGCTACTCACCAAATGATAGAGGAGAGGAGAGGGAAGCTTACCACCTCCACCAAGAGCACTCAAGGCTGCTTGGGGAAGAAATGAGAGGAACTCAAGCCTCTATTGCAAATGGCGTGGTCCCAAACATTCTCTACCAAGTTGATGGAGTGTGATATTGCTGCAATGGAATGCTTGGAATGCTTGGAAGTGAGTGAAAGTGAGCTTGTAAGTGGATGTGAGAGTGCACGAATGAAACCTTGATGTGATGAAGAGTTCTGAAGAGTTCATAATGAAAGTTCAAGGAGAGAATATGAAGTAATGAGGAATAAAATGACCATATTCAGGTTGGTTGGCCAAAGGAGGTGTTACAACTTTGTTGCCAATGGGAAGAGTAACACCTCTGTTGGCTCAGCCACAAGAATCTACTAAGGACGTAAGCGCACCGCGTGGATGTCAATGCACCGCATGGGAATTCCCGACAGAAACACCTCCACCGACACACAAAATAGGCTCCATGTGGACTACCAACAACGGGCTTAAGTAAATTTAAGCCTCTGAATTTGGTTTTCTAAAGTGTATAAAGGCAAAATGGAATTGCGCCTAGGGTGAAAATTCACTCTTATACAATTTTCCCCCACTTTAGCGAGCACGAGTACTGATGAGTGCTCAGTAAAGTAGATCAAGGAGAGAGTAAGGTTAGAAAATTTTACCTAAACCATTGAGGAAGCAGTACTCGATTTGGCATACCTGAAGGTGCAGGAGATGTGAAGGACTCCATAGCTGCTAGGAACTATGAAGTTGGAACAAAGCATCTTACAGGCCCGCAGACCTGCAAGGAGGCAACCCCCAAGATCTCTTGCATGGAGGAAGCCCCAAGGAAGTGGACTCCATAGATTTAGGAAGTGGCGACACGTCTACCTATAGATAGAACATGTCAAAAGTGGTGACATGTCTACCCGCAAATAGAGCATGTCTAAAGCGGCGATGTGTCTACCAGCAGATAGAGCATACCTAAAGTGGCAACATGTCTACCCGCAGATAGAATGTGCCTAAAGTGATGACATGTCTACTCACAGATAGAACATGTTAAAAGCAGTCAGGCACACAGACTGAAAAACTTTCAAAGGGGTACCTCGGGAACCCTTCAAAAGGAGAGGGGTCCACTCAAGGGACACGTTGTTTGAAAGATGTCTAGTCAAGATACCCCCAAGCTAGATGCAAAAGGGAAAATGGAATGAGCCTAGTCGAGCTACCCCCAAGCTAGATGTGAAAATTTCCATTTATTACAAAGGCTTTTGAAGAAAGAGTCCCTAGGGAACCCGCCATGAGGAAGAAAGGGATCTGCTCAAGGGACACGCAATTCAAAAGCAATTGTTTTCTTAGAATGATTCATCATCAAGAAATCCTTTTGAAATATGTTCACTTCATCAAGGAATTCAAAAGGAAGGTCATGCCCCCATGTGAGGGGAATTCAAAGCAGTTCCCACTTCAAAGGAAGTTCTTCAAGCCCTTTCTTTACAAACCTGTGATGAAGGAAACATGTTATATTAGGGTTCCAAGTTGAGAATGCAATTCTAAGGAGAAAATGTTGTAAATACTTTCAAGAAAATATTTTTTGGCAATGAATTCATTTTCTGAAAACCAAAGTGTTAAAGAAGAGCATTGTTGCACCTAAAAGGGATAACTCAAGCAAATAAGAGAGAAAGATAAAGAGAAAGTGAAAGAGAAAAGGAAAATACAAATAGAGGACATAGGGGGATCTAGTTTAGCGAGGTCGGATCTGTCTGAGCTCATATAATAATAGGTAACCAAAATTCAAGGCGAAAGATCATTAATTTCCAACCAGATCAAGAAGAATGCATGGAACACAAAATAAAAATAAAAAATTGGGTCAACATGGAAGGCAAGCCTAAAATTCCCAATGCTTTGCATCATCCCCAATTTATCAAAAATCAAGCACAAACATGGAAGAATGATGGTACAAATAGAAGAAGGTTTATGACACAAAAACCATGCCCCTATCCAACCACCAACAAGGGTGATGAGGGTCATCCAGGCACACATAGCACGAGTACTGGGGAACAAATCACAAAACACACACACACAAGATCAAGAAAAGGGGCCTCCTCCTAACATTGATCATCCAAGAGGTTGTTCACTTCCCAATCTAGATCCTCATAAGGGGAAGGAGGATGAGCTTGCAATGGTGGAATGTTAGGAGGAGGGGCATCTGGGCCTCCCGCAATAAGGGCTAAGGAAGAGGGCCCCTTGAGGTCCTCTCTGCCAATCTCTTGTAGAGTCAAGGATAATGATTTTGCGAAGATCACCGACAGGGCTGGGACTTCATCCATAGAATTAAGCATGCATCCTGTGGGAGCATCATGCTTATTCTCAACGGACGGCGTAGGTTGTGCCTGAGGTTCACCGCAAATCTCACTGAATGACTCGGGAGCGATGAAAAACTCAGGGGAAGCTGGGAATGGTTTTGTCACAAGGACAAAACAAGTCATCATGGGGCCACCTTGCAAAGAAATTGGAATCCTCTTATGTCCTTCTTTTCTAGAAGGACCAACCTCTGCCTCCTTCTTCATTGCAGGAGATTAACTCCCCACAGAAGAAGCCAGAGGCACAGAGGAGAAGGAGGAAAGAACCACAACATATATGACCAAAGTGTTAACCATATCCATGAGCTTAGGGAAGGGTTGAATATATGGGACAAACATCAACAAAGGTGGCTTCGTTGAAGGAGCGATAAACACCTGTACCTGTTTAGGGTTAGGTACATTTGTGCTCACAACAAAAGCCAGGAGTGGATCAGGTTGAAGAGAAACAACATGAAGGGAGGAAGGAGACATTGTAGGAGATCCTGAAATAGGAGTGGTCATTCCTTCCTCCTTCTATTGTGAGGTGGCCTTCTTGGCCAAGAGATCCTTTTTCCAACGCTTGCGCTCATGTGCAAGGAAGTTTCTATGGCTCTTGGAGTTAGAAGTTGGAGCTTGCGAAGGGACGGAGATTCCTACTCAACCATAGGTACGTTCACTATGGTTTTTTTAGGTGGAGGAATAGGTTATTGTACAAGAGCAGGGGGAGCAAGCTGAGCGATAAGAGGAGTCAACCCGAGAGCCTTGGTAGCGAGCCTCTTTCCACTCACTACCTTAGGAGTAGTCTAGTAGTAGGAGGTCACGGATTGAATTCTCTGTGAGAACCTTTCTTTCTATCATATAAGTAGTACCATGGTCCTGGATATTCATTAGGAAGGTCCACAATTCTAATCTTGGGCCTACACCAAGGAGGAATCATCAAAATCAGAGGATATCCACTGGGCTTTCTCATCCAGTACTCTTTCTAGGAAAGGGGAGAGGACAGGGCCGTCCAGGAAAAGGTCATTTTCTCTTAACCTTTACGAGAAGGAGAGGGAGTCGTTATGGGCTTCTCTTTCTTTGGGGAAGAGGAAGCAGATGATATAGCCTTCTCTTTATCTTTGCGGGGAGGAGAAGGGGTCAACATGGACTTCTCTTTATTTCTTGGAGAAGGAGTAGTCATAAGTGCGAGCTCCTTCTTCTCATCTTAGGAAGAGAAGGAAAATGATTTTTCCATTACAGGATGGGTCAGCTTTGGCTCCCCTTTACCCCCAATTTTGTACTTCACATCATTCTTGTAAAGTAGGTCCATTCTCAAAGGAAGCGAACCAACCGAGGAGGGCCAAAATTGATCCAATGAATATCCACCATGAGATATCAAAGGTTGATATCCGGTATCATGCACTACATGCACGATACCCTTGTGGGAAAACTTTAAACACCTATGAATAATGGATGCGACCCCATTCATGGAAGCCAACTAGGGACTGCCTAGCTTCACTTTGAATAGGTTCAAATCTGAGATGACATCGAAGACTGTATCAATAGTCCTAGGTCCAATCAAGACAGACAAAGTGATCGAGCCATAAGGTTTAAGACTCATACCATCATGGGTACGGATGGTAGATTTTGTTTCTTCATACTTTTCTTTTTGCAATGAGTTCAATACTAATGTTTCTTTGGTAATAGCGTTCACACGGCTCACAGGGTCTATCAAGACTCCTATCACAATGTTACCATTAACGTGAGCAGGAATGGAAAGAGGTGAAGGTTTGTTGTTTAAGGGTAGATCTTGTGCTATAAATATAATGTCCAGCGAACTGGGTGCGGGTGGAGCAATAGAAGTTACCATGACCATGTTTACATAGGCCTCGAGTTGAGGAACAAAATCAATGGGATCGATAATCATGTTGGAAGATTATGACAGAAACAGGTTGGTGTATATCCGCAACTCACTGTTAGCTTTTGCCACTGATTTTTCAGTGTTTTCTTTGTTCACATCGAGACGAATGGTACCATCCTCAATGAAGTCTTATATCTCATGACGCAACCACATACAAATTTTGGTATCATGTCCATTAATGTGATGGTACTGATAGTAAGCACTCCCATCATACCAATTAGGATAGGGTTCCTTAACAAGCTTAGGGACTGGAAGAGTTATGATCTTATCCTTCAACAACTTTTGCAAGATGGAAATGTAAGATTCAGAACACTTCGTGAATTTTCGGTTGTGTTTTAGGTCATTGTCATCAACAACGGCTACTACATTCACAATGGCTTTACCCCTTCTAAAGATTGATACAATGGATTTCCCTTCAAAATAGGAGTGCAAGGAAGATCCCCCAAACTGAGAAACTATTTTTTGGTATTCTTGTAAGGCTACACACAAATGTGCAAAAGAAGGGTATTTCATAAGGGTGAACTTCTCTCGCTAAGGCCTTTGTAAGTTTCCTATGAACACCTTTTACACATCAGAATCAGGCAGCTAATACGAGATTTGTGAAAGAAGCACTTGATAACGTGTTATAAAATCAATAATCTTCTCATTGTCTCCTTGCTTACATCAGACGAGATGTGAGAAGGTCATCTTCGGCCCGATGTTTGCTTGGAACTGTCTAAGAAATTGATTAAGAATTTGGTCAAATGAGAAAATAGAATTATTAGGCAAGGAACAATTATTCGAGTGTTGTGTCCTTGAGAGATCAGGGAAATAGTTTATCAATCAAGGCATCATGATGGAAGAAGTCGGTGTAGAGGGCATTAAAGGCATAAGCGTGTGTTTATAGATCCCCCTTACCACCAAACTTCTCAAATTTATGAATCTCCATTCCCTGAGGGAAGGGAGTGTTCAAGATGGCAACCGATAATGTGCTATGTCAAAAGAAAGGCTGGAAAATAGGTTGGGCAGAGGCTTGGGAAAGGCTCGCTAACTGACTTTGCATCTTACCCATATTCTAAAGTAGAGTGTTTAGAATAGGTTCATTAGAAGATAAAGGGCCAAGGGAACCTCCTCCAGAGCCACCGCCAATTCTGCCTCCAAAACTGCCACCGATGTGACTTCCGCTAGAGCCACTACCAAAGCCACCGCCACCAGTAGGGCCACCTTCGGAACCACTGCCATGACCTTCGCCAACACCACCTCCGCTACTGAATCCACCGCCACTACCAAAGCCTCCACCACCTATTCTACCAAGACCTCCACCACCAGAGCTGGTAGAAGGGGTAAAGCTAAAGCCCAACGAGACCTTATTCACCTTGATAGTTTTAGGTTGATTAGGAATGGAAGGGATACTAATGGAAGGGACCACATTGGCCATGTAGACAGAGGTGGGAGGCATTGATACTTCTAGCTTCCTCTCATCTTCTTTGAAGGTGACTCCTTGTGCAAAACTAGAGTTGCTCGAAGGGGTGCACGCTTTGGTGATACCAAAGAGACTACTTAGAAGCTCTACGCCTATTCAGTCTTTATCCATCATATATTTTAGTTCACTAACAACCTGAGTAGCTCTATCCATCTTCAGATTTCTTTCCAAATGATTTTCAAGGTTTCCCAACTCCTTTGTAAGGGTCGACACATATTCAACAGGGATTTGAACACTCTCATGCTTATCCACCGACGATGGCATGAGGGATGAAGGGGGAGTGGGGATGTGATCAGTTTCATCAGTGAATCCCATCTCACTTCTCAACACCTACTCCGGTGCAACCAAACTAACAGTGGGACCAGAGAAGAAACTCGTAGAGAGACCAAGTGAGACCTTCGTTCTATCCACCGGAAGGTGTCGTACACTTCTCCTCATGATATGTCCAAAAGTTTTGGACTGGGTTGTGATGCTCATAAACCTTCACAACACTTGAGAACACAATAATAGCAAAGCAACTGAGGGAAGCCTCAACACCGACAGATGAACATACATTGGTTCACATCGGGTTCACCAGAAATATAAGAGAGGGGGACCACCGCGTGCAAGACCCCAGGGCACAGAGGGTCAAGATGCAAGAGGCTTCCCTAACTTACCTTAGCTAAGTGCAATGTTTAGGGTATGTAAGGTGAGGGAAATGAGGACCGTAGGGTCCTTCAGTTACTTAGCAAGCCCAAAATGTAGAAAGAGGCTAGGCGAATTGGTTTCTAGGTTTAATACTATGTCTTAGGAGACTCTTTGTTTGAGGACAAAAGCGCATACTTTGGACGACAGTGTGGCATGTTGGCATCTCAAAAGTGCACTATCATCCATACAGACAGATAACGACAAAGATGAGGTTAAGTCACTAAAAACTAGCTAGCAGCCCAATGAACTAACTAAAGGGGCAAAATGACATAACTAAGTAAATTAAATAATCTCTAATATTATAAAGTAAATAAACAAGAGTGATAAAGATGAGGAGAATCTCACCAATGAATTCGTTCACTAGTTGATTCTCTGAAAGCTCGCACACCTACACACAACAAGAAGGAAAAATGTTGGGGGGTTGTATAGGGGCCTACCTTAGTCAGAGCCCTGTTTAGGTGTTTCCATTGCCACGGATAGCCAAAAGAACGAGATAAAGAAGCAATGTAATGAAAACACAAACACTGCAATGCAGTACTATGCTACTCACCAAATGATAGAGGAGAGGAGAGGGAAGCTTACCACCTCCACCAAGTGCACTCAAGGCTGCTTGGGGAAGAAATGAGAGGAACTCAAGCCTCTGCTATGAATTGTGTGGTCCCAAACGTGCTCTACCGAGTTGAGGGAGTGTGATATTACTGCAATGGAATGCTTGGAATGCTTGGAAGTGAGTGAAAGTGAGCTTGTAAGTGGATGTCGGAGTGCAAGAATGAAACCTTGATGTGATGAAGAGTTTTGAAGAGTTCAAAATGCAAGTTCAAGGAGTGAATATGAAGGAATGAGGAAGAAAATGGCCATATTCAGGTCAATTGGTCGAAGGAGGTGTTACAACTCCGCTGCCAATGGGAAGAGTAATGCCTCTGTTGGCTTAGCCACAAGAATCTACCAGGGACATAAGTGTGCCATGCAGATGTCTGCATGTCGCGCGAGCGTCCCTGATAGAAACGCCTCCACCAATACACAAAATAGGCTCCACGTGGACCGCCAACAACGGGCTTAAGTAAATTTAAGCCTTCAACTTTGGTTTTCTAAAGTGTATAAAGGAAAAAAGGGGAATTGCACCTAGGGTGAAAATTCGCTCTTATACAGCTACAAGTGGTGACTCTAGTGGTGACTCTAAATGAAAAAAGAAAAGAAAAAAATATTATTCATAACTATTATAAAATTAATTTTTAAAATATTTAAAACTAGCATATATATTTTTAAAATAATCTATATAAAATATAAGTCAAGAGATATTCTTGTAGAGGCCTCTATTGAATTTGTGTTAGTTGAAAATTAAATAGATGTCTCTATAAGGATATCTCTTAATACTATTTTAATTAGAAATTATATAAATTATTTTAATTAGACATTAAAATATATATATTTTATACCCTTGTAATCTATATAATTACAATATATAATAAAAATAGTTATATTATATTATATTATAATATTATTAAAGTAACTTTGAAATTTAAGAAGAATATAAGAATTATTATATATATTTTGCTTGCAAAAATGAGCATATGCGAATTGAATTGATAGTGAATTGCAAATTAGAAAACAACAAACTTAGATTGCGAAAACCAATAGAAATTTTATAGAAAGTGTAGAAATTTGTATGTAAATAGTGAAACCTCCCACGAGTCTCTTGCTACAATAATGAAGACCAGAAAAAGATAGGAAGAGGACTTTGTGCCAATAGATAAAAAGACGATAATGGAAGAAATTCAGAAGACACCAATCAATAACAACTTGAAGGTTGTTGAACCTCAAGTCATTGATCTGTTTGAAGAAGCAAATGAAGATACAACAATTTTAGAAAACCTGGCAGTTATATGAAGATTCATTGGCCCTAGATTTGATAGGAAGAAGATTAGGGCATGGGTCAAAGAAGCATGGAAAACCTAACAAATAATTAAATTCTTTCCTTAAGGATTTTTTATTGATGTATTCACATTGAAAGAAGAAAGAGATAAGGTAGTGAATGGAGGTTTATGGGATTTAGATGGACATCTGTTGTATATGGAAAAATGGCACCAAAATTTCAATCCCTTTTAGTTGAATCCTTATGAACAACCAAAATGGATACGCCTATATAATTTACCCTAGAATATTAGGTGATCACTAGGAACATTAATGGATATAGACACAAAATTATTTGAGGAAGACTCTTATTTATATGCAACACTTCAAATTGCAGCTATTAGACCGATCCCAAAAAGAGGTTATGCTATGTATAGAAGGAGAAAAATGGGTGCAATTAGTGGAGATTGAAGAGGATAAGCACTTTTTCCTTAAATGTCAAAGCATAAAACATAAGGAGAAATACTACAACAAGATCCTGAAGACAAAACCTTCAGAAAAGAAGAAAAAGACAAAACTAGTGCGGAGGCCAAAAATTCAAGATAAGATCCAAATAGAAGCAGCTCAAGAAGAAACCAAAATTAAAAGACAAAAAATGGAGAATGATCAAATCAAGTGTAGTGAGAAGAAAATCGAAAAAATCCCCATGGAGATGATGGAATTTGTTGGGGCTCCTTCGAAGATTGAAAGCAACATGTTACAATCAAAAGTAGGCCCAGAATTGGAAAAGAGAATACCAGAAGAAGAATTGGGGGTCGCAATTGTTCCTTGGAATCCTAAAGATGAGGAGTTAGATTTTGAATACATGGAAGAAGAGGAAGATCAATTGGAACATGATGAACTGGGTATTATAGATCCTAGGTGCATTAGCCAAACAACAACAAAGGTAGTGGAAAGAGCAAAGAAAGGAAGAGCTAGGAAAACAAACAAGTAGAAGAGGGAAGAAGAAGCATTGGAAAAAGGGTTGAAATGTATCTCAAGTTTTCTAATATCCAAGGGATTTAGTGTCTCCCTTGGACAAAAATGAATATCGCTTCAGGGAATGTCAGGGGTCTAAATGCCCTTGAAAAATGACACTTAGTCAAGTGTCAATTAGAAAAGATCAAGGCAAACATAATCATGATTCAAGAAACAAAGCTTAATCAAATGGAAGCTGATTATTTTTTGAAATTGCACAAATTAGTTTGGACTATTCCATGATGCTAATGGCACTATAGGAGGCCTTGCTATCCTATGGAGGTGATCTAATTACACAATTAATTTAATACAATAACACATGAACTGGATGGAGTGCAAAGTTAATGACTCTACCACAAATTTGGAGTTCACCCTTTTCAATGTATATGGCCCAATAAGGACCGAGGATAAAAGAGAGAATTGAAAAGAAATGAATAGAAAGGTGATCAATAATTCATAATGGGTAGATAATTCAATGCAATCTTGTACTTATCAATTAAAAAGGGTGGGTGCAAGAAATTTAATAGGAATAGGATTGATTTCAAAGAGTTTGTGGAAGAAATCCAGGTTGTAGATTGTCATACTTCTAATGGAATCTATACATAGGCTAACCATAAATTAGGATTCACAAACATCTTAGAGAGATTGGACAGATTCCTAATAGCACCAAAATGGTTGGAGAATGCAACTAACGTAGAAGTCCAAATTTTACCAATTTCTCTATCTGACCATTTTCCAATTATGATGGAATTGAAGGACCTCCCATCAATAAAGACTTATTTTAAATTTGAAAATATGTGGTGGAGGGAGGAGAACCTAATATCTTTACTAGAAGCCTGGTGGAAATAAAATGATGCAAAAGGCAGTCCAAGTTTGGTGCTCACAAAGAAGCTCCAAGACATCAAAGAAAAACAAAAGGTCTAGAACAAGACAATCTTCAAGAATATATTTCAAGAAAAAGAGAAGATTGAAAAAGAACTAGAAGGTTTAAATAACAAGATTATTAGATACATAATGTATTAGGAAGACTTATTGAAGGAAAAATAGCTCAAGTAGAATCTTGAGGAGATATTAAAAAGAGAGGACATATTCTAGAAAGACAAAAGCAAGAGAATTGTGGTTAAAGGAGGCTATGTTAATACTAAATATTTTCATGCCACAAAAAAGAAAGGAAAGCTTATAATAGAATTGAGGAGATAAAAAATGAGCATAGGGGTATTCTCAAGAAAAAGACTAAAATAGAAGAGGTTGTTTTTGCTTTCTTTAAGAATATTTTGGGGTCAGATATTAATATTACAGACTATAAGAATGAAGCAAGGCTTGAATGCATCCCAAAAATCCTTAAAGATGCAGATAATGAAATGTTAGAAGCACCAATAATATTATAAGAGACTCAGGTTGTGACATTACACCTCCATCTGGAGGAAAGGCACCTAGACCAAATAGTTTCCCAACAAGTTTTTACCAGAAATGTTGGTCCTTCATTGGAGAGGAAGTTTGGAAAGTAGTAGAGGAACTTAGGAAAAATAAAAAAATTGTGAAGGATATCAATAATACTATCATCTCCCTTATCCCAAAGAAAAAAAAGACTGCAACTCCATAAATGAGTATAGGCCAATTTCTTTATGCAATAAAATATACAAAATCATCACTAAAGTAATGGCCAATAGATTAAAAAGGGTATTGAAAACTATTATATTTGAGGAGCAAAGTAGCTTCTGCCCTAGTAGAGAAATAATTGACAACATCATCATCACCAATGAGTTGGCTCATACAATGGCAAGCGAAAATGTGCAAGGGATGTTGATTAAGCTTGACATCAACAAAGCTTATGAAAGAGTCAAGTGGGGCTTTCTAATTGATATCCTTAAGAGATTCAGATTCAAAGAAAGCTGGATAAAATTAATACAATAGTGTTTAATGATAGTAAGGTATTTAATAAATGTTAATGGATCTATATGTGGTTTCTTCCCAACAACTAATGGTCTAAGGAAAGGAGATCCCATTTCCTTATCTTTATTCATAATCATGGCAGAGGCCATGGGGAGATTAATTAAGGTAAAACAACAAAATAATCTATGGAGAGGAATTAGATTGACCCAACGATGCAATCCTATAACACACACTTAGTTTGTGGATGATACAGTCCTGTTTGGTGAACCAACCATGAAGGAATTAGAGGAAATAAAGGCTACACTAGAGGATTATTCCAACATATCATGATAATTAATAAATAAAGAAAAATCTTATATTCTCTTCTTTAATATAAAAAAGGTATTATAGAAAAAGATAACAAAGCTATTGGTTCTCAATCAATACTATACCAACCAAGCATTTGGGAGCTCCATTAATATCAAGACAGAGTCACTCATAGCATTAGGAAGAAGCATTAGATAAGTGTAGAAATAAAGCAATGGCTTGGAAGAACAAATGGCTAACTTTGGTAGGTAGAATCTTCATGATAAAATTAGTTTTGGCAGTTGTATTGATATATGTGATGTCATGTTTTTGAATTTGCATAAGATTGAATAAAGCATGGAAAGATTTATGGATAATATCGTATGGGAAGGATCCAAAGAAGAAAAAATAATTCCATTACTATATTGGGACAAGGCATGTCTATTAAAGAAGGAAGGAGGAGCAGGTTTGAGAAAGATGAAGGCACAAATTGCAACGAGCTACAAGCTAAACTTTCATGGAAAATGTATAGAGATTCTAATATGTTATGGTGCAAAATATTTTGAAACAAATATCTAGATAGTCAAGATACAAAGAGAATCTTAACCCAGGGAAATGCAACAGGAGGATCAAATATTTGGAAATTCCTCTTGGAAATCAAGAAAATTATCACATAACACTTAACATGGAAAGTCAATAATGGGAAACAAGCCAAATTTTGGAGGGATTCATGGAATGGCTACAAATCACTAGAAGAAATAGAAGAGTTGAAGGACCATATAATACAAGAACATTATGGGACAAAATTAAGAGACTATATAAGTAATGATTCCTTTAAAATTGGCAACCTGTGTGAATGGATCAATGTGGATATAATGCCTATTATGGGGGACACTAAAGTAGTCCCAAAAAAGGAACTTGAAAATAGAAGAATAATTATCACTGAAGAAGAGTATGAGATTATATGGTGTGGGGTAACCTTAGATGAATACTCGGTCAGGCTAGGGTATCAGATTCAGAATGCAATTAGAGTTGATGTCTCTTGGTCAAGCACATTATGTTGGCACTCAATATTATTACCAAAAGCATGATCCTTTTTATGGACTACTTTGCATAAGGGTATATTGAAATCTAACATATTTATGTCCATAGGTATATAGGGCCCAAATAGATGTACTTTATGCTACAAGGATTGTGAATCAGTTAATCATCTCCTACTGGAATGCATATATGCAAAGAAGTGTTGGCATTGGATACAAGGTGTTTTGGGGTGGTTAGGTGCGAGACAAAAATATTTGAGAGAATGATTAAGAAACTAGCCAAAAGGTAGTAAAGAATATTTATAGTCAAACATATGGATCAATGCCCCATCAATTATCATTTGGAACATATGGAAAAAATGAAATAGAAGAATATTCCAAGAGAAAAGTATGGAAGTAGAAATATTAATTCAAAAAATTGAGGAAGCACTATGCGAAGTACTGAATGCAAAAACTAGAATCAAGGCATGCACTAAGTTCATGAAGTGGGATGAGGAATTGCAAAAGAAATGGGATAAATTGAAAAGACCTAAAGGGAAATTGAAAAATAAAGCAAATATCAGAAAAGGAGTAGTATGGTAGTGCCCAACACAAAACAAACTAAAGCTAAATTTTGATGGATCTTCAAAAGGAAATCTAGGCCCTGTTGGGGTAGGATGTATTATCAGGGACACTAAAGGCACATGCAAATGGGCATTGTCTAGGAAAATAAGCAATCCAACTAATAATGAGGTAGAAATGGAGACTCTAGCATTAGGACTATGGTTATGTAAAGAGAAAGACATTAAACAGATAGAAGTGGAAGGTAATTCACTACTTTGCATACAAGAAATAAGGAAAAAGATACACCTAACTAGAAATTGAAATCCTAGATCCAAAAAATATGGAAAATGTTGGAGCAATTTGAAGACTTTTCTATTACACATGTGTACAAAGAATCTAATGGAGCAACATACCTATTCGCTAATTATGGTGTAAAATAGGACAGTGAAATCATTATAGAAAATGATCCTTGCAAATGGAAAGATTTGGAAGACCTGATACTAAAGGATAAGTAGAACTCTGATCAAAATGGAAACAAAATTACCATCTAATTAACACTAGAAAACAATCACAAGGCCTCTTTGAATTCCCCCAACTGTATTTATCAAAATTTAGTCTATAGGAAGGGGGAGTAAAATGGCACACTCACAAGTAACCCAACTCTCGGTCATGAAGATATCTTAATCACTATATTGATCCTTGAACATACATTCCCCTTCAACTAATAATGAGCTCATAAATTAATAGCCACAATGCTACTGTGTTCAAGCCATAAGAAAAGAGTGACACTTTAAGAAAAGACCAAAATGAATATGCACCCTAAAAATAATACCTAGAAAACACTGGGTTCACTTCAATATGCAACCTTCAAATTATTTATTTGATCCCTTGTGACTGCTCTTTCACAATCAAACATTCAAGTCATGAATAAAACATTAACCATAGGAAGTGTCAAAAGGATTAAACCACACCTTTGTAGCACTCTTAAGGGTTTGTTTAGAGGCTTTTATTAGGGTTTGGGGAGTTAATTAGCACTTTATGTATGTCTCAATAGCAGTTCTAGTCATATGTGAATTGTAAAAATTTGAACATTTTTTACATAGTGAACATGATTCAACTAATGGAGTGTTTAGAAACCTCAAGATGCAAATATTTTTGCCTCCTTATCAATACCCTAATAAGATCAATTATTATGATAAAACCTAAGGATTTGAAGTAACATAAATTTAAGAACTTTTACTCTACATCCCAAAGGTTGACTTTAATTGGAGACACATACACACAACACAGTAGTATTCACGACCTTCATTATAGATACCAAAAATTACATAATCACAAAATGGATAACATAAAAGATAAATGCAACATTTCCCACAATTCAAATTAGAACAGATTGTTGTTATTTGGGTCTAGAATAGAAAATGAGTAAAAATAAAAAAAACATCCAAACCTTCAGAATGATAGTTTGAACCCAAAACTCCTAAACGAAATAAAGATGATGAAATAGCATATTTATAGTCTTCATTATAAATGATATAAAGTGTCTTGATTATATACATTCATCCACCAGATTGGCCAAAGTTCACTTTCATTTTCTTTAAACACAAAATCTTCTAACCTTTCCATCCTAGCTTGTGTCAGTAAAATAAGATAGACCTATTTGTGCCCTATATACAAAAAGGGCTTCATACTAGCATTTTAACTTAGACTGATCTTTTAACCTAGCAAACATGAAGCTTTACATTATCCATGACAAAATTGGAAAGATATATCATTAAGGCTTCTCAAAACGGATCTCATTCTTCATCAAACTCAATGAAATTGGCAATCCATTGAAAATCTTGAATCGAAACATAATGGTACAAGCACTTCATGAAATCATAGCCAACCTTAACCCTAAAGTGATGCATCCAATATTCGTTATCTAAAAGGCCCATGAGAAATTACATAAACTCAACATTAGGATCTTGATGATGACCCAAATCCTTAGGTCGAGGAACTCCCTCACCCAAGCGAGAGGCCTTTAGCACTTCATCTAGTCCTTCAAGCAAACTTGCATCAAAAATATCTCTGGTAAGGGCGGAAACCATCTCCTTGGAAACCCTAAGATCTAAAAGGGATGAAATAAAATGGGAAGGGATGTAAGAATTCACTCAATACCACTCCCTTGAAACTAGGAAACCCTTCCCCAAGATCAAATGAACAACCTTTAAAGTTAAATGATCATTCTCTACTAAAACATTTTTTAGGTATTGGTCAGTTATCTTACCCAGTAAAGCTAGCTGGCTTTTGCTACTTTGGAGGAAAATAGGAGTCTCCATTATTAAAAAACCAAGTGTTGGATCTCTCTTACTCATATTACTAATATTAAAAGATGATTGTGTGAAATGCAGACACCATTGAATCATTATCTGACAAGATGGAGAGAATAATGGGGCACAAATGTATTAATTTCTAAAGTGCCATTGGTAGCAAAATGCACAAGGAACTAATTGTGACATGCCTCAAGTGTCAACTCAAAATCATAACCAAGAGTGCAGGCAGGCGAAGGAGTTGGACTAAAGGCCAAGTGAAGTGAGGTGAAGTAAATTTCATGAACACCTGCCCATCGCAAAATGTCTTATCACTACCAACCTACATGCGACTGCAAGAATGTGCATTCATATGAAAATCTAATAATTGGTGAATAACCTTAAGGTTATTACGCATGAGTTTCAAATTTTCTTTGGGTGTTACCCCCTAGTTAACAACTTACCTTATAAATATATATATTATAATATTATTATAATGATATGATATAATAATAATAATTATATATTATAATTATAATTATTTATAAAGTATAATTGTAATTGTAATTATATAATTAATAATTGTATATTAATAATATTATTTTTATATTTAATCAATATAAATAAATAATAATGTATTATATATAATTATTATATATTATACTATTTATAATATATTACTAAAATTTATAATATTATAAACATAAGCCTAAATTTATAATTAATATATTTTATTAATTATATTATTATTATATATTACTCAACCTTTTTTATACTATATTATATTATTATAAATATTATAATATATTAATCTATATACTATAATATATTATATTATATTATCAAGGTTAGGGTTCAACAAGGGTTGGGTGTAATCATGGTAAAAGTTTGAGTTCAATTAGGGTTATTGTTCACTTATGGTTAGGTTTAAGCTCAAGGTTTATTTTAGGACCTTGTAAAATATCGGTATAAGTGAAGGTTGGTGATGTGATATGAATGGTGTTTCAAATTGGATTGTATTAAAGATATATTGGGTAGATTTATATAATATGATGTGTTGATTTTGTTTGATTGATGAGAGATAAAACCTCTAAAAGTCAAAGTAAATCTTGATCTATGTTTGGATAAATACGAAGGATGATTCTTGCTTGTATTAGACTAATGAGTCCAAGAAAAGAAGGATGATGGCGAGTTTACTAATTTAGTTCAAGTAGTCAAGAATCCTAAGCTAATTCAATCACAAATATTGATGCTAATCCAACTATCTACTTGAAAAAGGTAACTTCCCAAGCAAAAGCTAAACTAGAGATAAGATGGAAGATCAAGACGAGATTCTCAATGATATTGGTTGTTGGTTGTTTGATGTTTGATGTTGATGATGATGATGATGATGTTGTTTATCCAAAGCTAAGGGAGTAACTCTAAAAGTGTAAAAAGAACAATATGAAATGGACGTGAATTTTGGTTTGGTGTTGAATGATGAATGCTAATTGTAGGTTAGTTTTACTACAAATCTCAAATCCTAGGTTTTTTTGGTCAATAATTTTAGAAACTAAAAATTGAAGAATTTTGGAAAAAATTTGCACAGTCAAAAGCACCACTATAAGTTTCAAATGCACAACTATGGATATCATATGCACCAAAGTAAGGTCAAACATGTCACATAATATGTCAAATACATCATTGTGTGAATAATTTGGTTTAAAATTGACATAACAAGTTTAATAGGTTTTAGATAAGATGCAATATAGTAAGGTCAGATGCATAGCTCTACATATTAGATACATTAGAGTACAATAAAAAGTGACTTAGGATAATTGAATGTACCAAAATATAATCAAATGTGCAATATAATTATCAAATGCACCACTGTAGCTATCAAATACATAATTCTATTTGAAATGATGTACAAACAAAGTTTTAGGGTTTTAGTAGCACAAATATAAGTCTCAAAAACATCATTTTATGTTTAGAAGCATGATAATAATTATAAGTGAAATTTTGCAAGTCGTTGATTGATTTTAACAAGTTATTGGACTAATTTTTACAAGTTTGTTTGATAAAATATAAAAAACAACATAAAATATAACAACTAACTCCAAGGTATTAGTATGATTGGTATTCAGTGGTCTCCACAATAAAAATATTCCAAAAATTTCAACCTAGCTATTATTAAAGGCATGTCACACCAGTGTGGGCCCAAGAAACAAAATACCATAGAATTGTGCATGCACACTACTCTCAAGAGGAAATAGCTAGGTCTCTAGTGGCACAAGGGGGTCACCTTCCTCCTTCCTTTGAAGGTTTTACACCTCTAAAGAAATTATATCTCTCCTTAAGATGATACATGTTGAGTAATTTCAAGCATGATATTGTACTTTGCACGACAACTAGATTAATGATCACTAATCTTAGGTATCTAATAACAAGGTTCATAGTGATTTTGAAAATAGTGAGCCCATTTGATAGTGCCTAAGACAAGGGGGTATCCCCTCTTCTCCTCACCAAACAAGTCTCGATGGACCAAGGGTCTTGTGGCTAGGCTTGAACAACATTGACCACACCTAAAGGTGCAATTTTCATTATCTCCCCTCTATATACCTTGTTAGTAAACATGGTATTGGTCACTCTTAAGGTAATGAAATCCCCAAGCAGGCCTCTTACTGAATTAAAAAAGAAGATACTAGTGTTTTTGATTCTTAAGATTGTGCAAGAGAAGAGAATACTTTACTAATACTCCTTGGGTGTACTTGACAAGTGTAAACTAAGAGTGCTTTTGATCTCTATGCTTGCACAAAGCATAAGGAGAGAACATACACACTATAATTTTTTCAAAACATGACATATAATTCATTAATTAGAGCCCAAATGAAGTGTGAACTACTCTAGAAATCAAATCAATTGAATTCTTTTTCCCTACATCAGATTTGCCAATACTCTTGTTTTTACCAATCTTCTCCAGTGATTGCCAAGCTACACAAATATGTTAGTTCCAAAAACACAAGCAGATGTCTAGGTTAGAAAATTAAAATAATTGAATCAAATGCGTTATTATAATTATTAAAAGTGTCACTGTAATTATCAAAGGTGTCATTATACTTGTCAATTGCATCACTGTAATTATTAGATGTGTAGTTCTATATGTTAGATGCATTGTTCTATGTATCAGATGTGTCGTTCTACCATCAAATGTGACTCAAAACTATAAAATGTGCCACTTTGCAAAAAATTAACCTACAAATAGAGAAAACATAAAAACCAGATGTGTGCTTGTGGTTATCAAATGCATTGTTTTGCATATCAAAAGTACCACTTTATTGTTAGAAGCATCATTTCACAATAATAAAAAAACATGTTTTGGGTTCAATTGCACTTTTTTACAACTTGTTACTTGAAAACTTCAAGCAACTCAATGCAAATGTCAAATTAGGGATGTGGGTCTCATTGGGGGTGCCAAAATGTGAATAGGTAATAAATTGATGATCAATGAATTTAATAAAATAAGAAATGATAACAATAATCAATAAACCAATTCAATGATAAAAAAAAGACCTAATATCAACGAAGCATGTGCATATCAATATGAAATAAATAATAACGTAAAATAAATCTAACTAATCTACTTTACCTCCACCAAAAATGCCTAGCCTTACTCCATTGTAAGATGTAAAATTATGTTATTTTTATAGTATGTGGATTGCTCAAATACTTAGCATAACCTTGTTAACAAAATCATTGTAAAAATTAGTATAGTTTGGCTATAAATTCGGGAGATTGAATGGCTAAATGATGAGTGATAAATAAATTTCAAGGATATTAGATCAACGATTCAAGATGTGAGATGAGATCAATGGATAAGGATTGTTGAGAGATCATGATGAACATGGATGGATAAATAAAGTGGAGTGAATGAGAATGAACTAAGGTTGATTTTTAGTCAACTCATTAAATTTAATAAGGGTCACTAAATTTAGATTTGGTCACTAAATTTAGGATTAGAAGAATAAAGATAGAATTGATATAATTAGAAAATAAGTAAAATAACAATTTTATTTATTTTTAGAGAAATATGGAAACTAAATAAATTAAATAATTTTGGAGGAATAATTAATCAATTAAATAATTAAAAAAAAATTAATTTTGTGAGATGAGAGGAATGCATGACTTAATTAAATAATTAAAAAATATTTAATTATGTGGATAGAGGATAATGCATGATTTAATTATTTAATTAATGTGGATGCAAGAATAATTAAAAATATTTAAATAATTAAAGATTATTTAATAAAATGGACTAGGAAAAAATAATTAAATAATTAAAGGTGATGAATGAAAATGGTGAAGTAATTAAATAATTAAAAATTATTTAATTAAAGTGGGAAATGGGTTAGTTTAATCAAATAATTAAGAAATATTTAATGAGTTGTGATGAAAGGCATGATGAGAAATAATGAATTAGAAGTATCTGTTAGACATTTTTAAAATCTAACAAGTACAAACAAAATAAAATTTTAATATTTATTATCTAAAAATTAATATTCCAGGGAAAAAGAAAAAGCACGCAGTCAAGTGGGACTGGTGTTGCCTCAACAAAGAGCAAGGGGGATTAGGATTAAAAGACTTAAGGCTGCATGGAATTGCCTTGGTAGCAAAATGGATTGCAAAAGCATTTGTTGGTAATGAACCCTAGAAGGTTCTTGTCAGAAATAACATTCAGCTGGTGACCCCAAAGCATGCTAAGGCATCAAAACAATTGCCCGTATGTGATATTCTCACCAACAAACATCCTCTGACCCCAGCCGGTTATCCTATCTTTAGAAGTCTTTGGAAGGCTTGGGATATAATCAAGCATAATGTCAACCTCAACTTGTGCAAAATTACAATAAACAACATCAAATGTCAAGTGTTTAGTTCTATCTGGTGGAATTTAGAGCATAACTCCAAACCGCTAGCCCTTCTTCAAGGCTATTCTGCGAAGAAGTGGTCTCAAAAAGGTATTCATACTTTTAAGGACATTCTTGATAATGGCCAGATGAAAGATTGGGATACCCTGGCTGGTGAATTCTGCCTCCCGGATTCCAATCGTAGAACCTTTAATACTCTGTTGGAAGCGTATAGGAATGCAAGCTTTCCTATGGATACTGCTGAAAATTTTTACCTTTCTTGTGACCTCAGGTGGAAAGATGATTTCAACCTTCTAAATATCAAGGAAAAGGAAATTTATAAAACTCTAATTTGTAATTTCTTTGTTATTGATTACTTGAATAATTGTTGGAATGTCTCTCTTCCTAACAAGGTTTGGCATAATGTTTTTCAGTCTATTTGGCATAACAGTAAGGTGCCTAAAAAGGCCTGCTTCAGGTGGCTTGTTGTTTTTCAAAAAGTTCCTTTCAAATATATTGTTAATGAGGTGGAAACTTGCACCATTGTAGATCTCCTGAAAGTGTTAAACACTTTTTTTTTTTACTGTCTTTTTGCAAAAGAGATATGGAAATTATTTTGTAATGATCTTGTGATTGGGACAAAAATGACAAAGTTATGTGGAATGAAATTTTAATTAATGATAAGAAGCTCAAAAGTGACTACAAACTATTTTGGATTTGTTTAACTAATGAGATTTTGTGGCATATCTGGAAGGTTGGGAATGAGAAGAAGTTCAAGGGGTCCAAGAGAGCACTTACTGAGTCATAAAAGCAACTCACTTTTTTAATATTGTTGCGCAGGTGAACAACCATTTGGAGATCTCTACGTCAAAGTCTTGGAGGCCTCTAAATGATGGTTCAGTGACTATTTGCAATAAGGAGGTACAGTGGGGGAACACACATCTCCGTAAGCAAGAAGAGGCAAAGGTTTTCCTAGGGGAACTGAATGAATTTCAAGGGGCTTTCAACAATACAAGCACAGTTGCTAACAGGCATAGGGATCCACATTGCACAGGGTAGCAAGGGAAGGAGGATGCGGCTTCAACTACAAGTCATAGCGAAAGCATTAAGGCCAGAGCATGACTCATGGTTCTCCATGGTCTTGGAGTGTAGTGCATTCCCCGTACATTTTTATAATTTGTATAGTAGTTTTTAACGCAATTTTTCTAGGCTTACTTGTTAGGTCCTCACTATGTAAACAACTGTATAATAGGCCTCAAAATAGACCATTGATCTGAATGTTGTGTATCTTAGATTTTTAAACTATTATTAATACAAAAAAAATAAAAAATAAAAATTCCATTTGATAATTAAAATTTAAATAATTAATCTTAATTTTTTTTTTAAGTGTCTACAAGAACAAACAAAATAAAAAATTAAAATCAATTATAAATAGATGTATAAATGATATTTATTATTTAAAAATTAAATAATTAAAAATAAATAAATAAAAATAAATAAATAAATAAAATATTTTAAAAATAATAATTTGATAATTAAAATTTTAAAAATTGATCTCTTTAAAAAAATATTTATATATTTTTAAAATTTTCAATTAATCTTGTAATAACTAATATAATAAAAAATAAAAAATAATAAGCGGGTGGTAGGGTGGGCCCCCTCCCTCTCACCATGTTCCTTCTTTCATCCACGAGATCGATGGAAAAGCAGAGGCAAATCATTAGAGGATAAGAGGAGAGGGTATGGGGCATCAGATGGGGAGCGTAAGCTGGTAGTGCAGTGGCAAGGCCACATCATCACACATGCCAACACAAGCAGCCGAAGGAACGTGGAAGGCAAGCTTCCAAAAGATGACACTCCGGAAAAATGAGGAGATCTCGAAGGCATCGAATATCTTAATGACACATTAATCCAAGAATAAATAGAGCAACACGTGGAGTACGGTCGTCAGGGAAGTTTTATGCAAATTGGCCGGGTGGCAAATGTCAATCCTCATGAGGTGCTAGTTGAATCAAGGCCGAGGGTGGTAGGAAAAAAAATTTTATTGCAAGAACGGATTGCCTCGCTTAAACATCATTTCAGGATCGTGTTCAGTGGCTCGGCCTTGCTGGATACATGATTTTTAAATGAGGACGGATAATGGCATTTTCATTGTATGGTTTTCGAATTTGCTGTGTTGGTTGTCTTTGTGTAGGGAATTCTCGACTGGAGGGCTGGAAATGGCAAAGATGGGTAAATTGAAATTTATCATCTCTATCTCAATGGAGTGGTTGGAAAGCTTCGGGGTCGACACTCATGTCTCTTTGGAGGCGACAGAGAGACAAATTGCTTTTAGGGAAATCATTGATCAAAGGTTGAAGAGAATCCTGCTTGAGGATGATCCCTTAATTATGGTAGCGGTCAAAATGATATTAGGGAAGGGCCACTTGGAGAGAAAGGAATTCGCAAGGGACAACACACATATTTCTTCTCGATTCTTGGCCGTCATGCTGGACCTGGAAGTGTCGAAGGTAGAAGCAAAGGAAATAATGGAGTATCTTTTTCGGGGTGACCTATTAGGAGGGTTAGAGAAGACATTGAAAGAGGCCTTCATGGGTAAAGGAATCTCGCGTCCATCGGCCCTGGAACTCCTTTGGGAGACGAAAGAGGTAGTAAAGGTTTATCCCTTCCTTCTGGACCTAAAAGGACCAGAGCTCATGAGACACAGAATGGTCTCGGCCATGGCAGTCGAATTCTTAAAGAGGAAGCTGGGGTTGGTGTTGGAGGAGGGCATGGATTGGGTTGAAGACTTCACCCTGTTTGCAGAATTGAATGGTTTTCTGTGAGGCTCGGCCTCAATGTATTAATATTTTGCTTAAAAATATAATCGGTACTGGCTTTTTTTGAAATTATGCAATGGGATTGCATTTTGTTTTGTGTCGGTTGTAGGAAGTTCTCGGGCTGATAGGTTCAGTTTTCATGGTAGACTGGTGGTCTCTCCTGCTATGTAGACGAATTGTATATTTTCTTAAAAATAATACAAAATCATAACCTTACGTATCAAAATAATAATAATAATAATAATAAAATAATAAATGATGGCTTTTCCAAAAGTCACATGTATAAATAAAACATATGTATTATGTCCATAAAATAGTAAATAAACTAGTTTCAAAGTAAAATAAAATAACTTTAATAAATAGAATGGTTCCTATTTTTTTAATTTTATAACTCCAAATTGATATCTCTAGACATTTTCTCAATAAATGTATTTATGATATTTATACTAGTTTTTAATTAAAAAAATTAAATAGATTTTATTTATTGAAAAAATATTATTTATATTTAAATATAAATAGACATCAAAAATTTAAAAATATATAAGCAAAACTATTAAAAACAAGAGTTGTAGAGGAGCGAAGTTCCTGCCAAAAAGTTGTAGAATAGTTTTTTTTTAATTTGTTGTGTTTGCTAAGTTTTAGCAACAATGTTTATAAAACAAATAAATAATAGGTACATAAAAGAAAGTTTTCGTCTAATAATAAATAGTTGACATTTATACATCAACATGTAATACATGTCTGATAAAAATCAAAAGTATAAATGAAATTCAATCTTTTGGCAAACTAAAAATTGCTCAAACCAATTCACAACCTAGATGCAAAACCAATAGATGGCTAACAATTAATGAAGAATGGGAGGAGGTTGTATTTTTGTTGTGTACCTTATGAATGTTAGAGATGAAATGGCACCAAACATAATGGAGTGTTGAATATACGTACGATCTGACCTAGATATACTAACAACTTGAGGCTTGAATCTTTACATGCCTTATTTTAAAAGGGGATATTTATTCTTGTGCACTTTGTCAAAGATTGATTATTTTGCAAGAAAAGACAAACCAAATGGAATAATTTTAAAATCATATATACACATACAAACATATAAGCCATGTAATTCAATTTAGTTTAGAAAGTATAATGAATGATTTGTGTAACTACTATCTTTATCATTTATTTACAATTCAATTTAATTTTAAGTTGTGTAACTGTTATCCTTGTTCTACAATCTTACTTCTAATTTTTGGCAAGTTTTCTCATTTGTTCCATTTTATCTTCTAGGAGATTCTGCAAAAAATGCCTCTATCCAAAAGCATGCACAACTTTTGATCCGTATAGCGGAAGGGATCTATGACAATTGTTGCGAGTGATTACGAACAAAGGTGTAAAGACATCAACAATGAAGTAACATGAACATTAATCAGAGAAGATTCAAAACATAGAATCAAGAGAGAGATAAGAAGACACTGATTTGATTACGGAGTTCGTCCAAGTGGACTACGTCTCCGGGTCGAGCTCAAACGAGTGACCAATCTATTGATATGTTCTGAACTGCAGTACAATCTCCACGAGCCTCTTGTAACACTGCTTACAATACCTTGTAGCCTTCCACAAAGTTATACAAAATTCTCTCACTCACACCCCTATCAAAAGCTCTCCAAAGCTAGGGATGATTAACAAAGAGTAAGGAAACTAACTTTGCCTAATAGGTACTACTACAAGACTCAGAACATCAATACATCCCAAAATATTCTCCTAATTCCCTCTAAGAAATTCTCTCACAAAAAGCCTCTCAAAGACAAAGAGAAAGGGAAAAACAAGAGAGAATGATCAACTAATGGATGCTTGATCGATTGATCGATGAAAAATACTCCAAGCCTTCCCCCTTTTATACTTGGAGTTTTCCCGATATGGTAGAAACCATAAAATCTCCAAAATCTCCCTTATTACATATAAATCTTTATCAAAAATCCCCATATCTCCTATAAATAAAAAACAATAACCAATTAATAATTTATGGCCCTTTGTTTAATTGATTTTCGGGCTTTTAGTTTGAGGGATTTGGTCGGATTTAATTTTAAATTCTAACAAATAACCTTTAAAAGGTTTATAGTTAGAATTCGGGTCTAACAACCCCGTATATTAAACCCGCGCCACTCATATATGTGAGATTATAGTTGGTGCAGCGGTGGAGATAAGCTTTTGGGACCCGGCCGGTTCCGGGTTCAACTCCCCGCCGGCCACTTTTAAAATAAACTGGCAAATAGAATTAAAACAAAAACAACTGCCACCCATATATAGTAAAGCGGCTAGCCTTTGGTTCAGTGGCTCAGCGGATTTTTCGGGTATGGGCGGTTGTGTGTTCGAGCCCTTTCCACACCTTTTTTTTAACAAACAGACTAAACAATCCTGCGACAACAATCCTGTGTTGTTTTCAATCCTGCGACAACAATCCTGCGACTTCGGGCGTGAACAGGAACAGGGCTCGGGCGTGAACAGGAACAGCGAAACGGCGGCTTCAGGAAAAGGGCTCAGGCGTGAACGACGGCTTCAGGAACAGGGCTTGGGCGTGAACGGCGGCATCAGGAACAGGGCGTTTGGCGTTCTCCGACTGAGGCAAGAGAAGATCGTGCGCGGCAGCAGGAGATAGGCTGGGGTGCGTGGTGGGTCCTGCGAGCCTCTTCTTGGCTTTTCACCCTTTTCCAGAGCAAAGGTCTCGGCATCAGGAACAGGTGTGCCCCACCTTGTATGCGCTGTCTTTTGTCTTTTTCTGCTTGGCATTTTAAAAAAGTCTAGCTCTTCATTAAACAATGCAAATATCCCATACACATTGCATCATATCCCGTAAACAAGTCAAGTAAACAAAACTCTCAAACCAAAGCATCAAACTGGGTGGGCCTCAAAAGCTAGGGCATTTTGTTGGGTTGAGAGTTTGATACGGTGGGAGCAAGCAAGGCAAATACTGTTACTGTTTTCAGCACTCCAAATAAAGCTGAAACATTAAGTAATATGAAGTTGGAAAAACAGATCGAATGGCAATACCTCAAGGGTCATGACGGAAATGAGGTGAGTCTGTTAAGAGCAGGGGATGTAAATTCTGAAAATGTTGCAACTGGCAGTGACATTATTCCAATCCAGGCTGAAAATGTTGTAAATGGCACTGACATTATCTCAATCCAGGCTGAAGCAAAGGGGTCAAAAGAAACCAAGTCAGATAGTGTTGAAATAACTGGAATAAGGCAAAAGAGTACTCAATGGCCTATGAATGGCATGTTAGCTCAGGGGAACTTTTTAATTCCTTTTAACTTTTCGCACCTCCCGATGGAATCCTCAACATTCACTGGGGCAACAAATAGCATTTGGGGAACATGTGTGTTAGGCTGTCCACAAAACAACCTCTTAAACATGGAGGAAAGATGTGTTTATGTAAATGCAAAACAGTACAAGGGGATTTTAAGACGTAGGCAAACACGAAAAGTGAAGTTGGCAAAGAAGGGTAAACTTGCAGCTATTCTACCGAGGTTAGAACCTAAGAACTCAACTATCACAGTAGAAAATCAGCAAGAGCAAACAGAACAACCTAAAGGAAAAGGAAATGTGAACTCAGCAACTCTCATAGTCTCAAGCAAGAAGCAAAATGGAGATGAAAATAGTCAGGTAAACAAGGCAGTAGAGGAGGAAGGTAATTCTGATTTTTACAGCCCCACCACAACGCCGCTCATGTGGTCCTCAGAGTTATATGTCAATGAGCTAATGGACATGAAGAAGAGACTCCAATCCTTGGAAACAAGAGGGCAATATGAAGACACCAAAGTGAAAGAGGTCATAGAAGTCAATTGGCAGTTAACAAGGGAGAACAATTTGCTCAAAGAACAGATAAACAAACTGCAAATTTCCATGGCAAAAGGGGAGCAAGAATTACTATCGTTAAGGCAAGTTTTAATTCAAATGGATGTAGCAGGCACAAGCAAGCCAAAAGAGGCAGCTGAAAGCAATAATTCGCAGTTAAAGGAAATACAATCAGTAATGGACAGCATGAAGATAAAAGAAGAGCAGCTAAGGGAACAATTGGAAGAGGCCAAATCTTGGACTCAAGTAGTAAGAGGATCATCGGATACACAAAGGGACGATATAGAAAAGCAAGTCAGGAGGCAGTTAAGAGAAGAAAAGGATAGAAATGATAGGACTTTGAATGTCATTGTTAAAGGGCTAAGAGATTATGGTGAGAATGAAACCACTAAAGAGTTGGCAAGGGATTTCTTTAAGGACGAACTTCAGTGGTCAGGGGTTATTCAGCAAGCAAACAGGATTGGAAAATGGACGGAAGGTGGTAAAAATAGGCATGTAAGAGTTACTTTGAAGAAACTTGAGGACAAAAGCGTGCTACTAAGGAACAAGAGGTTTCTTAAAGGTACACAAATTTACCTTGATGAGGATCTAACCATAACACAGCAAGAAGAAAGACGAAAAGAGTGGGAAAAAGTAAAAACAGCAAGAAGTGAAGGTAAATGGGCTTGGTTGCAAAATGGGAAGGCCCAAGTTAGTGACAGAGTTACACACCAAAAATAGGAACTCGGGGCCCCCCAGGAATATTTATCTATAGTAAGTTGGAACTGCAGAGGTTATCCTTGGAGAAGAGGACCTGGTTTAGGGCCCATAGCAGCAGGAAAAGACATTATTATTCTTACCGAGACTCATGAGCATGAAGGGTGTAAAATTCCTGATTTTGAAGGTTATAGAAAGGCCTCAATTTGGAATGAGAGAACAGAAAATGGCAAAGGACATGGTGGAGTTGCAGTCCTAATAAAAGAATCATGGGAAAAGAATATAAAAGTGGAGAAAGAAGATCCAAACAAACAGTACATATGGTTAACAATAACAGAAAATCAGACTACAATTAGATTGGCTGCTTGCTATTTCACCCCAAAAGGCTCCAAATCATATAAGAAAAGGAGCCTAGATCGTGAGGACCCCTTTGCATCTCTAAAAAAGGACATTTCGGTGTTTAGCACATCGGGGGAAGTCATATTAATAGGTGATTTTAATGCTAGGACAGCTAGCAACCAAGCTCTTAACTTGAAAAGCCAAGATAAAGAGAAAGATGATCCGCTATGGCTGGAAGAAGAGAACCATCAATTATGGGAACGAACCTCTCAAGATAATAAATGTAACGTTACTCATTATGGGGCAGAACTGTTAGGAATATGCAGTCTATTCAACTTGGTAATATGTAACGGTATGAGATCATGGCCGGGATCGGGCAACATCACTTGCAAGACCTATAATGGTCAAAGTGTGGTGGATTATGTCATTTTATCTCGTAATTATACAGCAAGAATAATGGAGCTTGTGATTGGTAAATGTCCAATGGAGTTGAAATCGGATCATAATCCAATATATGTAAAACTTGACATTCGCATAATCAAGCAGCAAGGGGAACAAGTTCTTAACAGCAAGAACAAAGCACCCACACCGGGTAAAATTCTCATGAATCAAGAAAATCAGAAAATCTTCAAGACTGCCCTCAAAAATTTCTTTCAGGAATTGGAAAAAAAATCAGCTTACATAAAGATGCACTCAATAAACAAGAATACTTTGATCCCTCTAGTGCACAAAGCTTTGGGTGAGTGCAAGAGGTCTAGACCCAAGAGAGGCAGTACAAATACTTTTCCGGCAAACCCGTGGTTCGATGAGGAGTGCAAGTTAACAAAAAGGAAGCTTCGGGAGGGGGGAATGACAATAGAAAACAAGAAAGAGTATGAAAGGATGATACGAAGTAAAAAGGAAAAGTATGTAAGGGATAGAAGATTGGAGCTGATTACCCTTGGAAAGAACAACCCCAAAAAATTTTGGAAGGAGCTACAACAGAAAAGAAAACAAATGGAAAATAATATTACAAGCTCTCAATGGCTAGACTATGCAAAACTTCTTTATGAGCGTGAGCAGGATAAACATAGACCCCCAATAATCAAGGCAGCCACCGAACTTTTCACCGTAGAGGATATCAGTCAAGGCATAAGAAGGTTGGCAGGAGGGAAAGCACAAGATATTGATGGGCTGCAAGCAGAACATTTAAAGTGGGGTGTTGAGGTCCTTGCACCTTGTATTAAGAGCATTTTCAACAGGGTCAATCAAGAAGGCTTCCCAGAAGGATGGACCACTAGTGTTGTTATCCCCTTGCACAAAAATGGTGACATAAATAACCCATCAAACTACCGAACTATTATGGTTAACCCTCTTATGGGGAAACTTTTTGGAAGCATGATTGAACGCAGGATTAGCAGCTGGGCTGAAAAAGAGGGGAAAAGAGCAAAAGGTCAAGCTGGTTTTAGGCCCAAGCACTCCACTATTGATCATGGGGTTACCCTTAGATTTTTGATTGAAAAAATTTGGGACATTCAAGGAGACGAAGCCTATTGCT
Source organism: Sequoia sempervirens (assembly GCA_007258455.2). NCBI lineage: Eukaryota > Viridiplantae > Streptophyta > Pinopsida > Cupressales > Cupressaceae > Sequoia > Sequoia sempervirens. The sequence goes on along the minus strand of VDFB02281492.1, from coordinate 178,234,367 downwards.
GCTTTGTTGATTTTAAAAAAGCCTTTGACACGGTCCCTCGGAACAAGCTATGGAAGAGAATGGAGGATTTGGGAGTTCCGCATGAGCTTAGGGCGGCTGCTCATAGGCTCTACGAGCAGGTCAAAGCTAAAATCAGAACCAATGATGGTATGTCAGAATGCTTTGGCAGTGACATTGGTGTCAAACAAGGCTGCCCGCTCTCCCCAACGCTATTTGGGCTTTACATTGATAAGCTGGAAGAATGGATTGACAAGGTTGGTGGGGAAGGCATCCTTTTGGCCAACTTTGTAATAAAATTACTGTTATATGCCGATGACCTCATATTAATTGCTAAAACTGCACATGATTTGAGAAAACATTTGAAGGCCCTTGAATCGTTTTGTCAAGAGGTCGGGATGCAAGTGAACACTTCAAAAACCAAAATAATGATCTTCTCACTGCGAAGAAAAAAACAGCAGATTGAATTTATCTTTGAAGGCAAGCCACTAGAAATAGTGGATGAGTATAAGTACCTTGGGCTTGATTTTCACAACAAGCTTAGCTGGGAAACATGTAGAGCAAAAAGAATTCAAGGAGGCTGGAAAGCGTTGTACTCTTTGCAAAATAGATGTAGAAATGCCGAATTATGGGATTGGAAAACTAAAAGAACGCTTTTTGGTCTTCTTGTTACTCCGGTAATTCTCTATGGGTGTGAAATCTGGGGCAGCAGCATGTCAGATCAGAAATGGAGACAAGTGGAAAGGATACAAAAACATCTAATTATATGCAGCCTCAAGCTTAAGACTGCAGTGCCTTATGAAATTTTATTGGCTGAGACCGGTACTTTTCCTCTGGAGGCCTCAGCGATGACCCGGTTATTAAGCTACTTAAAGAAGGTCCAGAATATGGAGGATCATAGATGGCCTAAGCTAATTATGAAAGAGGAGCTAACTAGAAGAAAGAACACATGGATGAAACTTAATATCAAGTGGATGAAGAAATGGGATATTGTGATGCATGAGTGTCCAAACACAAATGGAGAAATAAAAAATTACGTGAGAGAAAAATTTAAATATGGTATATGGACGAAAAAAACAGGGCGTAAAAAGGATTATTATATCAAAGAATTCAATCCCACAAGGGACCATGAAGAAAAGGCTTATATAGGAGCGAATATCAAATGGAAAGCAAAAATGTTGATAGCCCAATTGCGGACTAGTTCACACCATCTTAGGTGTGAAACGGGTAGGTGGGAGGTTCCTAAAGAAGAGTGGGAAAATAGAATATGCCGCTTTTGTAACGAAGGTATGGTGGAGACAGAATGGCACTTTATCATAGAATGCTCAGCTTATAAAGACATCCGGGCCAGCTATGGGGATGCGGTGCAGGTTGACAATTTAAATACCTTGTTTGAAGATTCAAGACTCGACAAAATTGCAAACTTCATCATCAAAATTCACTCTCGAAGGGCTGATCTCGAACGGCACCTCCATTGTGTCTAGGGCTGTGCTGTGTGTTGTTCCGGTGCTGATCTTGGGTCCCATAGGCTTCTTTGGCCTCGTGGACGTCATTAAAATATTTCATTTCATTTCATTTCATCCGCGCAGAAGACGAGAACCGAGGGCCACGTGGCGCATCCTAGCTGTGCCACGTGGCAAGCTTTGATTCGCTTGTACTGACCACGCTGTTGCCAGCTCACTGCCACGTGTCAGTGAGATATTCGCCGAAGAATCCACGTCTGCCCACGTGTCTGCCACATCACCAGATGACTAAGTTGCCACCGATTGCCACGTGTCATCTTATGATTCGCCAGAAGAACACAGTCAGCATCCATGTCAACTGCCACGTCATTAGAAGGACACGTGTCATCATCTGAATGGTCCACGTCATCTGCCGTACCTATGTGGAAATGATGACATCATCACAGTACGGACTGCCACTTGTCAAGACCTCATTGGTCCACGTCATCATCTGTACGATGACATGTCTGCCAAGTCAGCAGGATGATGTCATGCTGACGTCAGCGACCGTACCTCATGGTACCTTGGTCAACCAGAAACTTTGACTGGCTCTAACTCACGCACATGATGCCCATTTTGCACGAAACGAACACCATTGGAATCGTGACGACGAGCTCTTCGCGATGACACCAACTTCGAGCAATTTGGCGACGATGAATTTTCTGCCTTTTTTCCTCGTCCCTGAAAGCTGAGTTGACCAGGCTTTGACTGAACTTTGACCGGCGATATCTCGGACATACAGACTCGAAATTCGATGAAACGAACTTTTTTGTGATCGTGTCAACGAGCCCTCCGAACTGACACTGCTTTCAGCCAATTCTAAGTCCATCAACTTTTTGCCTCCTGACAGCGTCCTGGTCCAAGGGTTGACCCAACTTTGACTGCGCGTAACTTGAGCAAACGGACTCCTTTTTCGCCCGTTCAAGTTGCGCCGGATTCAGAATTCAGTGCTCTACGTGATGGCATTGCTTCCATGAGAAACTGGAACACTTCAATTTCAGGTCCTGAAGATCCACCTGGATCAACTTTGCTACAATTGTTGTTGATGTTGGTGTGAGAGGAGGTGGGGTAGTTTGAAGATACATCTTTAAAAATCATTTTGTTGCTCTTGCTTACGATGAAACATCCTAAACAGTGCTAGTAGTCTACATATATAAACTAAAATAATTTAGTGAGTCCAATTTCCAAAGAAAAAGAAAGAAAGAAAAAAGATAGAGAAGAAATAAAAATCAAAATATAGTTCATTTACAACATCCCATGTAAAAATAACTTGCAGAAATCCTTGAGTTAAGGGGATCTAGAGACATTATCCTTAGGATGTTTGCTTTGAAGAGACTGTGTAGCTGATAATTCTAATAATTTTTTTGATTTGAAATGAATATAGATTTATCTTATTTGTGTAGGTAGTTATAAATCTATTCTTATATGAAGCAATAAACCACAATCTTTTCAAGAAAAAATTGTTAGAGAATGAAAGCAATTTATTCTTTAAACTGACATTACTTTTTTTACCTGCACAATTCTTTTCTTTCCTCCAACTTGTAAACTCTTTGCACTACCTTTTTCTTGCATATAAGAAAAACAATATGACAACACTTGTATTGTTGATCATTTTTTTTCATGCCTATATTGTTGATCATATTTTTCATGCTTATATTTGAGGTTGGTAGTGGATGCACGTAGAGTGAATGGTGATTTATTTTACCAATTCATACAATTTTAATTAATATTATATTTTATGTTACGAATTTTAGAATTTTAACTTGTATGTTATTATTATTATTATTATTATTACTTATGTATACAAACATTTCAAGATTCCAATTGATCACACTCTAAAATTTGAATTTCTGCAACTCTGCTTCTCAATGAATCAGCCTAGAGGGGGCCCCACGGAGGCTCCTCCACTAAAGCAGCCTGTTGTTTCCCAGAATAATGTTGCCTCTTTGTGTGGGAGGACCACCCTGTGCACTGAGCATATGCTATTGTCTGGGGGTTTGGAAAACTCTATTTTTTCTTCCGAAGGAAAATATTGTCCTGGCCTAGATGCCCGAAAGGCTTCCTATGTGCATACACTTGTTGGAGGTCAAACTTCGACAAAGACACCACATAAATCTGTGACAACTTTTTGTACTGTGGAGGGGGACAAAGTGGAGGTCCTGGATGATATTTTGAATGATGCTATGGAGGGGTTGAAGCTATCCTTTGTGGGGAAATTCTTCGTTGGATGACCCAACATTGACCAAGTACGAAAAATGGGCCTCTGACACTTGGAAACTCAAAGGAATCATTTCTGTAAGTGTTATGCCCAAGGGTCTCTTTCTATTTACCTTTGTTATCCCTGAGGATATGTTAAAGTTACTCATAGGTGGACCGTGGGATTTTAACAGTGATTTTTAAAATATTTTGTCTTTATGCAAGTGGAAACCAGGGTTTGACGCCTTTGCTAATTTGGGGAAAGTTGCTCCAACCTAGGTTAGGCTTCCTGGGTTGCCACTTGAGTTCTAGCATCAGAATATTTTTAAAGGAATAACTGATTCCTTTGGTTCTTTGGTTACTGTTGTCAATAGATTTGCACCCTGCTGAATGCAATATTCAACAACCTACTGAAACATGGAAACCTCCTTCAGATGTGGGTAATCTGAACGAAGAAGGAATCTCTAGAGCGAGCTAGTTCTCCGAATGATAAATCCTATTCTAAAACCTCAGAGGAAAGGGACATAAAGATGACTGAAACTAAAACCTAAGACTAACAAATGATTTAACTTATTACTTTTGATAGAAATTAGATCTTGCCACTCACAACAATTTCTCTATTACAATAGTTCTCACAACCTCATCAATAATTCATATGAAGATTCAGAGACATCGAATACATCATACAACCTGAAAATATGAAATCCTGTGCAAAAAATTCATAAAAGCGGGACATTAAGGCCTCAAATCTGAAAAAACAAAGCATCAAACTGCTATTACCAATCTCGAGACAAGGAAATGGAAAGGAGAACTCTGCTATATTACTGAAACTGAAAGAGTGTCTATCTGAAAACTAAGTACAAAAGGTTCACAAGCTCAAAAATGTGTATGAGCGGGAACTTAAATCTAAACTGAGAAGGAGAGCTAAAAAGACTAAGTCTTTTTAAAGACATAACTCTCAAGAAACCCTAATCCGAGCTCAGGAAGAGGCTCAAGGAAAAAAGCTTCAAACTGTCTCAAAAATTGCATAAAAGAAGAAAAAAGCATATTGCTTTTATGATCAAACTGTCAAGCCTCTAAAAATAGGCTAAATATGCTTTAAAAGCCCAAAAAACACCTTATCTCTCCATGACAAGACTCAAATCCGACCAAGAGAAGAAGTCAACAAAAATCTGCTAAAAATAACAAGAAATCATAAAACAATTTATAAAAGATTGCTTTACGATTCTGCTTTACAAGATTGCAAATCTTACAATTTGTCTATTTTTTGCAATTTAAATATTATAAAATCTTTTGCAAAATGAAAACATCCTTATCTCTCCATTACAATGCTTTGATTTTCTCAAAAATATAAAAATATTAATGTATAATTATCCTCTCATCAAAAACTCTCATTGATTTCTCTAAAATCAATTAAAATCAGAAACCCTAAATAGGTAATTGACCCAAAACAAAATGATCCTAGGTCATAAGGTATTCACCATTACACCCTTATTGTTTTCTAACAAAAAAATAACACAAGGTTTCAAGTATCCATATTTCACTGAGGCACAAAATAAGTCTTAAAGACTTAACATGTCGACCAACCTAGGCATATAAATTTCGGCCTCCAAAAATTTATTGAACTTTAGACTTTGATTAAATTATAATGCAAGGATTACCCATTCGAATTTCCCCATGTGCTTTGACTGAACAATCCAGATAATGATAAGGTTGGCTCAAATTAGGGCATGAGAAAAAGATGCCAAACCCTAATAATGATTCATTTGTAAATGACCACTCTTGAAGAAAAACAAGCTCTGCCTGAGAGCATGTCACCATGATTGACCTTGAATCTGAGCTCGTGTGCCTTGGGAATCTTCACTACTCCTTCAAAAAGTCAAGCTCTTCCATGGGTAAGCTTGTTTTTGCAGTATCGTAGTTTTTCTACTTCATTTCAAAGCCAGAAAAACACCTATGGCCGTGACCTGTTTCATTCATTTTTATGATTTTCTCCACACTCCTGTGCTTTGCTATGCTTGGCTGACCTGTTATGAGCTTGGGATTCGTTTGAAAGCTCTATGAGAGAGCTCGCTCAAGGGTAAGCTATTTATTTATAGCTTCTATGGCTTTTAATCTTTCACTCTAGCCCTATGGCCACAGCTAACACAACTTCTAATGCCTCTACTTTGTATCTTTTGTGTTCATATTTACTATTTATATGCTCTACTTCTACTATGAGAGCTCGACTGCCATTTTGAGAGCTCCAACTCTTAGTTTCTGGACACTCTCTGGAGCTCTTGGCCGCGGCTATACACACTCTCCACAGTCTTGAACTAGTAAGCCACCTCTCAGCTAGATATTTCCTTCTTCAGAGACTTAAAGAATCTCTCCTTTACTTATGAATTTCTAGCCATGTTCAGGCCGCCCCAGATGTGTATCATAGAAAGCATTATTTTAGAGGTTATGGGCTCGACCCAAAACAAGAAATTCTCCTTCTTGTATATTTGAGGATGAATCCCTTCGTGGGTATCATGAGAATTGAATGAGAACTACATTTCCTCCATTTTGAAGCTCGACCCACCACAAAATATTTGCATTTTTATGTCTTTTGCTATTTTATGTAAAAACCCATATGGGTTAACTCTGAAAGTCACAATTTTTGTGTTTAAAAACAAACCCCAAAGGCGGGTACTCTGTATATTCAATTTTTAAAGCTATAAGCTCGACCCACGATGCTTTTCATTGATATTCTTGTGTCTTTTAATCTCCTCCATGTAAGTGCTTGACATTGAGAAGGGAACTAAGCATTGTCTGAAAACTCACATATGATACAACATTTAACCTATCATCCTGAGAAAGAATATTCATATGGGTTGGTTGAAAATAATGAAAACTGAATACTTGGCCGAAACCCAAAGTGGGTAAGCAAGATAGTAATGAGGAAATACTAAAATTACTTAGAGGTCCAAATATCTCTGAAAACTGTGACCTCCACATGTAAATCTAAAAACACTTGTGAGTATATGAGAAGACAACAAAATAGTATGTGTAAAAATCTGAACCCGCTTCACATGACATTCTACTTCCCTCAACTTTCTTCATAGAAATGTTGTATAAATTCTTTCTTTAACAAGACCCTTTCCTGAGTATATAGCATTTTGAATACATCATGTTTGTATTGCATTGAATATTCTTTTGGTTTCTTGTTGCCTGAAACTTTCACATATCTGCATTCTAAAGGTTCCTCTTGCACCTTATGTTTATACTTCAGGCATCATTGACATGCCATGTTTGAACTCTCATGCTTTTGTAAACTTGCTTATTCTGGGAATGAATCTTGTGTATCTGAATCTTTGTCGAATTTGTTCGTGTCTAATTTGCTTCATACTTGTAACTCCTTGAAGATATAATAGAATAATCCCCACCATGCAAACTCGCTTGTGATATAAAAGGTCCGTAATCCCAATAATTGTGTAAAGTCTGGGCTTCTTTTAGTCATTCAAATTCTTACATTTGCACCATAGGGGCATTAGAAACCTATAGAAATTTGTTACACAAGTATATCACCATATGACAAAACTGAAAGCTCATTTAAAACATTCTTGAATCTGCATTTTGCATTACTTAAATATTGAACTCATGCTGCTTTTCTTGAGATAGAACTTGTCATGGTTAAAACTGCAAATCACAATTTAATCTACAGCGAACTCCTACTTTTTGTTTTTGTACTTATGCAGAGCTTTTAATTGAAACGTTGTATTATTATGGACTGCACCTTGCTTGATTGTGTCAATGCCTGATTAACACCTCAGAAATACCTTCTAGAATGAAATTGTTATCATTTTTTTGTTGTTCTAGAAGAATCATTTCTCACCTTGTGATTCTTAAAGCTGCATTTACTTATCAGTCAACTAGAACTGGTTATTCATTTGTCACTTGAATGTACTATCTATCTTTCATACTCTTGAGCTTCAACATGGTACTCTTCATGCATTTTTATGTTCCACTTAACAAATTGTTCTTTAAATCTTCTCTCTTTCATGATGAAAATAAAAACAAAACTCTCCATTAAGGCATAATGTATGCCTGTTCACTGTCCTTGGCTATGAAAAGAACACTGATGAATTGAACCTTGCATGACATATATGATCATGATGAACAAATAACATAAAACATGAACTATGCAGCAATGTTTGACATAATGGTACTCAGTTGAATTAATTGAGCAAGTTAAACTCACTGTTCACCTGTAGCTTTCAGAAAACTTTAACTTGACCGTTATGAATGCACAGTTGGTTTAATAGCTTGATAAATAACTATGCTTTACTCTTTCAGTTGTATATCACTTCTTTTGATGAATATGATGATGTAATCTTTAAATCAGCCCATTTATAATGAATAGGGCAGCATGCCAAGCTCTACCCTTGTGGGAGCCCATTTTTCTCCACATGCTTGGTCTTCGAATAATGATTAGCTTCGTGATTTTCCCTATACCTGCACAAGGAAACAAACAATGATAGAATAAAAATAAGATATGATGATCATATTGTTGTTTCTCCTTCAGCTCATTTCTTTTGTACTTCTTTGATTGTTCCAGTGTATGATTGATAGTAGGCTGCATTATTGTTGATGACTCATATAGGTTACTTCATAATCAAAGCCATTGACACCCCCTCTTTTCTCTTATAGGTCGACAGAGTTCGAGGAGACAAAGGTGCACCATTCATCATCAACCATCGGCCAAAACATGAAATGATGATTATGTCGCTACTTATATGATTTATCTTTCACATCTTCAATAGTGTAGTGTGTTATTAATGATACGTTGTGACAGTCACATCCACGGCTTGTGTGGATATTTGATTTCAATTCTTGCTTTTCATTCGAAAATAAAATGCATTTAAATGCAATGTTGTAATACCATTCTGATTCTTGCAATCAAATGAAACCTTGTAAATATGAATCTTTTCATGAAATAAATGAAAGCATTTAAGATGCTCTATTGTTTATATGCTCAATTCTATACCTCATTTAATTCTGGAACATCTGAATAGCACTCTAAAATTTAGTTCTCTCCTTTTAAATGCACAACTGTCACTTGATGAATAATGATTAAAAAATGAAAAACAACACTCAAACATAATCTGCAATTTCACCTCATGATATAATAATGTTCAGCCAGCTCCACCAACTGAGCTGAAGCGAAAATTTGGTAACAGTTACCATAGAAAAATTTACTCTTCTTAAAACAAGGCTGGTCTATGCAAAAAATTGTGTTAACATTGAGGTTAACACAGTCCTACCCACTTCGGTGACCTTGAAATCCAAGTTTGGTAAATGGGTTCGACCTCTAGAATATGAGCGAGCCACAATTTTCTATTAGGGATGCAATAAATTTGGGCACCTACAGGATGCTTGTAAAATAACTCCTCTTGAGCCTAAGATTCCCCAAATTGAGACACAAGTGAATGACCTATTGAAGAATAAGTTTGATGAATAGTCCAAAGGAATCGAAAATCTCAACACCCAATAAAAAACTGTTAATCACAGAAAAGCCTTTAACCTAGATACGAAAAATATTCCTAATGATAATCTAGAAAGGTTGTTTTCATAAGTTGCTAATGAACTACCCACCCTTCCTTCCTTAGAGAAAATTCTAGATTCAGATAAAGAAAAAGAAAATAAAGGAAGAACTTCACCTCCAATGTTTCAGGAAAAACAACAAAATGAAGCCCAGGAGGAAGGGGAAATTATAAGCCAAAACGAACAACTTTTGACCCCAACTCAGGACCACCATGAACCAATTCAGGAGGAGGAGAAAATGTCACAAAGCAAGGATGAGAAAGGATGGATAAACACTAAGTCACGAAAAAGAAAAAACCAGATGTAGGAGGAAATAGTAAAGTTGGTAGACCCCAATTAAAAGAAACAAGAGTCATAGAAACAACAAAAGATGTGGCAACAGGGAAACATAGGACTCTGGATTCATTGGAAGGGAACAAATTGAAAAGGAAGTAAGGGGGGTCAACCTCCCAACATGGGTAGTATCAACCTGATACTACTCCTTAGCCCTTTTGAAATTATGAAGATCCTATCTTGGAATGTAAGGGTTCTTAATGGCCCATATAAACATTTGCTAAAAGCGTGCTTAGCTGATGTGAAACTTGACATTCTCTTGATCCAGGAAATAAAAATGAAAAAGGAAAGTTTTGAGAAAACCATGAAGTGGCTCTGATACTTGGAAGTAAGGGAGGTCGACCTCCCAATGTGGGTAGTATCAGCCTAATACTGCTCCTTAGCCCTTTTTAAATTATGAAGATCCTATCTTGGAATGTAAGGGATCTTAATGGCCCATATAAACATGTGCTAAAAGAGTGCTTAGTTGATGTGAAACCTGACATTCTCTTGATATAGGAAACAAAAATGAAAAAGGAATGTTTTGAGAAAACCCTGAAGTGGCTTTGATACTTGGAAGCAAGGGAGGTCAACCTGCCAACATGGGTAGTATCAACCTGATACTGCTCCTTAGCCCTTTTGAAATTATGAAGATCCTATCTTGGAACATAAGGGGTCTTAATGGCCCATATAAACAACATGTGTTGAAAGCGTGCTTAGCTGATGTGAAACTTGACATTCTCTTGATCCAAGAAACAAAAATGAAAAAGGAAAATTTTGAGAAAACCCTAAAGTGGCTTTGGCCTAGTGTTGGTTTTGATGCTAGTGATGTTGAAGGGGCCTCTGGTGGGATTGCTACCTACTGCAATTCTTCCCGGTTTAGCCACAAGTTGAAATTCAAGAATAAAAATAGCATCTTGATTACTATGGAGGATGGAGATACTTCCATTAAATGGAATATGGGGAATATATATGGCCCAAATGCAAGGTTGGATAGGTTGGACCTATGGAATCTGTTAGAAGGAGTTATGATTAATAGAAAAGATGAAATTTGGATGCTTGGAGGTGATTTTAATTCCCTGTTGTACCCTTCTAAGAAAAAAGGAGGTCTCACTAACTTTTCAGAGAGTATGATGGATCTCTCAAGCTTTATTGACTCGGTGGGACTTATGGATATCCCTCTTATGGGATCCCATTTCACTTGGACTAATAGAAGGCAAGGTAATCAATTCATCCAAGTGAAGCTAGATAGATTCCTAATCTCCTCAAGCTGGAATATTTTGCAGAATGTCTCTCTTACTGCCTTTCCTAGAATGGGTTCTGACCATAGTGCTCTTCTTCTAGAATGGGATGATAGGGTGATAAAAAAACCTTACCCCTTCAGGTATGAAATCATGTGGTCCCTTCACTCGAACTTTAAATCTCTAATTGAAGAATGCTGGAACCTTCCTTGTGATGGAACCTTGATGTTTAGGTTAACACAAAAGTTAAAAAGAATTAAGGAAAGAGTTAAAGGATGGAACACATACACTTTTGGGAATATCTTTACTACTAAGAGGGACCTAAATTTGAAAATTAAGGAAGTTCAAGATCAAATGGAGGCTGGAAATTGTAATGATGAGATCTACATAATAGAAAGGGAGATTAGAGCCCAATGACACAAAATAAGTAAGGAGGAAATCTTTTGGAAACATAAATCAAGGATTCAATGGCTTAAGGAAGGAGATAGGAATACTAAGTTTTTCCACCAATCTACTATGAAGCATATAGGAAGAAACATGATTAGATCTCTCACCACTTGTAATGGTACTAAAATTGAAAGGGAAGAAGAAATAGTAAATGAGGTTGTTTCCTTCTTTTCAAACTACCTAGAGCCTTCAAGGGTTGACAATTAGGATTTGGGGGAATTCCTGTAGGTTATACCTAATGTTATCACAGAGGGGGACCTGAAAGAATTAAATAAGTGTGTCACTTTGGAAGAGGTGAAGGAGGTTGTCTTCTCTTTTGTAGATTTCAAAGCTCTAGGACCTAATGGATTTCTGCCTAGCTTCTTCCAAGTATACTAGGAGGTGGTGTCTACAGACCTCTTAATTGTTGTCAAAGATTTTTTTAGATCAGGTAGAATCTTGAATCAAATGAATACCACTTTTTTGGCCCTTGTCCCTAAATCTAATGAAGTTTCTTCAATGAATGATTATAGACCTATAAGTCTATGTAACACTACTTATAAGATTTGCTCCAAAATTATTGTCAACAGGCTGAAGCTGGTCTTGGGTAAAATGATTGCTATCAATCAAAAAGGTTTTGTTCAAGGAAGAAAAATTATGGATTCAACAATTTACACTCATGAGATCCTACACTCTATGGATTATAGTAAAAATCCAAGTATGGTGTTGAAACTTGACATCTCCAAAGCTTATGATAGGGTTACTTAGAATTTTGTATTTCTGTTTTGGAAAAAAATGGCTTTAGAGGTAAATTTCTCAATTTGATAAAATCTTGTGTTACTACCCCAAAGTATTTGGTCCTTGGTCCTGGTTAATGGTATTTACCATGGTTTTTTCTCACCTGGTAGAGAGTTCAGATAGGGAGATCCCTTATCTCCTTACCTTTTTGTCATTGTGGCAGAAGCTCTTGGCCGCAACATTCAAAAACAACTTAATAATAAGTCCCTGAAGGGTTTTTGTGCTGCTTCTTCCTTATCCTTGGCCTCACATCAACAATTTGTTGATGATACCATTCTAATGGGGTAGGCTTTGGTGGTTGAAGCTAAATAGTGGAAAAATATTCTAGACAATTAGGTTAATTTGTCAAGACAGTGTATAAATTACCAAAAAAGCAAAATTTATTTTTTCAATACTGGCCAGCTTGTGAAAGATAAAGTGATAAGGATTTTGGAGTGTTAGGAGGCGGAATTACCTGCTACTTACCTCGAGTTACATCTTTTCTCTAGAAATCCAAATAGTAACTACTGGAACTATATTGTGGAGAAAGTACAAAAAAAATTGGCTGGATGGAAAGGTAAATTGTTGAGCTTGGCTAGAAAAAATCAGCTTTTGAAGGCCTCCCTTTAGAATATTCATGTCTATTATCTTTCAATGTTTAATATACTTAGAGCCCATATTACCGAAAGAATTGAAACAATTCAAAGAAGATTTTTATGGTTAGGAGTGGAGGAAAGGAAAAGAATGGCTCTCATTAAATGGGAGGTGTGTCTCAAGGAAAGAAGGTGGGTTAGGCATCAGAAGATTAAAATTTTTTAATAAGGATTTGGTGGCGAAAATGGGCTAGTTTCTCTTGGAAAATGAAAAATATTGGGCTACTATCTTAAGGGCTAAGTATCTTAAAAATAAGGATGCTAGTTACTTTCTAAGGAAGAAGGAGCTTCCACATGGGTCTATGTTTTGGAATAATCTCCTTAAAACTCGAGGAGTGTTGCTTAGAGGTGCTAAAAAGAGCATTGGTAATGGACTAAACACCGATTTCTAGAATGACCCCTAGTCCACACCGACCCCACTATCGGCCTCTAAAGATCTCGAACAAATCAAAATAAGATTGAAAAGGGAAATTGGGAAAAAAAGTTTCTAATTATCTAGTGTGGGATGGTTGGACACCCAGGTGGAAAAGCTTTAAAGACTATATGAGAAATGTTGTTCTTAGAGGAAGCAAACAATAGAATTGGGACACTGCTATTGACCTGCTTATGAAACAAATTGGGAACCCTAACCTCTTTTCAAGAAACAAAAAGGATGAGTGGATCTATACAAGAAACACCAATGGTAGGTTCTTAGTTAAATCAACTTATGACTCAATGATGTAGCAAACTATGGTCTTGGGTTCTTTTGACTAGCTTAAGGTTTGGAAGAAGAACCTAATCCCAAAAATTAACTGCTTCTGGTGGACAGTAATACATGGTAAGATCCTCACTATAGACAACCTAAAGAAAAGAGGTTGGTATCTTGTAAATAGATGTAGCCTTTGCAATGAAGAAGAGGAAACCATCATGTATTTGTTTTTTCAATGTTCTTATGATCAAGAACTCTGGGTTTTTTTCTTAATGCTTTGAAGTGGAGTGGGTTTTCCTTGTCAATGTTCAAATGTTTGTGGAAGGATGGAGCTTTTGCCCTTATTCCCACAATATAATTAGTGATCTTTGGGGACAAATTCCCATATTTTTGGCTTGGAGTTTGTGGAAAGAGAGGAATAATAGAGTGTTTAGGGAGACTTCTAGAACTAGCAAGGATTTATGTTAATTATTAAAAGACAAATTCAGGAAAATATGGAAAGCTGCAAGTATAAGCAGGCTAAGAAACAACCAACTCAGAATGAGCTAAGAATAAAACAACAATCGGAGTTCTCCCATGATTTAAATAATGTTAACTGGCTAAAATAGCTTATAAGAAGAAACACTGTCTGGATCCCCTTGGATCTAGGATGGGTGAAGTGCAACTTTGATGGTTGCTCAAAGGAGAATCCTGGGCGGGTTGCAACAGGTGGAGTAATAAGAGATGATAAGGGTGCCTTCCTGATTGGATACAACAAAGGCTTAGGAACAACTATGAATAACTTTGTTGAGGATTCTGTTGTATCGATTGGTGCTAGACTTCTCAAAGAGAGGGGATACAACAAGGTAATTGTTGAAGGAGACTCAAAGCTGTTAATAGACTATCTCAATAATAAGGGGAATATTCCTTGGGAAATTAGAGATATTTTCGAAGACTGTAAAGGCATACTGCAAGAAATTCAATGTGTTAAAATTTTCCACTCATTAAGGGAAGGAAATAGGGCGGCAGATGCGATGGCCAACCTTGGTGTTAATCAAGAAATGTTAATAAATTGGGACTTTATTAATTTGCTTGTTCAAAGACTTTATTAATTTGCTTGTTCAAATTAAGGAAGTCCTAGCAAAAGACAAACTTGGTGAAAAATATTTAAATAAAGGACTATGAGGAGGGGTTTCTTAATTATTAATATGAGTAGCAGAAGGAGAAGGCTTATGTGGACGTGGACCCCATGGATGTAAATTGCTAAGTTGATTGGTCAGCATCAGAGGCACATTTTAAAGGGATTGCTAAATCCCGATATAAGACATTGCAATCGAGGGAAAGGACAACCCGACAAGAAGTTTTTGTACTGTGACAAGAAAATTTAAATTTGGAAATAAATAGTATGTGGTGTAATCTAAGGATTTATCTTCAATGTGATAGATGGAGTCGTGTCGACATTAGAAATAACAGATGGAATAAAACAAAGGCTATCATTGCTAGAAAAGGAGGCAGAGCTATCACAAGCAATAATGATTATGGATGAAAAGGTGGTAATCGAGGTATGAATTGATTTAAGAAGTATAGAAAAAACCCTAAGTCGATTGCATTTCAAATGAATTGTCAAAGAGTTACCATTAGAACTAAGAGTGTGGAGCTTTTGGTTGTGAGTGTTGAGGATGTCGAAGGTAATATAAGTGATTTCCTTCTTGTTCCAAAAAATTTCCATAGCTTTGATAGCAATATGGGAGGTCCTAGGAAGCGTACCAAACCCCACAAATTTGACTTGCTTCACAACAATGAGGAGTTATGGGGTCTTTTTGAGCAGGCAGGTTTCACCCTATATTTTGCTGCAATGGAGGGCTATAATGAAAGACTCAACTACAAATTTGCAAATGCATGGAAGGATGGCGAAGTAAAACTGGGTAGGTTTCAGTTTAAGGTGGATGCGAAGTTGATTGCAGAAGCGACGGGTTTGGATTACGAAGGGACAAAGGTTGCAAAGGTCAATAATGGTAAGTGTTAGGATTACTTCGAGAAGTTTTTTGAAGGAAAAGAAAAACTAAAAAGATTTCAAAATGGGTACTCTAGGGTTAAGCTGCCACCTCTGTATCATAATGCATGCTTTATTGTAATGAAATATTTTACTCTCGAAGGCCGCTACTAGTCTGTCCATGGATACCACTTTCCCATCCTCAACCACATTAGGCATTAGGAAAAAAATAATTTTCCTTTTTTCTCGTTTTCCTCTCTTAGCCAAAGTCTCACTCATGGATCCAATCCACCTTTATATTAAGGCCTTATAAGAGCCATTTGCAAATTTGTGTTGTCCAGAACCCCTCAGAAAAATCTCGGTATTAAGATGATTGAAGAACCTAAACCTCAAATCTTGGTGAAAATTGAGCTTCTTGAAGACCATCCCCTCTCTAGGCCTAAAAAACCTAGCAAGAAATCCCAAAGCCTTGAGAAAACTGGTAAGAAATCCCAAAGCCCAGACACTACTCTGTGGAAGGATTTAATTATGGTCACGCTAGAGAAAAGAAAGGATAAGTCGATGGAGATGGGGATTAAAAAATGAAGAGATTAATTTTGCGTGAACTTGGAGAAGAGGTGGACACAATTACTATTCCTAATGATAATGAGATGGAAGGTTTAAACCCTAGTGGAAGAAGGTCAAAAAGATTGGCTATGGTGGCATCAAAAGGACAAGAGAGTAAGAAAAACACACAGAGCCCTAAAGAAAAAAGTACCCAAAGCCCGCTAGAGAGTGTTGAAAATAAAGAAGAAGAGGAAAATGATTCCTCAACTAAAGAAATTCCTGACAATTTGGGAGGAGATTCAGTTGAAGAGGAGGATTCAGATGGGGAAAGTGAGGTAATGGTGATGAAGAGAGAGAGGAGGAGTCACAACATGAGATGGCTTGGGAGGAGGAGGAAGTAAATGTTATGGATAATCAAGAGAGGGACAATAATACCAACATAGAGAAAGATAAGGCTGAGGATGATGGGAATTCAAGGATTAAAAGACTTGAGAAGAGGATGCAAATTCTGGAAAATAGGATAAATGAGACGGTGGGGGACAACAAACTTCATGCCCTAAAAAAATTGGTGAATGGAATTATTGAGGAAAGATTGAAAGTCCTGGAGAAAGGGATGCAAGAAAAAGGATATGAAAACATAATTCAAATCTTGGAAGAAGCAGTTTAGAATGTGTGTATGGTGGTTGATGCTGTTATGAAGAAGGTGGTTATGGTGATTGTTTCTGGCATGGGAAAAATCAAAAAGTAGGAAAAGAAAAAAACAACGGGAGATGGTGAAGATTTGGCTACCAAGATGGAGCTAAAGACAACAGTGAACAACACTATTGAAGATCTGATGAGAGCATTGAGGATGATCGAGGATGCTTAGCTTGGATGCTTCGTTGTGTGGATTTTCTTTTTGTTTATGATGATAATTTTTACTATGTTTCATAGGATTGTTGTTACTGGTTATGGCCTTGAGTGCCAAAACTTAAATTTTTATAATACTATTTATATTTTAAGTAGGAACATTATGATAGATGTTTATAAGTACTATAGATGGATAGGGAAGGATGTTATTGATGCTAGATTAAGGTTTTTTGATTCAAATGATATAACTATGATGTTTGATCATATGGGGATTGGTTAAGAATTTTGTTTGTGGGAGGGGGAAGTTTGGTGGGCTTCCTGTTTTTGTTGTTTCTTACCACTTGTTCTTATCTTGTACTATTTGCTTAGGCTAGGTCCCTTTTCCCTGCTTAATCAATCAAAAAAATTTCAAGAAGATATAATTAAGAGTATATATTGTAATTATGAGAATATATTGTAATTAAAAGTTAAATGTTATACATTAGTTAATATGTTCATGGCAAAAAAATTGCCTTAAAACATGCTCATAAATACCGTTCACATTTTAATATTCTTTTAAAGTTAATATGTTCATGAAAAAAATTGCCTTAAGGAAACCAGTCTTTTAAAAAATCTAGAAACCTTGGCAATTTTTATTGCTATCAGATTCTCTAATTAGAGTAAATTTAGAAATATTCTTGTATTTCATTAACATTTTTAGATAAAGCATGATAGGGATGGGTGGTTGTTCAATTGATACTTTCCCTTGTTCATCATCAGGTTCTATAACTTTCTTGTTCTCATTTGATGTGTTCTCAATATACAATAGATTCTTTCTGTTCTAATCTACTTTTGCATCTGAAGCACAATCTTTTGTCATGTTTATCTTCTATTTGGTGAACTATCAATCTAGTTGGTTATGGAAGAGAGGATGTTGGAGGGCTACACTCCTTAAAACTAGTTGAAATCATCTCTGATTGAAATGACAATCTTAAATTCAGTCATGTCCTGTAACATGCTTAGTGCCACTTTATGCAAAATTTTCACCAAGTTGAGCTTCCCAAATATGATGTTTTGTAATACATAAATTCCTAGCTTTAAATGCATAACATTTGTCATAAGCAATATCCCAAAATTATAACAAATGTTGCTTTAAATTTCAATATACTTCATGGAAAAGCTAGCTCAATAATATTATTGGACATGTAGATAGAGTAAACACAATAAAAACAATGGGGAAAATATTATTCAATTCACTGCAAGAATCATGAAGAGAACATATGTGAAATAACACCATTCTTTTTGCCAAATTTATCAAGGCAAAACCAAAGAGTATTATTTCATTTTGCACATCCAACAACAGTTTTTAGATATGCTTTTAGACTTTTAGTTAAAAGGAAAATAAAGATCTTTTATATTTTAAAGTTTTAAATAATTGTTGTGCCTATCCATTTCATTAGTCCTCTACACTAAAAATAGAATAATTTCTAGATGGTTTTTTTTATATAAGGAAAAACTAAGAAGATCGAGTTGTCTTTGGTAGCTCATGTATACATTTTTTTTCTTTTTGGAAAACATCATTGGGATGTTGTTGCTTTCAGATTATACAAAAAATTCTTAATCCTAGCTTTAGCAATTCCAAGATATAAATATCATTTCAAACATCTAGTCATTTAAATCCTGTCAACAATGCTCTCTTTATGAACTTTCTTGAATCTGTAATATTGAAACTTCTATGGTTTGAAACAAAACATATTGGTCTCTCTCATCTACTTTATTTTGTAGTAGAGAGAATATTACTTCACAAAGTAGTGCTTCGATTCAAATGGAATAAATAAAAGTTTTAAAAATGTCTCCTAGACATGCTAATTCAACATTTAGGTTTGCCTCCTCCTTTGAGTTAAAAACTAAACTTTGATAGCTCCAATAGGCCATAATTCATATTTCCTAGGACAACTAGGGAATGGGGATCATTAGAGCACAACACATGATTGTGGTCTTCTTATGTGTATCTAGAAATTGTAATGTAACCAACTAAGATAGTTTCCATTCCAAGGTTCCTATTGATTGATCTGTCCACATCTCTAGTTATCATGCATTACATTTCCTAGTAAAGGAATTATTGTATCCTTTTAAATATTAATATAGCTTACTTTTATTCATCCAAAAAAAATTACAACTATATTCTCTAAACTACCTTAATGGATGGTGGGTCGATTTTGAATATCTTACTAAAGAAAGTATGTAAGAAATTTGTAAAACCATCACTAATAAAGCATATTTTAGAATTGCATTAGCAACTCAACAATGGACTGCCCCATGAGATATCTCTTTGAATCAAGAAATATCAATAGCAAGAAATAGATTAAATGCAATAGTTGTGTTGATATTAGTGAGAAGAATATTAAAACATCATGATGCAAATTAGGTTGTCCATGGCTAGAACAAAAGAAGGCTACTAATGGTTGGAATTTGGGATTGAATGATATTAGTTGGACTTGGTAAATGTTGATTGATCATCTATGTAAAAAAATGGATTAATAATTGGTTAAGAACAACCTGATTCAAGTGGTGATTACAATAATGAATATAATCCTAAAAAGAGTGTGTACCACATTTAGAGAATGCTTGCAAGATAGTAGATACATGAGTACAACCCTGCTATATTAGAAGATTGATTAATATGAAATATATTATTAATTCAAATTTATGACAAAAGTATTCAATTATAAAGTGTTGACATTTGTAAAGAAACCATTTTGATAAGATATTGTGTAATATTCCATTTGGATAGGGCTAATTTCAGAAGAGATTTTGATGGCATAGATGTAGTTGGTATGGATAACACTAAATCTTTCAAAAATGTAGTTTATTTTTTTATTTGTGTTTGGTTTCTGGTAAATGGTTTGCTATATCATCTTAACCAGTTATAAGGCATGGCATGCAGTTAAGAATAAACATTTCAACAACGGGTTTCAAATTGATTGTGCTTTGTACACATCCCATTAAATTGGAATAGGAAAACTTTTGCTACTGTTAATGTTATTTATTTTGTTAAATTAAACTTTAACATTTATCCTGCCATCAATGTAAATACACAGTAATGCACAATTAAGCTTAGTATATGTTAGGGTTGGGATTAGTTTCACATATTCCTAAGTTTCAAATAGCCTGTTAGAATCTAGAACCTAGGCTTATGGCCTGAAATTCTCAATTTTCATGATTTTTTGTTGTTTCTTTGATGTTTTTAAAGGAATTTGTAGACAAGGCCAACTACATAGTAAAACTAGTAAGTGAATAATATATGAGCATTTACAACAATACCCTACATAAACTAGAATGCCAAATAACATATATCACGATATAGTGTTGGAGAGAAACCTTAATTTCTCAAGGCAAGTTAGTCTAGATTTTGATGTTGGAAATATACAAATTAAAAGGTAACAACTAGCATAATCTTCCACTAGGTTAGGTGTGGTTATCAGAAAAAAACACTACTAACACAGTCCCACAAATTATAATTAGAAAATTCTAGACGATCTAAAATAATGGTGGCAAATACTTAAAATTGAAATTGAAAGCACTTAACAGTTTCTTGCAGCATGCCATTGAAAAAAAACTTAAAACTTTATACAATAGAAGTTTTCAAACATCTACAAAATGAGAGACTTAGCAGATAATGTAGATGACCAACATGAATCTCTTGATCTTAGTTACAAAAGGCTTTGCGTAAACCCTACAACCCTGCAGCTAAAATCCTTTAGTGTTAGGATTTTAAAATATGACATTGTAGAGAGCAAACATTTGGATTAGGTTTTGAAATATATCTTGAATGCAAGCTCTCAATCAATCAAACACATTTGTAAAATGTTGTGATCGAATTGTTAATTGACTAGTTTGTTGTAATTGGAAGACATTGTAAATAGCCAAATAACAATTCAATCCCAACATGTTGTATTTACTATTAAATGACAAAACATTCAACTAAAAAAATTTGAAAAATCCATTGCACTAAATACCAAAAGTTGATACAAACACAGTATAAAGCAAACATTTTCTGTGTAGAAAGAGACCATTTGGCATCAACAAACTATATATTTTCATTTACAACAGTGTCAAACAATCTTCATAACAAATTCAGAGATTATAACATAATTTAAGAAGCCACACATGCCTTCATTTGTCTTTTGGCTTGAATTCTTTCAACAAAACTCTAGAGTCACGAAAATCCTTAAGAGAGCCTACAAGACATTTTGTATTGAACATAACAAAATGACATAGATTTTCCCATGATATGGGTTTAGAAACTAAAGCTACATAAATTTGCATAGCAGAATTTGACCACATATTTTTGTTTTCTCTCATAACGACAACTTTAAAAGTGTGTCTTTGCAAGTTTCCATATGTCTTATCTAAATGAATGTATGCAATATTCGCATAAATATGACAATAAGCACTACAAGGATATGATATTTCCACGAAATTTTTGATGTTGATCACAAGCTTCTTAATAAACATAAGCTTAATCAGGAAATAGAAACGTGCTAGAACAACAAATACACTTGAGTCATAATCACAAAAGAAACTGTTAGAGTAATAGGTTGTTTACTTGATTAATTTAATCATATTGATTGATTAATTAAGTCACCTTTACTTTATTTCACTTAAGCTAAACTTAGGAATCTTTATTTTGCATTGTTAAATTAGTCATGTCATCTCGTTCATTATGATCTTGACACTTGTCACATGCTAATTTAATCCTCTTCCTAAGGTTCTCACTTTAGGGTTTTGATCTCCTTTCTTAAGGATTGATCTCTTTGTAATTATTAACTTCTTGGGTAATACATTTTTGCTTCATGTTTGCAAAGCACCATTCTTGTGCCTCTTGATCTTCTTTGGTGAAAAATTATTTGCTTGTAGGTGTTCATTGGGATCTGTGAGGTTGGATTCTCAACTTCTACAGAAACTTGCTCTTAAAACTATGCTAGTTGGAATTATTGAATAAGATTGTTAAAAATGTGCAGGAAGCAAATCTATTCCAATTATGTCAATATGTTTCCTACCCAAACAAGCTAAGACCTGTTTACGTTCAAGTTGGGTGAAAAGACTAAAACTATTCCATGACAACTTTAGCACCCAAATCCTTCATTTTTGCAATTATCTGCTTAGCCTCTTCTTTAGGAACCCCTTCTTCAAAGGCCCAGGGGTTTTTTCCACTAGTTCTTTGGCTTCCTTGAGACCCAAATTAGTAAACATCCTAACTTCTTTGATAACCTTAATCTTAGAAGCTGCATCAAAACTTTCAAGCTTCAAATAAAAAAAGTTCTTGGCATCCTGCTTCTCTTTAGGGTTGGCTTCAGCCCCTGTCTTGGCACCATCCCCAAGCATCATTAGCATTACCATCCTAGGCATCATCATGGTCATAATGGGCATTTCTTTAATATCAAAATTCATCCTAAGAACATCAGTGAAGTCGATTACTTCATTCAATGTGAGGCCAACAATGTCATCTACAAGCCTTAAAACCCTTTCACTAGGAGGAATAGATGCATTAGACACAAAAGGGTTATTTTTATTATTACTGTCTAATAGTGTTTTCTGGCCTTCAAAAACTTCCATTGAGCACTTTCTTGAATTAACATTGAAAATTGAAGAATAATTAAAATGGGTGCTTGCCAATGGATTAGAAATTGATTGACCTGAAACCCTCCTTATTTTGTTGCTTCTATGGAAATTCTTACAAAGTGCCTTCATAATGTGTGCTCTGCCTTGGAATCAAGCTTGGCCTTGCCTTGCCTTGAAGCCTTTGCACTCAAAGCATTTCTGTTGTTTGAAGAGGAGTGATTACTGACTTGTTCGAAGAGGACGTGATTACAAACTCGCCAGTTGTTGTTTATTGCAGACAAATAATAGGGTATCAAACATAGAAAGAAAGATTAAAAACCTAGATAAAATTAAACGTAGATTTTGGAGCTCTGAAAGAAGTCTTCTTATTCCCATTTTCAAGATTCCTGTAAACAAATACACAACCAAATTTTGTATCAGTTAAAAAATAACCTAAAATCAACACATAAACTAAAAAATAGAATCATTGCCTATAGTGAGAATGCGGGGGAAGTATTGGATGCGGTGGGGTAGAGCAAAATTATAGTCCTAAAGCACAAGTGCAAGCTAAAAAAGTAATGCGACGCAACTTGGAGAGGGCCACGATGATAGTTCAATTATCACGCCAATATCATATTTCCATTGGGAATAATCTATAAGTCCCTAAAATCAAGCGAGCAATTAAAAGTGGCGAAAAAACTGCCCCCAACAAACTGTAGAATAATTGCAACTCTGATAATGGAACAAAGAAAATCGCCCTTATTGTTCAAAATTTTTCTGCCAATTACATTTCAAAAAATTAATTTTGGATATTTGTTTTCTTAAATATTTTACATATTTACTTTAACTATATACAAATATTTGTCAAATAGAAAAAAAAGTTGAAATCTCATTTGTTAAAATTAAAGTTATTAATAACTTGTTAAAGAATAGGCCTCGGCTATAATTCCTTGGGAGGAACTATTAACAATATTACAATCACAATATAATAATATACTAACAAAACTAATAATATAATAATCTATATAATAATAAAATGATATCTCTAAGATCTTCTACTATATTTAATAATAAAATAACAATTTGAAGATCTTCTACAATATAATAATATACTAACAAAATTAATAATAGAATAACAAAAATATAATAATATAATAATAAAAATACTACTAATATATTAATAAAAATATAATAATCTATATAATAATAAAATGATATCTCTCAAGATCTTCTACTCTATTTTGTTATAATAATATAATAATAAAAATACTACTAATATATTAATAAAAATATAATAATCTATATAATAATAAAATGATATCTCTCAAGATCTTCTACTATATAAAAATATAGTAGAAGATCTTGAGAGATATCATTTTATTATTATATAGATTATTATATTTTTATTAATATATTAGTAGTATTTTTATTATTATATTATTATATTTTTGTTATTCTATTATTAATTTTGTTATTCTATTATTATATTGTGATTAAGTTGAGAGGCTTCTTACACTCACATTATGGATTGCAAAATCTGAGTACATTTTTATTCTTTGCATTTAAGTTGACGTTCAAATGACATGCAACTGGCGATAAAATCTTGTTTACTTGCTTAGAGATGTTTGTACATAAAAGCAAAAAGTAGGGATAGAAGCAAAGATGAAAATAAACTATTTTCTTTCTTTTTTTTGCTTTAAAGTTGCGACTAGAATCCTTTTGGTTTTCGTAAAGTTGAGTTTTTACAGTTAAATGGTGTGAAATCACCTTGTTGAGTGAGTTGGAGCTCATTGAAACAAATTTTGTAGTATATCTTGAAATCGCCTTGCTAAGTGAGTTGGAGCTCATTGAAACAAATTTTTTAGTATATCTTGTTGATTTCATTAAAATTTTCGCTTCGCATAAATTTCTGCTTTGTCTTTTGCATTGGAGGATGTTTAGTCAATTTATGCAGCTCTTTTTTTGTGGTATTAGTGGGGAAATCTGTGCTTTGAGAGGTCAACAATGGTCTTTGGGTAGCCTTTTTTCTAATTGCAAGCATTTTCCTCAAAAAATCGACCTTGCATCATTTAATTTTTTATGTGATGATGAAATCTTTGAAATTTGAGGGAAGATACTTTTGAGCGGACTTTGCATACAACAACCTGTTGAAACTCTATTTTATTTGTATTTCAAAGTTTCATGTTGTATTTCGAAATGGTAAGAACGTTCCTTTTTCTCTTCGGAGCATTGGATTTAGAAAAGCTAGCAGCTATTTTTTTGATTTTGACCTCTAAATTATTTGTTCATTTGCCTTTACTTGGCAATTTTTTCAGCTCCTAACCATGCAGATGATAATTAAGATCATTTTTTCTTATGTTGATATGTTGCTTCTTGTTCGTTTTAGGCTTGACTGCTTTTGATTCTATCCATTCACAAGTGGAAGACTATGGAGCTTTCCTAACACCTATTTCTCCTTTAGACATCTTAAAATAAAGCTATGCCGGCAGGTAAAGCATGATAGGAGGTGCTATGTGCTATTTCAAAATCAATTATCAGGCAAAAAGTTGACTGTTTATTTTATCTTTTCCTTGATCTTGATAGCATTGTTGCCATTATTTCGAAGGGAGAGTATCTTTTGCCTCACTGTACACATCCTTGATGGCTTCTTTTGCTGTAGTAGCGGCTCCACATGTATTTTGGCTTTGTTTTTCTCTATAAATAGAGTTGATTTTCTCTAACAAAGCTTTTTCAACTACAAAGTCTATTTAAATCAACGTTCTGTTTAGAGATTTTAGATTTTATCTTGTCTCATCTCTGAAAAAGTGTTTTAGTAAAATTTTTTCATTGCAAATTCTTTTTAGTCACCTTTTTGCCAATTTTTTAATATTTTTTCTTAGTTTCTCCTCCGGAGTAAGGTTTTGACAAAGCTTTTCACATGCAAACTCTGTTCAATTGATTTTTCTGTTTAAGAATTTCTGATTTTTTGGCAAACCTTTTTCATTTGGAAACTCTGTTTAAATCAATTTTCTAATTGATTTGAGCAATGGACAAGGTTGTGCCCATCTGTTGCTTTCTAATCCTCAAATTTATAGGATTCCTCTTTAAACCAACAAATTTTCTTTATAAATATACAAACTCTATTTTTGATCGCAAAGATAGATCAAAAATTTGATCACAAAATAAATTAATCAAAAAAGAAAATTAGAAAATGATAACTCTTGACTTATTTTATATATATTAATATTTAATATATGTATGCTAGTTATAATATTATTATCTTATCTTAATTTTTTGATTTTATTTTTATTATATTATTATTTTAGCTTTGCTTTTTGATTTTACGTAAACAAACTTTTAAACTCCATTTTTCCATTACCATGAGTAAAAACTTTCAAATCTCATTTTCCCTAATAATATCTACTATAAACAAAATAAAGTAATTCTAAAAATAATAAACAATAGCTTTTTAAAAGTAAAATTAAAGAAAAAAAAAAAATTCTTAACTTAAAGTTATAAACAAAATAAAGGAATTATAAAAATAATAAACAATGGCTTTTTAAAAGTAAAATTAAAGAACGAAAAAAAAATTCTTAACTTAAAGTTAAAATCTATATCAATTAATTATTATTCTATATTTAAAATAAAAAAATATCTATAGTAGTTTGTATCTTAGTTATATTAAAATACGTATTGCGTTTATCTACAATCTCCAATTATTTAATACAATTTTATTAATTGTTGTGGCTTCCTACTTTTGTCAAGATGATCTTGGGTTGGTCTTTCCAAGCATAAAGAAACTTTACCATGAAATACGGGTAAGCCAGACTTTTTAAAGAAAAAACGTCTCAACTCCCCGAGTCATTAATGGGTCGATGGTCAAGCCTAGAAACGTAAGGCCGGCACAATAAAACCCTCTGCCAGTCAAGTCAAATGCCGTGAAAATCTGGTTTAATGTGGATTGAAATGGCCAACACAAGAAACCACAGCCATAAATAACTTACCCAAGTTGTTTGAATTTTGCATCAATACCTTCACTGGGCTAAGGAAGTTTCAGAACCTCAAATTCCCTACTTGTTGAAATCTTCTGCCTTTTGTCGTCCCATTCCGTCAAGTTTTAGAGGTATTGAAGCACAATTCCAATTGTTATATGGGATAGAATGGCGAATGAGGAATTTAGAAATGCCAAGACATCAGTATGGTGGGATTTGGAGAAGTGCCCGGTGCCGTTCGGGGTGGATCCTCATGCGATAGCGCGGAATATAAGGTCGGCACTGTCCAAGTGTGATTACAAAGGCGCAGTCTCCGTCACTGCCTTTGGGGACACCCGCGCCTTATCGCCAAATATACAGCGTGCCCTATCCAGCACAGGGATCGCTCTCCACCATGTGCCATCTGGTATTTGCTCTTAACGCTCTGCATATTATTTAGATTTTTTTGTTTGAATGATAATCACACAGCCTTAGACATTTTTAGGTTTAGTGCAAAGGACTGAGGTAGATTTTTTAGCTTCAGTGTGGAGACTTATTCCGCTGGGTCACGGGTCAGTATGGAATTTACCCCGTGACCTACCATTTCGTACTTTTTTCATTCTCTTTTCGTAACACTCACCTCTTCTTTTTCAATGCTTGAAAATTATGCCCTGTTGGAAGAGGGATTTTGACTCTGCTTTAACAACAGGGAGCATGCCCACTGGAGTTTTAATTGGCAAATTTTTGAAGGAGAATGTTACATACAAATCGTGGCGAATCTGTTTCCTTATGAAATTCCCAAATTTTATTTTATTTAATAACTGGCAAATTCTGGAAGGATAACAATTTTCATTAATAAAATGGAGATTGAATTTCATTTTCAGCTGTGGATTTATGGATTTTGATTCTGCTTTAAGTTTGAACAACCCTGGGCATGCCCAGTGGGGTTTTAATTTTATAGGACAATGTTGTAAATCGTGGTGAATCTTGTTTGTTGTGGAATTTTCAAAATTTTCCAATTCATTTTTCTCCTTAAATTTCATTTCATATACTTTATATCAAAAACTGGCAGATTCTCAAAGAACAACAAAATTCTTTTAATTAAATGGAGACGAAATATCATTTTCAATTGCTGATTTATGGATTTTGATTATGCTTTAACAACCGGAAGCATGCCCGGTGGGGTTTTAACTAACAATTTTTTAAAGAGAATGTTGAGGTGAGTCTTGTTCCTTATTGAATTATTAAAACTTTCCAATTCTTTTTCCCCCAGATCTCATTTCATAAATTCTATATAAAAAACTAGCAAATTCTCAATGAACAACAAATTTCTATTAATTAAATGGAGACCAAAGTCCATTTTGAAGCGCTGATTTATGGATTTTGATTCTGCTTTAACAACTGGGAGCATGCTCTGTGGGGTTTTAACTAGCAATTTTTTAAGGAGAATGTGACAAATTGTGGCAAATCTTTTCTTCTTTTGATGAGTGTGAAGCATAAACAAATCATGGCGAATCTTGTTCCTAATAAAATTCTCAAAATTACTCATTCCACTGTAATGTCGCCTTTTTGATCACCAGCACTAAGTAGGTGTTGACTGGTTCCATTGTCATAGTTAAGTTTGCTAGGTAGAATGGGCCCAATCAACTAGTGTTAAAGCATCTTTAAATAACGAGGGCACTGCAGTTATGCCCACCTTTCTTACTGTATGCTCCTTCAGTTATGTGCAGTTTAACTAGGAGTTTGCATTCAGTTATCTCCCAAAATCTTGGGGAGTGATTGATTAGTTAACAAATAATAGACATGGGATTAATTCCCACAATTGGTGGATCGCCCAGGCTGAGGGTATTACCTTAGTGTTGGGAATAATAGAGGAACATTCTATTTTGAAATAAAAAAGCCCTTTTTTATGTGAGCTTTTTAACTACAGAATTTCTTAGTGTTTGGGATGAAAATCCATAGGTATAGTCAGCAGTTTGGCGATGAAACCCTCCAGTCCACAGGTACAGTCAGAAGTCTCCCTCCAATAGCCATCAGCATTTCAGGCTTGCAGCTGCAGCAATAAAGGAGGACGTGGGAAGGATATTACAGGTGCTGTTTACAAGATATCAAGGAGAATAAACTTATGCCAACTGCCATTATCATCACAAGGACAGCAGGGTTAGAGCTGGGCACATAGGCTTTAGTCAGAATCCTGTTTCATTCCAGAATTCATTTGTATGCTAAAAATGTCCAGTGAGTTATGTTGAATGATGCTATGTTTCTATTGGCTGTCATAACCTTTCAGAAACAATAAAATTAGTCTTCTGTTATTAGATTTTTCTGCATTATTTTCTGTCTGTTTTAGTTAGATTGTTTCAGTGGTATCAGAGCTGTGATCCTGCCAGCCTATAGAAAACAAAACAAAACAAATCAGAAAAACCAAAACTTCCAGCCAAATCTACCTCATGTTAGAAAGTGATTGGGAAACAAGGTATTGACACAGGGAACAGAAAAAGCAGAAGATGTCAATTGAGGATAAAGAGCAGGAATTTTTTGAACTGAATAGATCTTGAAGGATGTTACAGTGGTTCTAAAAGATGGGCAGCAACAGCTCATTGAGCTGCTCATTCAGAACCAGCAGGGTAAGGAGGCCTATTAGGCTGGTACACCTTCGGGGAATGGTACACAAGGGGCATCTTCATTGTAGAAATAAACCAGAACTTTCCAGCAAACTCAGTCATAGGTATAGGTCTACCCAGGGTCACATTTTTGAAAAAGAAGCCATGACACAAGATGAAGGGACAATCAGCATGAGGAAGATTTGGACATGGATAGTGCAGGATTCAGGGCAGAAATATCTTTCATGAATTTTGGTACACTAAAGTCAAAATCTGGAGCAAGGAACGCAAGTAAAACCCCTCCGAATAGGCCTCATAAAGATCTGCAAAGCAGATTGGGAGACTTTCATACCCCTTGTTTGATGGATTTGATAAAACTTCAGCTCAAGCTTGGATTTAGAAATTGACCACTTTCTTTTCATTGGGCCCAATGTACGAGGAGGAGGCAATGAAATTTGCAATCCTTTACCTAGAAGGAATTGTTTATGAATGGTGGCAGCATGGCCTAGTTATGCAAGGGCATAACCATATCTCTATTTATAAGGTGTTTTGCAGGAGGTTGATAGATAGATTTGAGAGGCAAGACCCTGATTTTAGAGAACTTGCACAACTATGTCATCACAACTCATTGGTGGCTTATGTGACGGATTGTCAAAGAATATCAGTAATAGTACCTAATATATCGGAGAAGTGCCTGGTATTTCTTTTCATGGAAGGGCTAGTTAAGGCTCTAGAATCTATCTCATTGCAAGCTACTGTAAAAAGGTCCCTGAGTTTGGAGATCACTACACCTAATAGACTTGGGTCATCCTTTAGAGGAGCTTTATAACAACAACAACAATGGAGGCAACATGAAACTTGGTATAAACCTTTCTTGCAGAAATTGGGGGTTGTGCCCACTCGACCCAACAAATTCCAAGGGATAGGGAAAACTTCTAAAAATCAACAAACATAAGATATGACCCACAATGAATTGTGAAGGAAATGACTATGATTCAACTATAAGGAACCTTGGAATCTGACACATAGATGCTTGGAAAAAGGACAAGCCTAGTTGATTGAGGTGTTTTTAGATGATGGACAGCTTGAATCATGTACAAAGGCACATAGTGAGGAGGAGGATGAAGACCCACCAATAGGTATGGTAACAAAATGTATACAATCACCTGAAGGGGGAATGTGGCTAGCTACTATTGCTTCTTTATTAGGATCATTGAGGTGCCATTCTTTCCAAGTTAAGAGAAGGATTGGAGGACAACACATAATGGTACTCATTGATGGGGTTGCGACCCATAACTTCATCGTTTAGAGTGTGATAGCACATTTTGGGTTGAAAGTTGATGTGTTTGTAGGGTTTGAAGTGGTAGTAGTAGATGGTTACTCATTGGCCTGCAAGCAAGTAATCCAATAGTTATAAGTAGTGTTGGATGGGCATACAATAATCCATAAATTGTATGACATTTTGCTTGGAGGAGCTTGCATGGTTCAGGTTATCCATTGGTTACACTTGTTGGGAGAGTTCACATAGAACTACCAAACGATGACACTCAACTTTGTGGAGCAAGGATTAAATAATGTCATTGGGGTGATGGATGCTTTAATACAATAGGTGTTAGCTCATCAAATAGAAAGGCTTTTGAGATAGGATCAAGTAAGTTGGATGGTAACTATCTCCACCATTAAGGGGTTACCTCTAGGTACCAAGGACTCAGGGTGGATGAATACCCTCTAGATATCCAAGTTTTGTTGGAAATATATGCTTTTGTGTTTGAGGACATGCCTCTAGGACTTCCTCTAAATAGGGGATTGCGACACACTATTCAAATAGAACCAAGGACAAGGTCAATAATTGTAACTCCTTATCAATAATTGTAACTCCTTATCGTTGTCATGGTGCCTTCAACGCTGAGATCAGAGGACTACTAAGGAGCTGCTGAAATTGGGACACATTGGACCTAGTATGAGTCCTTTTGCATCCCCAATGATATTGGTGAAAAAGAATGATGGAACACTAAGGTGATGTATAGATTACAAGGATCTGGATAAGAAAAGATCAAGAACAAATATCCCATACCTCCTATTGATGAATTACATGGGGCAGAATATTATACAAAAATTGATTTACATTTTGGGTATTATTAGATAAAAGTTAAACCCAAAGACACATTCAAGATTGCTTTTCAGTGTGATTGTGGATACTTCGAGTTTTTGTTGATGCCTTTTGGCTCGCAAATGCACCAGCAACTTTCCAAGCAACAATGAATGAATTTTTCAGGCCTTACTTGAGGAAAATTGTGCTAGTATTCTTTGAAGACATTTTGATTTAGGTAGGAAATAGGAAGAATACATACCGTAGTAGCAGACCACCTTCAACAAGAAAAGAAAGTGTGGGTTTGAATTATAGAAAATTCTGTATTTAAGTCACATAAGCAGCAAGGAAGTTGTAGAGATGGATCCAACTAAGGTGCAATCCATCCAAGAATGGTATACTCCAAGGACATTGATACAATCTTGAGGTGTTTTGGGCCTTTGTTGCTACCATAGGAGGTTTATTAGAGGGTTATCATGGCTAGCTTTGTCATCGACATAATTAACCAACAGAGGGGCTTTCTATTGGTCCATAGCAGCATAGGCATTGTTTGACAATTTGAAAAAGGTAATGTGCATTGGGCCCATTCGTACTGTACCCTATTTTGCACTACCTTTTGTGGTAGAGTGTGATGCTTTAGGAGAAGGTCTAGGGGCTGTTTTAATGTAAAAAGGACAACCCATAACATTTGAAAGTCAACCTCCTTGTTGAATTCAAAATGTCTTTCTTGTGTCTTATTTGATGGAAGTAGTGGTACAGCAGGTCACACCTTTAGCTAAGCTTCCACCATTACATGATGAGGGAAAGTTGTTACTAGTCCTGGAACAGATACTTGGTACTTGAGATAAATTGCTGCGAAACTGTGTTTGGACTGAAGTTTTGGTATAATGAAAGATTTGCCAATGAAGATGCCATTTTGAAATCTGCTGATATAGTTGACCACCTGGCATTGTCATGCTTGCAGGCAAGCGAATTTGGGGCGGGAAGGACTTGTAATGTCCTCCTTTTGATTGTCAACACTAAGTCGGTTGACTGGATCCATTTTCATTGGCTAAGTTTCGTAGTGAAAATCGGCACTGTCAACTAGTGTATTAATATCTTTAAATGAGGAGGGTGCTGCAGTTATACCACCTTTTTAACTGTATGCACCTTTAGTTACGTGCAGTTTAATTAGGTGTATGCTCCTTCAGTTATGTGCAGGTTAATTAGGAGTTTGCAGTCAGTTATCTGATATCTCTTGAAATTTTTGGAGTGATTGATTAGTTAATAAACATTAAACATGGGATTAATTCTCACAATTGGTGGATTGCCCAGGCTGAGGTTATTATAAGCAGTGTTGGCAATAATAGATGGAGATCCTATTTTGAAAAAAAATATTCCTTTTTTACATGAGTTTCTCAGCTACATAATTTCTTAGTGCTTGGGACAAAAATCCACAAGTACAGTCAGCAGTCTAGGGATGAAACCCTCCAACAGCCATCAGCGTTTCAGACATACAGCAGCAGCAACAAAGTGGGACATGGGAAGGTTTTTGCTGGTGTTGTTTACAAGATATCAGGGAGAATGAACCTATGCCAGCAGCCATTATCATCAGAAGGACATCACGGTTGGATCTGGGTGCATAGGCTTCGGTCAGCATCCTGTTTCATTCTGGAATTCATTTGTGTGGTAAAAATGTCCACTGAGTTATGTTGAACAATGTTATGTTTCTATTGACCGTCATAAGTTAGTCAGAAATAATAAATGAGTCTTCTGTTATTAGTTTTTTCTCCATTTTTTCTGTATGTTTTAGTTTGAATATTTCATCAATCTTATTAAATGTATGGGCCAAATGTGCTCTACCTTCCCTTGCCGTCGAAGAAGATACCATTTGGGAATGAAACCAAATGGCCATAGATTGGAGCACAGGTGTCAGTGAACCATAATAGAATCAATATCTTGTAAAATTCACCCACATCACCAGATGGTCTAGACTCTACATTCTTAAATGAACGTGCCAGAGTTTCTCAAAGAATTCAGTCTGCATTATGGTCTGAGATAATTTTGGAAAGAGCTTCTTTATCCTTTTTGGAGGCTTTCTCGTGCCTATAAATTCAGCCAAGTATCCCAATTATAGTACTTTACATTTAATGCAAGTGCCAAAGTATGCAAATTAGTATTGAATTTATTCATCCCGCTAATAAAAGTCTTGTAGATTTTTGTATACAGGTCAAAATCTTTCATTACCTCTTGACTTTTTTTAATCATGCTATACATATACTCACACCATAAGCATTTCTATAATAGATTGACACACACCATAAGCTTCTCATTAAAAAATTGCCACCTTGCTTGGAAATATGGACATTCAATAAATGGATGTGATGAACTCAAAAGGAGCAGTTTATACTTATAGCTTGCAAGAAAATACCTCGTGTCAGCCTTTTTATGGAGATGTTCATGAGTTTAAATGCTACTTTGTAGAGCTAGCCACAAAAATGCTGCAACCTTTGGCCATTCCTGAATTTGCTATAACTAACGACAAGATGTTGACTAACAAGATGTGCATTGTGAATAGCTTTCTGAACTGGGTAATCTTCTAATCTTGATTGTTCCCATTAATTTTTTTTCCTTCTATTAGAATATGGAATGTTTGTTTAAGAGTTGTTGTAGCAGCTGAGAGGCATTAGATGTATCCATTCTGTCTTTGCTCATCTATGTTCCATATGCAGAGTGGCGTGTTTGAATGATGTACCATTAACAAAAGTTATAAATAATCCTCTATGCTGCAGATGAACTTGGATTGGATCCCATAGCTCAATAGAATCAAGATCTGGCTTCTGATCTTAGTAGCAAGCCCAGATCCAAAACCTAATGTATGAGCACATACCTCCTGGAATAGTATTTAAAGAAATGATCTGCAAGCCAAGCTGAATTAACCTACACACTGAAACATCTGTTGGCAATTCTGTTTTTTCTGGAAGGGAAGTAACTGTGTTTTCAGAAAGGGTGGTTAGCTTAGTTTTCCCTTCTGTCATATATCTACTCATGTACCGAATCTTGGTTTATATAATGCTGCTTGAGACATGAGGCTTGATTTATTTTAAGAAGTAGAGTACTCTGCCACAAAGTCCTGGTTGATTCTGTTCCAAAAAGCAACTATGAATTTGTAGAGGAATTCAGTTTAATCAAATAATTTGAAGTAGCAGCTTTAAAGTGTTTGTTAAAGGAATGGCAAGATACATTGGTTGGAATTGGCCTTAATTAACTGCAATGGTTCCGTCTCAATGAATTCCTTATAGATTTTTATTGTGTTGTTCTAAGCTCATAAAATGATCCAACCATATTAATGGGTTGATATGGATTAGACATGGCCTTTACTCTCCAATTGATATCATATGTCACTTAATGTATTTTTATTATGTACATTTTAAGAAACTATTCTGGTTTGTTCCTGCAAAAAACAGTAGTAAAATTTATATTATTCTCAACCTTTTGCAAAATTCTAGTCTTAGGAAAATTAATGATGACTGCTTTTTATTATATTTGTATATACGCATAGCCAGATATAGATTTACATCTAGATTTAATTCATAGGTTTAGAAATATAAGTGAGCATACCTGAATGTAACTGTTTTTGTGAGATGAATTGATAATATCATTACATGTCATACTTTATACTCCCTCAATAGAAAAGATTGTGAAATAGCCCAAAATGGGAATTTTTTTGTCTAGCATTTTTTCTTTGCCATGTAACTTAAAATTTTTTCTTCTAGTGTGTAAGTAATTGAAGCAGACTTCTGTGGATATATTCCTATTCTCTAGTAATTTCATGCCATTCAAATCCAGTTGATACTGTGTTGTCTATCTGTTTTGTTGAATGCAAAATTAAATGGTGTGTTAACATCCTTCTATCCAGTTATTTACAACTCATTGATTTATTGCAGGTGCTAAAGATGCTAGTGACAATAGTATTTTAGTTGATATGCTCTTCTGGGCAGTGGACAACCCAGCCCCGGCAAATTATTTGCTTATATCTGGTGATCGTGATTTTGCTAATGCACTTCATCAACTAAGCATGAGGAGATATAACATTCTTTTAGCTTACCCTACCATGGATGTTCCTTCCTCGCTTTTAAGTGCTGCAAAGGCTATATGGCTCTGGAGAAGCCTTGCAATGGGTGAACAGCTTATGCCAACCATTAAGGATGTGAAACAACTTGATAAAATACTTGATTCTAACACTCTGACAAATGGGACATACAAAATACCCTCAGAATTGAGCATTGATTTTTCCAAGCCAATGCTAAGAGAGTCATATTCAAACGACTTCAATCGTTTCTCAGGAGTGCATACGAAGAATAGTTCTGGATTTTTGTCTGATTTTGATCAGGAAAGAGGACAGTATATGCATGACAGTAGCATTGAACGGTCTAAAACAAATGGAGAGAGACATTATGGTAATAAGACATACTTCCCTGAAACAAATATGCTGTTGGATACTTCATCTATGGCAGGCTTAACAAATGGAGAGAGACATTATGGTAATAAGACATACTTCCCTGAAACAAATATGCTGTTGGGTACTTCATCTATGGGACAAATGCATTCTTCTACCATTGAAACTAGAATCTCCTCACCTCCAGATTCAGTTAGGGCGAGGAGTAAACAAGCCTCGCAAAACCATGCCAAGAACAAGCTAGATTCATTCAAGGACACAAAGCCTACTTTTTGTAATACTAAAGCTAATCCAGCTAATCCTAACTCATCTGCAAAATCATGTCCACCTCTCTCGAAGACTGGATTTGCACCTGGAGCAAACAATGTTCCAGCTAAATTGAGAAATCATCATAAAATGAAACCTAAGCAACCTCCCCAAGTAAGGCCTCTTATCCCTAATATAGTTCATAGTTCTCCCCCCAGTTCAAAAATTAGTTTCCCTTCTCAAGCAAACCCTATTTTTCCGACTCCAAATCATGCTCCAAGCAGCCCAATTTCAGCCGACTTGAGAGGTGATATACCTTCTTTTGAGAAAATGAATATCTCATCTGATTTACAGCAAAGTTCCAACATCAAGTCTTCAATTTCTGTTCCAATCTCACAACTACTTCCTTCTGAGAAAAAACTTCAATACCCAACTAGTTTCAAATCAAATATTGTAACTCAAACAGAAAATTTTACAGATGCAATACATGTTTCTACATCTAAGTTGCCACTACCTCAACATCCTGGAACAGATATATCCCATAGGGTTCACATGAGGATTCTTTCTCTGGCCATGGAAACATTGAAGCAAAATATGATAGCACCAATAGAACAAAATCTTGAAGACTGTATTAAGTATGGAGAGATGCATATTCCTAATTTCAATCTTCGAGAAATATTGGATAGAGCTGTTGAGCAAAAGGATATAGTGGCAATGACAACAGGGGATGGTTTGAGGGTATATCTTCCATGTGGGTCAGATATTTGGCAGTGTGTGGATCCACTTGGCATGCATGATGGATATCCTAAAGATCTTTGGGATCAACTATATAAATGTCTCTCAAGCCATGAAGGTTATGAAGCTATGATGCAATCTCAGAGCAGGTTGGTATTGGTTTTAGTGCTATTTCCATTTGGTATCACTATCAAGTACCAAGTTTTGTCTTTTTTGTATGTTGCTTTTCAGTTTTCATTGTTATTATCATTTGAGACAAGTTTGTGTAAACCAAATTATTCTGTTTTGCAGGTATGATGCCGCACAGAAGTTGAAGTCATCATGTCTTAAAACTCTTTTGTTAGGACAAATTATACACATGTTGCACCTTGCCATAAAGGTTAGACGGTGGTTGAGGCCTCATCAATCAGGATGGTCGCCATTATCTATCACCATGGAGCAGAAAAGTGAATCATCAATTTCTGATGCTTCTATGAAGGATATCCAACTTGTGCAGAGAGGTAATGAAGTAGCTGTCACTATGAAGCTATAACATAAAGGTCTAAATTCCAGACTGCTACTGTATCAATTAGCCCAGAGCACTTCGGGTTCCACAACTTTTTGATTGGGATGTCAACAAAAGATTCTATTCTGTATTAGTCATATAAACTCAGCTTATGGCAATTTTAGTGAGAAGGGGAGTGCAGGTCAGCTCAAATTTGGCTTCATAGAGGCATATAGAAAATCTGGTTACAATATATCTGAGAAAGATCTTCTGATGTGTTTCTTCCATGTTATCTGCTAAGTTCCTTCTCATCCACAGGTCTATAAGTTCTCAATAGTTACTCTACTATGTAGCAGGCAAGAAATTACATTAAATTTCAGGTGAGCTGAATTAATGATAAATAGGGATTTTCAAAATCAAAGATGCAGCTCTGCTTCGAGAAGAGTAGAGTGCACGAGATTCTTCTTTTTCATAACTCATCTCAGATTTTATGTCCATTGAGGATTTCAACATTTTTTTTAGGTATTGAGCTTCCAGCTCGTTATAGCTTCTCGTCTTTTCTGAAATAAGGCTGGACATAATGTTCAGATCCAGATTTCAGGAGTTTCAGAATCCTTTGAGTTCAGATTCTGGAAAATTCTATGTTTAGAAGGCAGTGGTGATCGTCTTTGCAAAGGAGAACGTGAAGCGGAGTTTTAGATGGTCTACTCAGCAAAATATTCAAGTTGGAGGCTTGCATGTGTAGAATTGAGATTTTACCTCTCTAATTCACATAATATTGGTGATTATGACCAAAATATTGTCGTATTGTAGGTTTCAATAGCACTTCTTCATTCAAACTCCTTTGCTTCTGCTTTAATTACCAGCATGGGAAACAGGAGGAAAATTCCATTATAGCTGTACAGTATATATTATCAAGCATTGACACCCTCTATATTGCAATGTTATTTGTGAAAGGGGAAACATTCTGCACCTGTTCCTCTTTACATTCAGTTAAGAGCAGATATCTGGAATTCCAACGGAGACTGGATTAGGCTACTGTGGATCATAAGTCACAGATCATGATTGCTATGTAAGCAGCGGTTATTCAATCTAGTCTGATTATGTATAGGGATACACAAAGTATGATGTTAGAAATAGACTTCCGAGGCTGTCTATAAGTTGATATAATTGGAATCTTAGTAGTGCCCTTGTATGTTAATGCTTTGTTCTGGCTAATGGCGCCTGACATTTCTTTTAGGCTGGATGGGCTGAATCTGTGGTTCATCAAATATAAGGGTTGACAGCAATGCTATTTATCTAGAACTTTTTTCATTATTTTTTAAGCTGGTAATTAATTTCATATTTACCAGATTTCTATGAAGCGTTAAAACAGAAAGAGGGTGTGGGTGTGGTGCTCTTTGGATATATGCACAAAGAAGCAGCTGGATATGCACAGGTTAATGAAATTTAGCATCATCAATGTGTGCAGAAAAGTTCTATGATTGCCAATTATGTTGTTCTACTAGAGTGGTTGAGGTGCTAAAGTTCATGTTATGTTCCCCTTAAAAGAGTTACATTTAGTTGCATGGTAATAGGGGGGGATTCTGAATGTGGCGTATCATAGAACAGTATTATTATGAATTCATGTATCTTCAATCCACGCAAGGATTTTACTTCCAGGTTCTGTTTGCTGCATGTTATGGTAATTATTAATAAGCTTCCAATTTTGAGAATCTTAGCCTAAATATTTTAATTTTATTAGTTTGATGTTTTATTTCAGGTTATTGGTCAAAATGGCCTTTTACACGTCAATGTGCATAAAAAATGGAATACGAAGGTATAGTAAATTAGCTTGTAACGAGTCATTTGCCTTGCTTGCAAAAATGTGGAAGTCAGCTAATGATTTGTTTATAGTTTTTTGTTAAGTCCATATTGCAGTGGAACAAGAAATATTTGACACATTTTTTGTATTAAAGTGGTACGGTTACATGTTAGGATGGTTATAATGCTTAGTTTACCTCTTATTGCATTCCCATTGGATTTTGAAAATAATATACATAAGAGGTATTAAAAGTTGTGCATTCCATTATAACTTTCATCTTTACCAGAGCTAGATTTCTGTTCGTCTTTTGGTAGGTTTGCTTCCATGTTACATACAAAGTTACGGCGAAGATGCTAAGTTTGGGAGTGAGCTTAGTGTATTCATTTATGCTTTAAGCAAAAGCCAAAGGCTACAGAAGTGACGAAGAATACACAGAACTGAAGACATAAAAACCCCTCACATGTGACGCGAGACAGTAAATGAAACAATGACCTTGAAATACAAAATGCCAATGAAAATCTTGTTGGAAATAGCTAAATGCTTAATGTAGGGCACTACTTAATTTAGTATTCTCCTGAAAACTCATTTGGCAGCAGGAAAAGGATTATAAGCATCCATAGGCAACTAGGCAATCCCAGTTAGGTTAGTGCTCAGCCTTCCTTACCCTTAGAATTTATTTAGCCTTACTTTGGATTTGGCCATAAAGACATGAACCTTTGGTCTATGTTACCGGAAATGAGAAACTGGACGTGACAGAAAAGGGGGTTGGATGAGTTAATGTATATTTAAGAATATAAATGTCTGGTTGAAATTTTAAAAAATTAAATTAGTATAATCTAGCATTTTTTGAAATTCATTATTTATATAATATATGTTTTTCCTACTATACTGAGGTTAAGGCACCTAGGAGACACAAAAAAAGAGCAATTGAGGGCTGGATACTGGTAATCATGGGGTTCCTAATTCGATCCAAAAAGTTTTTTTTGGTCAATACATTCTATGAGACTCCATTCTATATCTAGGGCCAATTATCCTCACGTACCAAATTGATATTGTATCCTCTTCATCAGTCTATCAATTTTGATCTTTCCATTTCAAAAGAATCCTCTTAAATAACCAAAGTCCACGAAATCCATGGACTAGGAAACATCTCAGATCCCACTTTAAAAACATCCATCAAACTAGACCACTATCGTACAAGTTAATCCTTAACATTGTAGTTCACCCAACATCAACGATTGCTATTTTGTATTTGATCATACTATCATTCTATAACAAGTGCCACCGTGTACTTCTCTTTATAGTATTGTAATAAAAGTATTTGTTGCGAGGCAAGTAAAAAATGTGTCATTTAGTTGATAAACGATTTGGCATGACAACAATTTAGAGGTAGGTTAGTAATAGTTTGAGATCAATAAACTCTTGCAAACTTAATCTATTCTAGAGAGAAGATTATATTTTTTTATGTTTGTGCTTGACCCCAAGTTTGATTTGTATTGTTATACTTGAAATTGAGTTTGTTCAAAGTAAAATAATTATAATATTTTAGACAAAAACAAAATTAAATGTAAGTTTTGTTAATGTGAATAAAATTAAATGTAAGTTTTGGTAAGACATCTATTCACTTTTTTTGTTCCATTGCCTTTTCATTTGAATAACCTTCTTATTTGGGTCTTTGTATTTTCTTAGGAAAAAGTGCTTAAA
The DNA here is from genome assembly GCA_007258455.2 of Sequoia sempervirens. Taxonomy (NCBI): domain Eukaryota; kingdom Viridiplantae; phylum Streptophyta; class Pinopsida; order Cupressales; family Cupressaceae; genus Sequoia; species Sequoia sempervirens. Next base: position 178,194,010 of record VDFB02281492.1, on the reverse strand, counting down.
TTATTTAAAATTTAAGATAATGTAAAAAAAAAATGAATGTAAAATTAAATGGTAATTAGTTAATAGCTTAGTTTCATTAATGTAATAGTAATCACATTAGTTAAGTCTAAATTAAAGAAGTCACTCATTAGATCAACTAATTAGTAAAGTAACTAAAATTCATAAACTTATAATTAATATTAGATATATATTTGTTTTATAAATAAATTTATTAATGATAGATATATATAAGTTTTATAAAGAAATTTATTAATTTAATAATAATTAAGATTCATATAAGCAATTTATAATAAAATATATAAATTAAAATTTAGATTGATTTGAAGATGATAATTATCATTTGATAATTAATTGTTAAATATAGATTTTGATATTTAAGAAAGATATTTAAAAATGATAATTATTGCGTGTTAATTAATTGTTAAATATAGTTTTTAATATTTAGAAAACATATTTAAAGATGTTGAAAGACATGTCAATAACAATCATCTTATTGTTATCCAAAATAATATAAATCATATATAAATATTATTATAATATTCAAAAAATTACACATACCATCAAAGTTTTTCTATACTATGAATATATATATATATCAACACTTCATATCTATGAAAGTTGTATAAGCTCCAATAAGGATTTTTCTAATTAATAAATTGTATTATTATTTGGACTTAATTATCTGAAATAGTTGTTGAATTGATTGTTTGATTACTTTTAGTTGGTGTAAATATTTTGTAAAAATATGTTTTATTCCAATTAATAGTGGGATTTGAAATCATTTAAATAATGCCTGTGTGCCATTATATTTCTAAATATAAAAACAATTTCAACTAAACAATTGTGACAACCCCAATGAGATCTAGAAAATAAGCACATTTTTTTTGACATCACTGTCAACAATATAAGTTTATTTCCAACAACAATTTCATTTACCATTCATGCCTATAGCCAGTCAATCCATTAATGCCAACGATTTAGAATAGAAAAGCCAATGAAGTAATCCCAATAACATTACCTGAAACTTACCATAACTATTCTACAAGGTCATGTGGAGTCCATGTCTTCAAATTGCTTTTGTTTGTCTTAGAGGTGCAATATGATCCCTCCAAGTGAATATAATCCGTATCCACCCCTCCAAGAAGATTTTGTGTCCCAGGATGAGAGAGTTAACAATTATACCAACCTTTGTGTAAGGTCAACTTCCTAATGACCATCTACCCAAGGTGTTCCAACCATCGATAAGCTAAGATATTAACATCATATTAGGTTATACCACCTCATTGCTACAAAGTATGTCCATTATGTTACCTACATTAAGCCTCATTAGAAATTCTCTTTTTGTAGGCTATAGGATGACTAAGCAAGCAAGGTGGTCCATCGCCTACATGATGTTGGCCTTAAGGCCCGAGAGCTACTGGCAAAAAACCATCCAACCCTCAAGGGTACTCTGGATGTTCATCGCTGGCATGTTGTTGGCTCCAAGGCCCACATGTTCTTGGTAGAATCTATCCCACTACCCAAGGGTATGACTAACAATTCACCAACATAGTATGCTCCTTGACTCCTATCAATCTCGAGCATGGATAAACTTATCTATGAGTGGGTCATAGGATTTTTCCATTGGTGATCATCTTAGATGGATAGGAATAACTTATGCATTAGAGGATTACCACCTCTACCTAGACCTTCATAGGGTCCTACTCCATCCGTTGCCATAAAAGTTAGCGTTTGCACCCAACTTAACACTATAATTGGAAGAGAGGTTCCTAATTAGTAGGTAGATTCTAAACACAACTGCCTCAAATTATCAACTACCCATTTTGGTGTTGTGATACATGAGGGTTTCAAGATTCATTCATTCTTGACTTACTATGGCTATTACTCAACCAAATGGAGGTAACTATTCACACCTTATCTCACCATTCCTTAGTTTTCATTATGTTGTGTCTTCCTTATTGCAAGTTATACTGAGCTAAATTAGTTTAACGTATAAAGTTATCATATCCAATTCCATCATACTTGACATTCATTAAATAACTTCACTTATTCAAATAGATCATCAACACGTGACAAAATAAGGACAATTTTAATATAAATTTGTTGTTGTTATGTTATTTTATGAGCATAATCATTTTTAGTACTATCATAGGGGAAATATGGGTTAGTTGATAAAAATATAATAAGAGTGGTTAGAGTACAAAACATTAAAAACCCATTAAAGATTGATTATCTTAAGCCCATACTCAATGAAATTAGTAAACAATGCTATCAAAGATTCAATTAAAAGTAATGAAAACACAATTCAAAGATAATTGAATCTAAAAGAACATGCAAACCTTGAATCCCATTGGGGGATTATGATCCAAATGTACGTGGATTGATCTATTAAGCATAACCATGATTGCAAAAGCTAGGATTGATGATTGATGATTTGATTCACATGATCTGATGCTCAAAGATGAATGCTCATGATAATTGCTCAATGATTAAGATTGTGAATGATCAATGACAAAGCTTGTGGATGATTTGATAGAGAAGATGACTTGTTTTATAGATTTGAAGCTATTTGATCAATAGTCAAGATTGAATCTTAGGATCAATGGTTGAGAGGAAATCAATGAGATCAATGAATGAAACTGAATGAGAGTCCAAAATATCTTTATTTTCATGGAAAATTGGTTAAAGATATTTTGGAGGGAAAATATCATTCAAATTTGAATTTGAATTATGGAATTTTGTTTTTGGAGGGAAAAAATAATTTGAAAAGAGAATATTCTCTTTAAAAAATATATTCTTTATGCGAGTTGGAGAAAAATTAGAGAATAAAATAATTAAGACAATTATTTAATTGTGAGGATGAGAGATAATTAGGATTTTTAATTAAATAATTAAAATTATTTAATCAAGTGGGATTGAAGAAAAATTAGATTTAATTAAATAATAAAAGGTGGAATAAAATTAGATTTAATTTTGAATAAAATTATTTAATCAAAGGTTGATGAGGAAAAATTAATTTAATTAAATAATTCAAAATTATTTAATTAAGAGGAAATTAGTAAGAAATGGTGAAAAATGATGAATTAATCAAATAACATTAATTATTCAATTAATAGAGAAAAATAATGAATTTAATCAAATAATATGAAATTATTTAATTAAATTGAGGGAATAGGAGATAATGAAGAAAATGATGTTAAAAGATGACATCAAGATGTGTGATATGTTTAGACAATTTTAGGTGTCTACATTTGCCCTCTTTGAGACAATGTACTTGTTACATTGTTTCAAAGACCTGATGTTGCTTGAATTTTTTTAAAAATTCACTTGATGCCCACCTATGTCCCAACAGACGAAGGAAGGATGGTAGGTTGCCCCCTTGGGAAATCGGTCAAAAAACTTCAGGTCGGGATTGTGATAGGGTGATGGGACTAGTTTAGGTGAAAAGAGGATGAAAAAATTAAGTCCTAGGAAGCCCATAAAATGATCAGGATTGATAACCAAGTTTGAAAAATGAGTTATAGGGCGAAGCCCTAGGTTTTCTAGGCATATATATATGCATTTAGGTTCATTTCATCCTCATTTGCATAATTTGAGTTGATAGATTGAGAGCTCTAAGCCTTTTTGCTTCCTAGACACCTTTGCGAGATGATACTTGTACCTCATGCTACACACTACACGGATCGAGTTTGATAGTGCCAGCGGCCCACGAGAGTAGGTTCCTTGATAAGTATTCAATTATTTCAATTTTGCATGTAGTTTTAGACATCAAATTTCATAGCTAAAGGTAGGTGAACAAATGTGTTGATCTAGGATCAATGTGTATGAAACCCAAAGTGTCGCATTTGCATTTGCAAGGTGTTGTGTTTTTTTCTATCATGTCGTGGTTGTGATATTGTACCATGATTGAGATAATATACAAGATCTGACTGTCATATAGTGATACGTTTGAAAATGTGATCATGTTTGAATTGGGGAAACAACACATTTGAAAATGTGACCGCTTTTGGCTGTCACCAAACGACGCGTTTGACTAAAATGGTGCGCTTGCTTTTTCTATTAACAGACATGCTTTTTATCAAAAAAATGACAAATTAACATCGTGGGTGCTATGCTTGAAGGTGGTATTGCATCCTATTTATTCCCGAGAGCAAAGACCAAGGATTCTAGATTGGACGACTCTATTGGTGAGGCAGAGATAGAATTTCTATCATCAATTGGCCTCTTCCACATCACATAAATTCATGAGATTTGGATGCACTAAGCCATGATGACCGCTATCGTTGAGTGATGACACTTAGAGACTGCCACTTTTAGGTTCCCCATAGGGGAGGCCACCATCACTTTGGAGGATATTTGGTGCATTTTGAGGGGCCCCATTGAGGGTGTTAGAGTAGTCTATGACATGGAAAGAGGTACAAATTCATTGGATAAATTGTTCAGAGGTCATGAATTGGAGATCAATGATGGATAGACCGACTTGAGACCTTATATTGGTGCAATTAATGACATCATCGTGGTGCTAGCAGGACTTATCAGTGGTCAAATCATGCTTGACCGATGGGCCAAAGATTTCTCAGTTGGATGGGGCTTTGTGATTGAGGGCATGATTCAAGATGGGACCATGTTTGCATGGGGACCTTGCATCCTTGTGCACCTTTACCATGATATGCATAAGGTAGCATACAAAACAATTACTAGTCAATCTGCGGGGGTGACACTTCTCCACATGGGCATGGGAGCATGTAACAATTACTCAGCCTATTGGAGAGGCACAAAGAGTAGTCGGTGATCCATACATATACTTATATGATACTATGCTCACACATCAGTAGATGGGGGAATTTCATTTTCAAAGAGGGATCTTTGACAATTTGGATCAATTTGCATGGAGGCCTTGGCTACGATGTGAGGCTTGGACCGATGACCATCTACACCTCGTATATTGCTGCTAGACATGATGGCTTATTAGGCAGACTACTCATATAATGGAGAGGTACCTACCAGAATGAGTACGCTGTTAGTTTGGAGAGATGTAGGATGTACCTACAAATGATTATCATGCCATATATGCTAGGACCACTAGGGAGATTATAGAGTGGGGTGCAACACCATAGGTGACACTTATTGAGTTTGCATAGATGGCTCCTTGGCATGGGGTTGGGAAAGTGAACCCAAGGACGCATGGAATACAATAGATTATGATGCATGTTGTCTTGAGGAGACCATTGAGATTTACACATCTTGATGGTGTAGCTAGAGCTGTAGGTGTTCAAAGGCAATGAGATGTAGAGCTTGGGTGCACCTAGTGCCAAAGGCAGAGGATGAGGTAGCTAGAAGAGATGATGGTCAATAGAAAAAGGTCGTGCAATAGCCAACGATATAGCAATAGGCAGTACCTAATGTGCCCCCTCGAGTAGATGAGGTCAGAGGATAAGAGGATCAAGATGTGTGCTTGGTAGTATTGCTATCTGAGAGAGACCAGGCTCATTGAGAGCGAGATGGTTACCAAATAGAGTGAGATAGCTTGGTGGCTCAACTGATTCATAGGACCATAGAGAGGTGTTGATGGGTGTTTTTTGCACTTCTCAACACAGACAAAACACAAGTGTAATGTCTCTCTTGAAAGGCAATAATCTGCAACTAGGTTTAAGAAAACTACCCCAAGGTCTCTCAGATTTCAGGTCATGACTACACAAAAACAACTTGGTGGTTGATGTGTGATTGCTGGTAATCACAAAGGGGCCTTTATGGTTCACAAAGCATGAATGTTTTGGGGTCTGCAATTAAGTTTCAAAATTATGGAAATTATGAAAAATTGTAGCAATTTTATGACAACAGTTTAAAACTTGTTTCAATCATCAGATTTAGCTATGCAGTGATGCTATTAACTCACATTTAACTTAGGATTAAAAGAAAAGTCAAAAGGTGAAAGGTGTATCAATGGGTATTTTCAGATAAGGTTAGCAAATCAGATCAATAATATTAAAACCCAATGAAACTATGAAATATAATGAAAGAAAGTAATAAAAATGATTATACCAAATAATGCATGAAGCCTTCATGATTCATTTCCATAGCACCTTCTAGCTTGCAACATATGATTGTTGCTAGCAAATTTGTGTGAGAAAAATGATGGTGACTATGCCCTATGCAAGTTTTGAAGGATTTGAATGACAAATAATGACTGTGCCCATGACTATGACAAATGACTATAATGCCTATGAATAAGTAATCAAATTAAACAAGCTAAGTGCAAAGTATGCGAGTAAAATCTAAGCATAAGTGTGTTAGAGTAATGAAGTCCTAAAAATGTGAGCAAAATTGACATTTTATAGAAAATGCAATTTTGGATGAATGAACAAGATTAAAAGTTGACGGAAGCCTAAAATCAGAGGCCAAGATTGCATGTGACAATCTCTAATAAGGGTTAGGGAAAAATCATTAAATGAATGGTCGAGATGTCATTTGAGAAAATCGAATTGACGGTCAAGAATAAATGTGACAATTAGGCAAAAAGATAAAGATTACTTGATTCATAAGATTTGAAAAATCAAGAGGATAAAGGTTGAACTGAAAAAAAGATTTGGAAAATCAAGAATTTGCTCAATTACTTGATTTTTGGAAGAAGATTACCATTTTTGAATTAAATTAATTAAAAAATATGGATTTTGTGTGACAATAAATCATCAATTTTTCAGATTATTTACCAAAACAAGTGACATTTAATAAAATGAAATCATTTTAATAATAATTTATTTAAAATGAGAGAAATGTTAAATTAGGCAATTAAATAATCAAAGATAATTATTTAATTTAGAGGATTATGACAGATAATTAAATAAATTAATAAATTCATTTAATTATGAAAATTAGTGACATAATAAATAAATATAATTCATTTATTTAATAATCAGGAAGAATAAACGAACAAAGGTAATTAAATAAATTAAGAAATTTATTTAATTGTAAGAGGACAATAGACGCTTAGTGACGCATTGAGTAAATAAATATACTTTATTTATAAATTAATTAAATAATTATGAATTATTTAATAAATAGTCGAATGTGGACCAAGGACATAATTAAATGTCATAATTATGCTAGGACGAAAGTGGTAAAATAGAGCTTGCAGGCCTAAGTCATTTTTATGTGTATATTTTTCCCCTCTTTGTCATAATGTAACATGTCGCATTGTGACAAAGAAAATAAGTCAAAAACATGCCCCAATGAAGGTACAGAGTATCGATGCCCACTTGGGAAATTTTTTGAATTTTGGCCAGGTGATAGAAAAATTTGGAAAGTGTCTCGATAAGTCAATTTTGGAACGAGAAAGACAATGGCACAGACAGTTTCAAATTTTGACACTTTTAGAGCAGCCAAAAGGGTGGTCAAAGTTGGTCAAAAGGGCCTCCAGTAATAACAGAGTTGAAAAATGTCATTTTGACTTTATAAATAGGTGGACAAAGGAGTAAAAGTCAATTCATTTTCACTATTTACCCTAGCAATTTTGAGAGTGCTGAGCGAAGATGACTGTAGTAGACATGGTGATTCTAGTGACTGAGCATCGCAGAGAGATCATGCGGACCCACAGGCGACCTGAGGGCTCAGAGCTAGTGGTATGTACCCCTAACCTACTTTGTCAATTTTTTGTTTTTTGTGCAAAAATTAGGGTTTTAGGGTCAACAACAAATGCGCTGCAACGCATATGCGTGCATGTTCAATGCATTTGATTCGTCGCGACACAACCGCAAAATATTTTTAGGATAGGGTGATTGATTGTGTCACAATCGCAAGAAATCATTACACATTCACCAAAAGTGAGCCACAATTGATAGGTGGAATGTCGCATTCGCAACATTGTGACACATTTGAGGTTTAAAATGATGCATATACCGAAATTTGTGACACAAATGCTCTGTTGCGATGCAAACGGTAGCCAGAACAACACATTCAACATATCTTGACACAAGTGAAGTACAAAATGACACTTCTTTGTGACACATTTGAAGTCAACATAATGCATTTGACTTTGACTTTGACTAAGGCTAGCTTTGATGGGTTTCAAATTTTGAATGCTTTTGAGTGACACAAATGATAATGATTGTCTATAAGGTGATGATGCATTGTTTGGCCATGTGGAGAGACAGCTAGCGCCCATCTATACGTGGGAGAGCAGGCCATCGACCTTCAGGTTTTCAGATCAGCTGAGTTTGCGAGAGCGACAACGGTTGATGCGGCTGGGTTTGTATTATGTTGCCTATATGCTCGTTATCCGAGCAAATAAGGGACTACTGACTGCATTGTGCGAGAGATGGCACTCAAGACATGCTCTTTCCATTTGCCGACATAAGAGGTCACCGTGACGCTCGAGGATGTCTACCATATTCTATGGTTGCTGATATGAGGAGAGCAAATTGTTTACGAACCTCAACATGATTATCAAACCTTTACATCTTACTATCATGACAAGGGTGCAAGAATTGGCATTGAGGGATACAAGATCCACTGAGATTTTATGGCAGAGCATTATAGTCGGTTTGATGCACTGTTGGTGACATTGATTAGTGGAGTATTGATTCTTGACCGTCGCGGACATGGGTTTCCCATTGGTTGGGGTGATGTTCTAGTGGGCATGAGGCGAGACAAGAATGTTTATGCCTAGGGGCCCTATTTGTTAGGCATGCTTTACCATCAGCTCCACAAGGTGGCCTACAAGAGGGCACATAGCATTGGATGTGGTATGACACTTCTGATGATATGGGCTTGGGAGCATGTGGCTATTTTCGACCTCCTATCCAGAGACCGTAGCTAGCAGAGGGGATGTTGTATGCTTATTATTATGCAGGTGCTCTATAGCAGACGAGGGTGGGAGAGACAGGTTGGTGGCACCATCAGATCGACACCATGATTTCGCTCATTTGGAGGCTTTATAGAGACTGCGAGAAGTGGGATGATGAGGATGACCATCTCAACTTCTGCAGACAGTACCAATATTTGATTGGTAGGAAAGTGCAGAGTCAGCTCATTATAGAGATGTATCTACCACAACATGTATTGCGACAGTTTGGAGAGAAGCAGGGTGTACCAGTAGGAACAATTGAGTATGGCAGATCGTCCAGAGAGTCAGCCTGGGGTCCGCCTATTCCTGTACCTTTTTCCATGCAACAAATTGATGGGTTAGTGGCACAATAGTGGGGATGGAGGGGTGGGATTTCTGATCCAAGGATGATTGCTGACTATGACTTATGGTGGCAGACTCATTTCCTAGTGCCACTGATAGATCTGGATGGGCCGATGTCAATTGACATGAGATCAGTTATACCATGTGTGCCATGAGGTAGGCGAAGGGGCAAAGGTGGAGATAGAGGTAGAGGTAGGGGTCAGGGGAGGGATGGAGGCAGGGATGGAGGAAAAGGTGGACAAAGGGATGGAGATGATGTAGATGATGGAGGGGACAACAAGAGATGGAGGAGAGGAGGGGATGGTGGCAGGAGGAGGGTGAGACATGTGAAAAGAGAGGCATTGGATGTCACCCCAGAGGCAGCTGAGGAGGAGGAGAGAGAGGAGGAGGAGCCTAATGGGAGCAGGAGGGCGTGGGTCATGAGGAGCATGTGGCCAAGGAGGAGGCCAAAAAAGATTAAGAGGTCAGAGAGGAGGCAATTCGACATGAGGACGAGATGGAGGTTGATATGCTGTGGGAGGAGGGCGTTAGAGGAGAAGAGGATACAGGGGAGGATGATGATGCTGAGAAATTTATGAGATAGAGCATGGTGGAGGGAGAGGAGGAGGTACCATCCATATCGGTATTTCCCCATGATGCCACGATAGACCAGAGGGTGGTTGATTTACAGAGCAGATTGGATGAGAGTGCTACACAAGTCAGAGCACTGTAGATAGAGTTAGAGGTGATGTAGGTAGAGCGGGATCAGGCAGTGATCCATTAGCAGGAGGTAGCGCAGTGGTGCATAGAGTTTGCACGACTATGTATGGGGCCATCTATAGATTTGGCACAAGATTTTGGAAAGGTTAGTGTATGGCTCGGGTGATACAAACAGTTATATGAGCAGGCTGTGCTAGCTGAGAGGAGAGATCCCACTTTGACTAGGACATAGATAGACAATGGCAATAGGTCAGGCAATAGTAGCTGAAGTAGCGCAGGGGGTTCAACTTCCTCAGGGTAGTCTTAGGACACCGATCTGGCCATTCCCACAGGTCCGGGCACAACCATAGGTCAGGGCATAGCCACAGGTCTTCTCAAAGTCAACATCCTTCATTAGACCCATTAATCATAGTAGTAGTGTAGCCTACAATTGCCCTTCCCTCAGTATCATAGGTATAGACTATGGTGAGAGACCCCTCTGCCTCACAGAGTCATGCCGCAGTGTCGTCAAAGCTGCATGATACAGTGGAGATGATGCCATCAGTGTTAGTTCCCTTGGGTTCATAGGCATAGGTCACTATAGTTCCATAGGTTACCTCAGTGCTAGGCACAGGTCCTTAGTCACCACACTCTTCGCCACGAGGGGATGAGAACATTTCCTAGGGACATGCCTACTATATTTGGCTTCATGTTTTAGACTTTACGTTATGACCTGTTGTGTATTGACTATCGAGCTTGCAAGCTCTATTTTTGGGATATCTCATGACTCTATCCTGTGACATTGATTTCTTTTAAGATGATGCTATATATATATATGTGATGTAGTTTTGATGCGGCCTACATGTGATGTGATTTAATTTATACATTTATGATGTATGTTTATGCAATGCCTATGTGGATTATGCATTTGTGATAGATGATGATGTTATTTATATGTCCTGTCATGTATGTCCTATGATGGTTACTTATGATGTGATGCCATGATAATGCGATGCTTATTTATATGTCATGCTGATGTTATGCCATGGATGATGATGATATGCATAATGTATTTATTTGAATGGATGCCATATTTGTGATTATGTTAATGCATGACTGTATAATACGATATGTGATGTAATATATATGATTTAATGATATGGATGATGCATGTATGGACCTAATGCAATGTCTATATGATTATGTATGCACTTATGTTTTTGTATGTCATAGGATATCATCGAGAGATGGACGAGAGAAGATGAAAAGACATAAGGAGATGCAAGTTAGGTCCTAGACCAAATCCTTCAAAACCTTACCATAGGACTTTAATATTTATTACTCTTAATCATCACTGGGAAGATTATTGTAATGGCCAACAAACACCATGATATGACATAGATCAAGGTGTGCAAAGTCATACCATCAAATAAGACAAGCAGTCATAGACAAGGATGATCATGACTCATACTAAGGGCGCAGTTGCCCCAATCTTTTTTTCATAACCAACCACAAGTAGAAAAAGACAAGGACAATTCATGAAACGTCGTTGCTCCTCTAAATCCTATTTTCAGGACATCCTCGAGAAACTAGCAACATGATTTCCAAAAGGACAAAATAAAACCATGGTCATGATATGTCGCTGTTTTTCTAAACCCCGTAGTCAGGACATTGCTGAGAAACTAGTAATAATGAGTGTCAAAAGACAAGACAAAGCATCATGATACATTGCTGCTTCTCTAAATCCTGTTGTCGGGATCTTGCTAAAAAACTAGTAACATGATGAAAAAAAAGAAGACAAGTTCCAAGTGTTTGCCAAGTGTGTCTGGATGCCAAGTTTTTTAATGTCAAGATGTCAGGTTTGATGATGTTGAGATGCCAAGGTGTCAAGGTTTTGATGATACCGGGATGACGAATGCCAAAGATTGCCAAATTTAGGAAAGACGATCCTAAATTATGTTAATGTCAAGAGGATCGATCCTTAAATGTCAAAAGGATCCCTCAAAATGCTAGGTGACAGTGACGATGCCTAGGAAGGACACATCCTAAGGCATAAATGACAAAGGTTGGTCTTCAGAAGGACTCATCTGAAGAATACTGATGTCGAGAGGAATGATCCTTAAATGTCAAGAAGATCTCTCAAAATGTCAGATGATAGTGACGATGCCTAGGAAGGACACATCCTAAGGCATAAATGACAGAGGTTGGTCTTAAGAAGGACACATCTGAAGAATACTGATGTCGAGAGGAATGATCCTTAAATATCTAGAGGATCTCTCAAAATATCAGATGACAATGACAATGCCTAGGAAGGACACATCCTAAGGCATAAATGACAGAGGTTTTTCTTCAGAAGGACACATTTGAAGAATAACCAAGAGTTGACAGTTTGACCAGTTACAAAAATTTGATTTGTTTTGATTGAGTTTGATTGAAGTTTGACTAAATTTGAATTGTGTTGAGCATATGTCAATATTGTCATGATTATATGAATGACATGCTGATGAGATTGTCATGCTGAATAACTGATTGCCATAATTTGTTTTAGGAGTTTGTCAGTTTGGAAATGATTTTCTTTGACTTGAAGAAATTTTGACGTGTGTGCCAGTGTAGTGTCATGAACCCTAATGGACTGACCTAGTGTGGCCTCAGGGGCTCATCGATAGATGGCCTTGCCTACATCATGCACTTAGAGACCTCATAGTTCAACACAACCAATGAATTTGTCTTGATGACCAAAGATTGAATCATGATTTTATTTTGACAAATCTAAAAAGGATTGACCTAATGCCTTGGGGACTTAAAGATGAGCCTTTCCTACGTAGCAAATGTGAAGAGACAACGTAGTTCGACAAATGAAAAAAGACTGATTGATTGTCATGACAAACTTTTGATGGGAAATGACCTTGTTTTGCGTTCTCAAGACAGTTTGACGTTTGATGGGGTTTCTTCAGGTCATTTTTCAAATTTTCAGTCTTTCTTCAAAACATTTTTTGATGTTTTTGTCTTTTTTTTTAGGACATTTTTTTTTGTTTTTGTCTTTCTTTAGGAAATTTTATGATGTTTTTGTCTTTTATTTCAGGACATTTTATGATGTTTTTGTCTTTTTTTAGGACTTTTTATGATGTTTTTGTCTTTTTTTTAGGACATTTTATGATGTTTTTGTCTTTTTTCAGGACATTTTGCAATTGTCAAGACCATGTGCAGTACCCACTGTGGTCATGTGATAAAAATTTTCCCCTTGTCTGGTCCAAGATATGCGTGGGATGTCAGATGGACAGTATATAGGACTTGATGTCAAACATTTGTCAACCATGAGAGAAAGGGTCCAATGTCATGGAAAATGTTGTAGTGGTGTTGGAAAATACGTTTCATAATAGGCCAAGACAGATAAAGTAACAATAGATAGTAGAGCAATGATCGACTACGCATGGCGCCTGTTTGCTAGGTTTTCATCAAGGCGACAATTTTTATCATTTTTCAATTTTTTTTTGTATTTTAAGGTTTTTAGCTCAACCTTCTAATGCTATGCATAGAACTTGAGGAGATGTAGGTGGTTGATAAGCTCTATTAATTGTTCACCATCTGGAGTAGCAAGTTGATATGCTCCAGAACGAAAAGAGGATATGATGACGTACAAGCCCAACCAGTTTGGTTCAAACTTGCATGTCTTTTCTTTGTCAGCCTAATTCTTAGGATTTTGCATGAGGACTAGGTCACCTATGTCAAACTTCCTGACAATGAATTTCTTGTTGTAACTACGACAGAGACGGTTTTGATATGCCTGTAGATGGTTAAGGGAATTTTGCTTTCTTTCCTCTAACATTTTCAGCTCGTGTAGGCATGACTGTCTATACACCTCATCAGTTAGACCCTTCAAGGAGACTCGTAAGGAAGAAATTTTGACCTCGATAGGAAAGATGGCCTCAGCTCTAAAAACTTGGGCGAATGGAGTGGGTCTTGTGGGTGTACGAATGTTGGTGCAGTAGGCCCACAAAGCAGAGTTAAGTTGGATATGCCAGTCGCGACCAATGTCATTGACAGTCTTTTTTAGGATTTTAATGATGGTTTTATTAGATGCCTCCACTTGACCATTTCCTTGTGTGTAATACGGAGAGGAAAAATGATGTTGGATATGAAATTGCTCACATAACTCATGAATGTCTTGGTTTTTAAATGGACGTCCATTGTCAGTGATGATGGATTGTGGAAGACGATACTGACAAATGATGTAGTTAAGAATGAATTTAGAGATTTTTTTTCCGGTTATGTATGTCAGGGGGATGGCTTCGATCCACTTCGTAAAATACTTAGTGGTAGTGATGATAAATTTGTGGCCATTGGATGAGGTAGGATAGATCTTGCCCATGAAGTTGAGTCCCCATTGTGTGAAGGGCCAAGGAGACGTGATCGAATGAAGTTCTTGTGCTGGAGTGTGAATCAAATCGCTGTGAATCTCACATTGGCGGCAAGTCTTAGCATATTCTAGTGCATCTTTCTCAATGGTTAGCCAATAGTACCCAAGTATCGTTATCTTCTTAGCTAGGGTAGGACCACTCAAATGAGATCTACATATACCCTCATGTACTTCGCGTAAGGTTGTACATGCTTCGTTGGTATCAAGACATCTAAGGAGGGTGTCGTCAAAACAACGGCGGTAAAGGGTGTCACTGACAATGGAATATCTGGTGGATTTTCGGATAAAGGACTTTCTCTGGTTATTGGATAGATTAGGGGGAAGGGTTTGGGACTTAAGGTAGTCATGAATGTCTTGGTACCAGGGAGAATCAGGACCAACAAGCTCACAAACCATCTCCGATTCGGGAATATCATAGGCGGGGACCAATAGTTGTTCTACCAAGAAAACTGGCTCAAGCATATTGCTTGGAATGCCAAGGTGAGAGCCGATCATAGCCATTGCATCTGCTACCTTGTTCTGTGCTCTTGGAACTTGCTCAAAAGTCACCGTGTGAAAATATTTCTGAAAACTATCAATCATCCATTTGTAAGGCATTAGTTTTTCATCCTTAGTGTTATAGTCATCGTTAACTTGGTTAATGACTAACTAAGAATCCCCATAGACATGAAGTGCTTTGATTTTCCATTTTATGGCCATTCTAAGTCCTGTAACAAGTGCCTCATATTCTGCCACATTGTTTGTGCATGGAAAAGCTTTGCAAAAATACTTAGGAATAGAATCTCCTTGAGGGGTAATAAACAATATTCCTGCCCCCGAGCCATGACTGGTATGAGATCCATCAAAGTATAACCTCCAAGGTGCCTTAGGTTCCACATGGAATATTGAATCATTTGGGAAATCGACCACTAAGGGATGATCGCTTTGCATAGGCGCATCTGCCAGTTGGTCTGCAATCACTTGTCCTTTGATTTCTTTTCTTTCTACATACTAAATGTTGTATTCACTTAGAATCATGACCCATTTTTCTAGGCATTCTTTCAATGCCATGCGACTCAATAGATATTTGAGGGGGTCAATCTTTGCCACCAATTGTGTCTGATGGATCAACATATAATGTCTTAGCTTCTGAGCTACAAAAACAACTGCTAGACAAGCATGCTCAATTGATGTGTAATTTAGCTCATACCCAGCCAGTGTCTGAATGATATAATAGATGGCATGTTCTTTCTCATCGTGGTCATTCTATGACAGTAATGCCCATAGTGCTGACATTGTTGCCAAGATATATAAGATCAATTTTTTTCCTAGAATGGGAGGCATGAGGATTGGTGGTGATAGTAGGTAGTCTTTTATTTGTTGAAAGGATTCTTGGCATTTATCTATCCACGCAAAGGGGATGCCTTTGCACAGGAGATATTGGAATGGTTAACACTTGTCAGCCAATTGTGCTATAAAGCGCTAGATAGATTGTACCCTTCCCTGTAATGTCTTGAGTTCACTTATTCCTCTGGGAGGAGGCATGTCCATGATGGATTTTACTTTGGTTGGGTCGACCTCAATGCCTCTTCTAGAAACTATGTATCCCAACAGTTTTCTAGATGTTACGCCAAAGACACATTTCTTAGGATTCAGTCTAACCTTATATTCTTCTAGTCTCTTAAAAATTGTGTCTAATACTTTTAGATGATCTTTTCTTGTTACTGATTTGGCCAAAAGGTTGTCCACTTAATATTCCATTATCTTATGAATCATATCATAGAATATGGTGGTCATAACTCTCTGATATGTGGCACCTGCATTCTTGAGCCCAAAAGGCATGACATCCCAACAATACGTACCCCAAGGACAAGTGAATGCTATTTTATGTTGGTCTTCTGGGGCAATATGAATTTGATTGTAGCATGAGAAACCATCCATGAGTGACATCTCATATCTTGCCGTGAGGTCGACTATGATATCGATATTTGGCAACGAAAAGTCATCTTTTGGACATGCCTTGTCTAAATCTCTGAAATCTGTGCAGATGTAGATCATTCCATTTGGCTTTGTTATTGGCACAAGGTTAGATATCCATTCAACATAATCAATAGACCGTATGAACCCGACATCCAAAAGTTTCTTCAACTCAGCCTTGACTAATAGAGTGACTTGAGGATGAATTTTGCATAGCTTCTGTTTAACTGGTTTGACATTTGGCAATAATGGCAGATGGTGCAGAACCAATTTTGGGTCTAGTCTTGGCATGTCGACATAGGACCATGCAAAGTTGATTTTACGTTCCACAAAGAATTTATGAAATTCTGGCTTCTCTTCTTCAATCAAGGATGCGACAAAGAGGACCATTTTGGGATCCTCTATTGTTGATATTTTGGCCTCTATGGTGTCCTCTATGAGTATATCTAATTTCTCTTGAGTTACGAGAAGAATTTTTAGTCCTCCATCTTTGGGCACCTTAGAGAGGTTTTCACCCACAGATACATCGTTTATTTTTACTTTTTTGTCATCAGAAGGTGCCTTTCAGTTTTCACCTAAAGAAGTTTCATTTTTTGTCTTATTTTTACTTTTCATTTTACAACTGGAGGATGGAACTGTCTTCCCAAAGTAAACTGCACAATCTAGGTTGATGGTGAATCCTGCCTTGTGATCACTACTGGGTATGCCCTCATGCATTCCCATAAATTACAAAATGGCCTCATCATTCTGAAAGGTGTCCAAGATTGGTGGGCCTTGTTGGTCTCAATTGATTAGTTGCAAGTAGACTAAGGAAATGCCATCGTCAGAGTTGGTGAATTGTGGGGAGGATGTAGAAAGCATGCAGATGGATTCAAAGATATTTAAAATGAAGTTATCCTCATCCAATTCCACATCAGACTCTATCCAATATTCCACTTCACTTGAGTCATACTCGTTGGTAAAGTAAGGCATGAAGGAGTCAGAGTCATGGTTGTTAGTGTCATGTGGTAATTCAAATGGATCCGACTAATGGTTGTTTGGTTTAGATGGTTGATTTGGTATGTCATGGTGAGGAATAATGAGGTTAGGGGTAGAATCTGGCTTGTCATTGTTCCTTGGGCCGTTGGAATTGGGATTATTCAATGCTTGATTGATTTTAAATGTTTTCAAAAATATTTGTTCAGAGGTAAGTTCCCCAGTTTCAAGGAACGAGTCATCGAGACAATAGTCACTTAGGGATCGTTGGGAACCAAATTCCCACTCATGGGAGTCAGTTTCGGTGAAGGTTTCATTAGAGGTCTCAACACTTTCTGAAGCATGCACGCTCTCACTCAAAAGTCCATTGGTATGTCAATCATCATTGTTAGGAAATCCATACCCTAATCCAATTTTTTTTGGTCTTTCAAATGACATCAAAGGTTCTCACACTCCTATTTTGTTCTTACTAAGGCCACTAGTACCGTCGTAGCCTTTTTCTTTCATAATGTAATAGCTTTTTCCATATATATGGACTGGTAAAGTGGGTAAGGCTTCCATTTATTTGTAGATCCAGCCTAATATGTCGATGAGGTCTTCGTTGCTCATGTCTCCTCATCTTATAAAAATTGTTTTTGGTGGAACTTTAAAAATTACTTTAGGTTCCATTCTGAAACACAACCGACCATAGACCTGAGGAGACTTGGGTATTGTTGTGATGGTATATGACATACTTAGTTTGAATTATCCACAACCGAGGTCCTGGATCTTGACTTTGAACTCATCCCTAGGAAGTGAGGAAGATGGTGGTGCGATGGAAGTCATGGATGGAGTGGATGTGGAAGATGATGAGAGTGTGGATGGGTCAATGTATTTGGAAGGAGAGGAACTAGGAGCTTCTCAGTTGATGGGAACTTGGTTTTTAGAAATACCCCTTAGGTTGGTACAATATTGAAAAGGGTCGGGGTCTCCATATATGGTGATTTCTGTGCCGTCAAATGGGAATTTTAGGCATTGGTGATATGTGGAGGGGATGACCTTTAGGGCATGAATCCATGGGAGACCAAGGAAAATGTTGTAAGGTAATTCCAGATCCAGGACCTGGCAAGTTGTGTCTACAATGACTGGTCCCACTTTGATAGGAAGAGAAATAATGCCTCGAGAAGAACATTCTTTGTCATCATATGATTTTATAACTATACTCTTTGTAGGATATATGGATGCATAAAAAAATCCTAGAGCCTTAACCAGCTTTAAGGAGCATATGTTCAATCTTGCTTTGCCATCTAATAAAACTCTTCTAACCTTGTGTTTATGGATGAATGTTTTGATATGTAGTGCATTGTTATGGTTGGTCTTGGGTGATGAATAATACTGATCAGAAAAGGTGACATGGTGAGGTGTAGTGAGGTATCCCACCATGGTCTCAAATTGGTTGATATTAATATACTTAGGGATGGATGACTCTTGCAAGTTTTTATCCAGTATAGCCTTATGTGTGGGAGAAATGTGAAGCAACTCAAGTATGGAAATCTGCACAAGGGTTTTGCCTAACTGATCAATAAGGTTAAATTGACTCTTGGGTTGCCACTACTTTGTGGATGAGCCGGGTTGTGATGGCTTAGGCGATGGACTAGCTATGGTGATCTTAGGTTGCCTAGTAGGAGGCATACCAGCTATGGTGATCTTGTTGCTTTGAGTAGTGGTGTTGCATTGAGGTGCTTGTTTGACTGTGATGGTGTTGATGCATTCATCATTAGTTCAGACATTGTTAATGATAGGTCCACTGGAATTGTCATACTTGGTGCAGACATAATTGGATTGATTATTATTTGTCTTAGGAATTGACATGGAAGTGTTATTAGAACCGTGGTCTTGCAATGGGTTCTTATGGATGGTATGGTCAACATTTGATGGAAATTATGGTCCACCCAATTTGATTATTCGACTTTCAATAAGGTCTTGCACAATATTTTTGAGTTGTCGACAAGATGATGTCTTCTATCCTTTAGCCTGGCGGTATTCACAAAAAACATTATCATCACACCATGATGGTTTAAATTTCCCTGGGTCATACGGTTTAGGTTCTTCAAGTGTGATGAGACCATTTTGGAGGAGCTTCTTAAGGACATCCTCAATTGGTTATCCGAAAGTAGAGTATGTTCGTCTTTTTGGGAATTGTCTTGTCTGACTGTATTGTCCTTGACTTTGATTGTTTTGACCATTTTGGTTGTTTGGAGTGACATTGGTAGGGGGTGTCAGTATCGTTGTTGGTTTGTTTTGCGGTTGAACCCGTTTCAGAGCCAGTAGAAGACCCATAGTGTTGATAGCCTTGGCATCGTCAACACCGTCATTGGTAATGTGTTTATTTTTGACCTAGTACTTATTTTTGTTAGCGGGAGGATTTGCAGTTGTGTTTTTAGGACCATATTTTAGCTCTCCTTTTGCAATAAGAGCTTTCTCAATCTGGACACCCTTTTTGACTAGGTTTGTGAAAGTTGTGCAACAATGCACTTGCAATCCATATTTTAAGGGGCCTAGAAGTGTTTGAACGAACATGTCAACCTTTTCTCTTTTGGGTATGTCAATGTGGCAGTGACTAGCTAGACTTCTCCATTTTTGGAAGAATGGGATGAAAGTTTCACCAGCCTCCTCTTGCGTGAGATTGCATAAGCTAGTAATAGAGGTGTCCATGTCAATGTTATATGAGTAGTTTTTTATGAATTTGTGTTTAAGTTCATCCCATGTTTGAATATCCTTTTGAGTGAAGAACCATTCAAGGGCAGGACTTGCAAGACTTTTAGAAAAGAGTCTCATCAAGTACATTTGTTCATAAGCGATGTCCATCAAGTTGGTCACGAATTCTCAAACATGTTCGATAGGATTCGTCTTTCCTCTGTATTTGGTAAAATTTGGTGACACATATCCTAGAGCGAATGGCGACATGTATAAGTTCATGCCAAAGGGATATATAGATAAGTCATATGACACTTGCGAGTTCTTGTTGGATATTTGCATGTTTTCTATAGTCTTTTCTAAATCTATTAGCTTAGCTCACAAGGAATCAATTATAGGATTATTTGTGGTACCATACATTGGATTGATTGGTACACCATGTGCCCCCATTTGTTGTGAAGCAATATTGGTGTTTTCTTGAGGGATGTGTTGTTGTGACATGTATGATGTGTTCTGGTTTGCATGTTGTTGGTATTGAAATTTTGGATTGGGGACATGTTGGTGGGTATGAATATGGGATGAATATGTCAGAATGTGTCCCCCAACCATTTGAGTTGAGATTTGGGGAATATGGTGACCATGAATATTTTGATGTGCGAATGATGCCATAGGTTGTGTGTTTTGATTTCCTTTTCCAAATTGTTGGGATTGTACAAGGGGAATGTTCATATTTTTTCCTTGGGAGGTGATGGCATTAAGCTGTGTTGATGTGTTAACATTTGGTTGCGGTCCTTGAATAAGGAGATGTTGTTTACTTCCTCCCAAAGGATTATGTGAGGTACCAATAAGAGGATTTGATGAAGATGCACTCATGGTACTAGAGGTAGTTGTAAATGGAGGATTTGAATGGATTGATGATGCCCCCATGGCATTTACCGAAGTGGTAAATAGAGGATTGGAATAAATTTCCCACATTGCTAAGGATCCAAAGGTGGCTCTGATCGATTGTGACAATATTGTGGATATTGTAGGCAATGTGATAGATTGTGTTCCTCCAATGGATGTAGCATTGATTGAATTGGAATTGTTTGGAACGTTGGAGGTAGCACTCATGGTAGTTGTGACAGTTTGTGAGGTAGCATCAAAAAAGGTATTGCTTGTGTTGTTTGGAGGTTGACCACTATTGGACATGTTATTTGTATTGTTGTCATTATGGTCAGGAGATGTCGGTCTCAAATTATTAATGTCAAACCCATGGGGTAATTTAGTTCCTTGACTTAAAAGTATGGCCAAATATCTGTCTCTTCCATATAAGACCATTTGTTCTACGAAGTAGGCCGCCTTTGGATCTTGTGCTGCTACCTCTAGGTTTTTCTCAAGTAATTGTTCGTATTCATCCTTATGTAAGAATGGTTCAAAGGGTCTGTTTAATGAGGATGGTATGGTCATGAGAGGTTGAGTATTCATGTTGCTAAATGGGTCATCAAACGTCCAATTTGAGTCATAAGTGTGATTGGTGATATTGGAATTGGAATCTTGTCCAAAGTTTTCCATTTGTATTTTCTTTCTTTGGAGTCTAGTTTCCACCATAAAAGGGAATTGCTCAAATGAGAGTGATGAGAATGACAACTAAATGCAAGGATGATGCTAGCCTATGTTTTTGGATTTTTGTGATAAAGGATGCCAATGCCAAACTATGTTTTTTGGATTTTTGACAATAAGGGATGACAATGCGACAATGTTGTCTAAGGAAATGACGAATGTAAAATGAAGACTAGGATGACAAGTTATGATACTAAATTGTTTGTATTTTGGAATAAAGGATGACAATGCAAGGTGATGATGATGTTTTCCTAAGAAAATGATGAAGGAAAGATGACAAGGTTGTCAAGGTCGAAGTACCAAATGAGTACTTAGATGATAATGTTGACTAAGGACCAAGATGGTTAATGCAAAGTCTAGATTCAAAATGAGGACTAGAGATGGAAAATGAAAATTCTAAGTGTAAAATGAGGACTAAGTTTGGAAAATATTTTGAGAAAGGTTTTGCTTAACCACTATAAGCTTGACTTATGTATCAATTTTAGTTATCAAAAGGACTTGCTAAGCGGACTAAGTGACAAGGTCGAAATGACGAGTGAGCCTGCCTAACTAGACTTTTGAGTTGGAGGTTCTCACAAAAATGACAATGACCAAAAAGAGGAATAATGACTATGTCCCAAGCTAACCTAGTTTTGAAAACAATGGTTTTGCAAAGTGTGGAGAGTTGGCCTAATCCAAAGTTTTCCAAGATGAAGCCTAAGGAAAAGTTTATTATAGAAATGATGATTATGACGCTTAGGGAATGCAACTAAAATTTGGAAATTTAAACCTATGGTTAAAATGCAAGCTAGTGAATGCACATGATGAATGTTTTGAGAAATTTCAGTTCTGGTTTATGACAAAGACCTTTTTGAAAAGATATATGGTAGTAGGCTAAAATGTTTAGACTCAGATTCTAATTCGTAACAGTGTTTATTTTTCTTCTAGGAAAATGCATCGTTGCAGGTGGAAAATGCATTGTAGTGATCAAATGTGTCATTTCAGATGGTAAATGCAGTGCAGTTTTGCAAATGCGACTTTATAGATTGCAATTGCGACTTAATTTAGCAAATGTGGCTTTTCAGATTGCAAATGCATTGCAAGATAGGTGAATGCAATGTTTGGAGCAGCAAATGCATTTTAGCAGAGTAGATGTGTTGCATAGACTATCAAATGCGGTGCGACAGAGCAATTGTGATTTAACAGATGCAGTGCAAAATGCAAAAAGTCAAATTTTCTGATGTTTTGGTAAAAAACCTGAATTGTTTGCAGTTTGACTGTTTGTTTCCAGATGTTTGAGTGTTTTTTGTTTCATTTCGGTATCCAAAAAACACCTAGAAAGCATGATATTTTGAAAGTAATAAAACAAAAAAGAGAACAAGTACAATCCTATGGTTAAGCTAGGACAGTATTCGCTAGATTCCACGTGGATTTCCCTAGCCGCATATTAGTAGTGTGTGAATTTAGAAGCTTGGCTGCATGGGCTCCCCCTTACAGTGCACTCTCTTCTCTAGCCAACCAAGCTTCCAACCCCCATGAAACTCCCATGGCAGATTGATCATCTCTACTACAGATTGTGAAGATGTGGATGCCTTCACACCGACTAGTACTGCACTAGCAAATAGAAGGTTTTTGGCTACTAAACAATGGTGTTTAATTTGGGACCCTCATTCGAGTGGCCATACATGGGGCACAAGATTAATCTCCGATTAGGAGGCACTCCAACTTGAAGAGGTTAAGCTCAATAGGGTTTTGGGGAGTACTACTTGGTCTGTGTGACACATCCACACTCGTAATCTTAGGTTTTCCCTTAAGATTCACATTTATATACTGGTCAGGGGTAGCTTGGATTTAGCTCCATTGCTAGTTTGAGTCGCTTAGAGGTGATGAAATCACCTAAAAAACCTAATTCTAGAGGCAATAAGAATTTCTCTTACACCCAGGATCGCATGACTGCACAAGGGGAGAGGATACTATGATTATTGCATCAGGGTTAGACAAAAACAAAGTGGGTTTGGATTTTTGATCACCTAGTTTGCACAAGGTGAGAGCATATTTTCCTACCACTTTCAAACACAGTTAGACAATATTGAAAGTACGTTCATTTTATGTGCACCAAAAGAAATATTTTCTATTCTAAAAAAAATAACAAACACAATGTTTTGAAATAATTCTTGGACACTCGAATCTACAAAAAAAACTTGTTAGGAGTTTTATCAAATAGTCTTGGGCCCTTGAAACATAACCACCACACATTGCGAACAATGATTAGTAACATGAAAAAAACTTATGCTAGGAAGAATGCAAAAGAAAACCAGAATGCAAAACAAAAAAGAACAAAAAATAGAAAAACCCGAATGCAAAATTTGAAAAGAAAATTTACCAGGAAAATGCGTTACAACAGAGAAAATGCGTTGCTCTATGCAAAAATGTGGTGTGAGCCTGCATTCTGGTTGTTGACAAGCAGATGTGTCGATTGAATGTTCAAATGCAACTCAGTCTGGCAGATGCAATGCTCTCGACTATGATTGCGGTGTAGTAGCTTGTGAATGCGTCGCGATGCAGCAAATGCGGCGTAGGAAAACACAAATGTGTCATTTTGTATCTGTACCTGCATAAATGACAAAAAATAGAAACTATACGAAAAAAATAATAGAGTCAGGTTCACCAATGTATCAATGGGTATTTTTCCTAAGGGTTAGCAGATTAGATCAATAATATTAAAACCCAATGAAACTATGAAATACAATGAAAGCAAGTAATATAAATGATTATACCAGATAATACGTGAAGCCTTCATGATTCATTTCCATAGCACCTTCTAGCTTGCAACATATGATTGTTGCCCTCAGATTTGTGTGAGCAAAATGATGGTGACTATGCCCTATGCAAGTTTTGAAGGATTTGAATGACAAATAATGACTATGCCTATGACTATGACAAATGACTATAATGCCTATGAATAAGTAATCAAATTAAACAAGCTAAGTGCAAAGTATGTGAGTAAAATATAAGCATAAGCATGTTAGAGTAATGAAGTCCTAAAAATGTGGTAAAAATTGACATTTTATAAAAAATGCAATTTTGGACGGATGACCAAGTTTAAAAGTTGACAGAAGCCTAAAATCAGAGGCCAATATTGCATGTGACAATCCCTAATTAGGGTTAGGGAAAAATCATTAAATGAATGGTCAAGATGTCATTTGAGAAAATTGAATCAATGGTCGAGAATAAATGTGACAATTAGCCAAAAAGATAAAGATTTCAAAAATAGAGAAGATAAAGATTACCTTATTCATAAGATTTAAAAAATCAAGAGGATAAAGGTTGAACTAAAAAACAAATTTGGAAAATCAAGAATTTACTCAATTACTTGATTTTTGGAAGAAGATTACCATTTTTTAATTAAATTAATTCAAAAATATGGATTTTGTGTGACAATAAATAATCGATTTTTAGATTATTTACCAAAACAAGTGTTAGTTGATAAAATGGAATCATTTTAAATAATTAATTTATTTAAAATGAGAGAAATGTTCAATTAGGCAATTAAATAATTGAAGATAATTATTTTATTTAGAGGATTATGACCGATAATTAAATAAATTAATAAACTCATTTAATTATGAAAATTAGTGACATAATAAATAAATAAATATAATTCATTTATTTAATAATCAGGAAGAGTAAATGAACAAAGGTAATTAAATAAATTAAGAAATTTATTTAATTGTAAGGGGACAATAGACGCTTAGTGACGTATTGAATAAATAAATATACTTTATTTATTTAATAATCATGAAGAATAAAAAGACATGAATTAATTAAATAATTATGAATTATTTAATTAATAGTCGAATGTGGACCGAGGACATAATTAAATGTCATAATTATGTTAGGACGAAAGTGGTAAAATAGAGCTTGTAGGCCTAGGTCATTTTTATGTGTCTACAAAAGGGTTAGAGGTTATTCTAACTATAAAAATATGAACAATAGCAATAGTAAGAGATGTTATGGTAGACAAACTTCCCAAACTAATTTTTTCTTAACCAAGAGTAGTCTACAGTATCACAAAACTTGTGCAATCTTCTAAGGCTCTCTACAGATATTCAGACAGTTTCATTCACACATTAAGCATAAATGGATAGTTGAACTTAGGTACAACAAGTAAAATAGTTCAGACTAACTTTACACAACAATTTATCATCATTAAACTATTAAAAGTATGAGCTGGAAGTGTATCAAATATTGTAACATGTAGTCACCATTAAAGTTGAACATGAACTAACAAGTTGAAATGAACTTAAGCAGTAAATAAATAAGCTGAAATAATCATGGAGGCTCAATCATGCAAACACAATGAGCAAACTCAAAGAAACCATCAAATTCAATGCTTTTCTTTATATATTATTGTAGAGTGTCTTTAAAAAAACTCATCTCTCCCTTGAAAATGAGAGAATGCCCCTATTTATAGTTTTCAAAAAGTAGAATTAATGGTCACAATTAATTTACAATGAATGACTCAGATTCATTCTAACTTAGGGTTTTCACATCACCCAACGTGAGTACAAAATTTACAATATAAAATAGGCTACTTTGTCTTTTTCCTATTTTGTCCTCTAGCCTATTTCGTCCTGTAGCTAATTTTGTCTTTTAGCTACTTTAACAAGTATTTATCTTCTATGATGGGATTTCCAGCTTCTTTTTATAATGAAGCATAACAAACAAACTTTCCAATGATAGCTTGAAGCTTAGATACCATTCAATGAAGTCAAATTTGGTGATTTCGAAGGTGATCCTCTTGAAATCATCCACCATTTCATCGTAATGCTTCACACATGTATCTCCTTCCTTGACCATTTGTTCTAACTTGGAGAAAGCCTACACAACAAAATTTATGAAATCTTCTGACAAAGTGTCACCAGCCCCCCATTCCACTTTCTTATGGAATTCACGTTTCACCGTCTCTCGATCTAATTCTTGTGTTGACATCTTATATCGTATCAGTAATCCCAAGAGGTCATCATCTCCAACCAAGTGGGCTTGAACAACATGGTCACGAATTGCCTCCAATGCGATTAGTGACTTCTCTAGGAGCCCCTTTTTGAATTCTAGATTGATTGACCAATTATTGAGCAGGTCGTGATCTTCCTTTGACAAGGCCAATTCTTTCTCCCAAACCTCTGTGGAGAGCTTAAGAATGATTTTCAACTTAGGGTGTGTAATTTTGTAAATATCAGAGAAATATTTACACGCGTCCGCCTCCTTTTCAATCTCCTTTTGTAGGACCAAATAGTGATTATGCATTTTGACTACATAACAAATACCTTTATCACCCATGTCCATTACTCTTTTAAACCATTCAGAGGTGGACTTGGTCCAGTTCTTCATTCTTTCCATCTTATTGAATTTCTCCTTGATAGTAAGGGGGCGCTGATAATTTTATTGGAGCTTCTTCTCTAGATGTTGTCCATTATTGTATGAAGGTAGTCAATTCTACCACTTGTGATTTCATCTCTTCTTTTGTGGATTGGTCCTTATCCATTTGCTTCACAATTTTGTTCATGGACCCATGAAAGTCATCAATATTTTGGGCTCTAAATGCGAGACCTAGGTTGATGGTTGTCACCTGATAGGTATTGCCTTGAAGAGTGTCAATATCCTTATTTGCAGTTGGGGTGGCTACTTGTAATATTCATGAGCCTGACATGTTTGTTGTGATGTGAGATCTCACTTTTGGATTTTTCTTTTTTTGTGTCTTCACTTGGGCTCGAGCCAATATTTCCTCCAAGCAATTCTTAGGGTCCGGGAAGTGGGAAATGATGTAGTAAGTTGATCCATAAGCAATTTTACCTAGGGATTCAACATAACTTTTGAGAACTGGGGTGGCATGTTTTGCAAGTAGGAGACAAGTATTCAGAAAAGTAATGGGTATGATAGAAGTTGTGGGCATAGAGGGTGGCATAATAAAGAATGTGTGAAATGGAGGCTGTAGGGAGGAAGATGGATGAGGAGAAGTAGTTGAGGAGGAAGAATCTACCACAACTATAGGTGCAGTCGGAGGCAAAAGTGAGGTGGATAGAGATGTCCACAATAGGTGAAGATGAGATAGGAAATGATAGGGGAGTGGAATGAGATGGTGCAGTGGCAACGAATGATGGAAGCATAAGTGAAGAAGTGGTTCATGGTGGAGAATGTGGTTGCTCAGCTTCTTCCTCCTCTTGGGGTAGGGACCCTTCTTCTTGGATAGTTGGCATATTGGGAAAAAAGGTTCCTGTTCTTTTAGGCTTCTTTGGTGGCCTCTACCCCTCAACAGTCTTTGTGGTATATATTTTCTACTTGGGCTGCTTTTCTGATGTATCCTTCCTTTTCCTTGATTTGGTAACAGGTGGAGACTTCAAAGCCCCATTTGAAGGACCCACAATGATGCCACTATCTGTATCACTCTCAATATCAAAATCTAATTCCCCATATGTTAATTCCATGCCCTGTTGCTACAATTGGGCCATTTGATCATCCAACCACTTCTTAGTTCTCTACTCCATCGGGTGAGTGACAGTATTCAAATCTATAACCTCTGGTTTGGCCCAGTCAATTATTGGAAATGACACATTGACTAGAGCATTGTATCTCTCGTCGAGCACATTATCATCTTCAACTAATTGGTCAGGGACTAGGAACAAATTAATATTTACAAATTTCGTAGTCATCCTCATGTAGCATCTCCTTTTGACCTTGTGGTCATTGTCACAATTGGCCCAAAAATATTCAATGTGTGGCATATGGGTGTATTGCCTCCCAACCTACTATTTCAATTTACCTAGAGGATCTAAGCCTACGATTTCTATATGTAGCTCAAAGTTATATTCTGCAAGCTCCTTCTCTAAGTACTTTGCACAAGGGGCAGTGAGTCATGAATACATTCCTTGTCCGAATGCAATGGGGTATGGGACCCCAACACAATGCTTATCTTGTAACAAGGAATGGGCAGTCCGAAACTACCGAGTTAACTCCAACAGGATTATTCTATCATTTGGATACTAGGGTAGCTGATATGGGAAGCCTGAGAATCCCTCAGCCCTTATATAGGTAAACTTAGGGAACTAAATAAACCAGTACTTGAAGCCCTTTACCAACACCTTCGCACCATGGGACATCCTTCTATGATAGTATTTTGACAAAGTATGAACAATGTGCATGATGAAGGCATCGTTGACCCACATGTAGTTCCTTTTATAATTTCTTTATTGCAGTTGTGGGTAACAATTGTAGACTTGAGTTTTCCCCTTCTTCATTCGCAGGGTGCCAACACAATTCAATCCTTTATAAGGGAATGTGACTGCCAAAAGGTACACTATGTAGGTCATATAAAATTATTGATTCTTCTTTACTGCAACAAATTGTCTTTGCAAATTCTCACTGATTATCTTTGCCCAGTGAAATTTTGCCTCTACTCTGAGGATTTCCTCTATGAAGTAGAACATCCACTCCTCGAAGAGTGAGGAAGTGGGGATCCCCATCACTCTGCTCAACAATGTTACGAGGTCATTGACCTCTTCCACAAAGTCGCTCTAGTATAGCTTTTGGGGTACTTTGTTGGAACTTCCCCTCTTCTTGAGCAACCATGTTTGATTAATGGTTCTTTTGCAGTTTCTAGGGTCTCACTTCCACATATTTGAGGCATATTCTTTCTCAGTTTCCTCCATCTAATCAAATAGTGGGATCCCAAATGTCTTTTCGATTGACATAGGAGTCAAATAGGCCAGTACCCTCCCATCTATGGTGATTATTCTCTTGGTTTGAGGGTGGTAACATTCTCTGCATGCAAAGATTAATTCGAGGTTGATCAGAGCTGTGGGAAACTTAATGCCTTAGCAAATTTTCTCTTCTTTATCCTCAAGGCCTCTTTAGTTTTTGGGTTGACCAGGACCCACAACTTGAATTCATCTATGCTAACATGTCCCAAATCTATATCTGTCACTTTTCCTAGCTTGACGTGATCTTTGAGGTGCACTTGACCCCATAGAAATCGTACTCATTTTGGCCTTTTCTTCTTTTATCCTTGTAGCCTTGGAAATTTTCTTACCCTTGTTAGATTTTTGGGCTGGTTCCATAAATCATGTACAAAGAACGAGTAGTAAGTGCCTCGATAAATCGAGAGGGTAAAAAATTAGTTGAATCATGCCAAAATTTCATTAAATACATCCATATACCTTGAAGAGATCATTGCATTCATCAAGTTTCATCATTTTGTGCTCATTTATAAAGTTTGCAGACTTGCAAATTAGGAGTTGTGTGTTTCCGCCTAACAAAAGCCGCTAGTGTTAATCCTGTTAGAAATGACTCAGGGAGGATGATCTTCCATAGAAAAAGTTTCGAAAAGTAAATCTACAAGGTCAAAACATTGAGTAATTTTAGTGCAAACTTTTTAGGAATGTGGGGAAATACGAATTGGAGCATTTGGAATTGTTTCCCTCGATTAAAGTAGCCTTTTAAGCTCATGCAAAGATTGATGATGCAAAGGCCACGACTTGGAATTCTGTTTGAGTTTTTCCATTGAACAATGACTTAAGGCAAGTGAAATTTTGCAAATAGAGTTCTGCAAGGAAAAACTCGCAAAGGATTTTAACTTGGTCAATTTTGGCTTAAACATTTTTGGCATGCGGAGAAAATCATGTTTGATTACCTTACCTAAAAATTTCATCATTTTGGAGATTGCAAAAGTTTGAAATGTGAAAGCTATGAGGCAGAGCTCCATTAGGATTTTTCTATTAGATAGTGGCTTAAGGTGGGCGGTGTTATGTGAATCAGATCCTTTTGACTTAGAGTTTTCCCCTTCTCGCCTAAGTGGGTCAAAGTTACGATGTAAAATATGGTGCTTACATCCTCAGGGGTTGCTTTAGGTGTTTGCAAATAGTTTGAGGGTGGAAGTTGCTAGGTGGGATACCATGTATAGGTTACCATTAAACAATGACCAAGGATGGATGACCTTCCACCGACGATGACCTACAAGGGTGTACCCACAAAGAGTTAAGACATGTATTTTTGAGATTTTGATTTTGCTTGAGGATCATGAAGGTAGATGGTGCAGGAGCCGTAGGGTAGAAAGCCACCTTGGCTTCTTCTATTGCAATGGCCATGGGGGAGCAATAGTCTGTACACAGAGGTGCACAAGAAAGTCTTCACACAAAATCAAACACTTAACCGGTTTTGCTCATGCCATGCTCATGGTGGACATGTAGGCAGGGCCCACTAGTCGGTACAACGACAAGGTTTTTCCATTAGAGATGCATGGGTTAGAAGGACTTCTGTCGGTGGACATCTGCAAGAGTGGACCATTGAAGACTTGAGTTTAGGTATATTCTACATTTAAGAACTCAATAGGGTGAGGATTTGTGTGCGAGAATGGGCAGACAAAAGTAACTCAAGCTCGGGTAGTTTGAAATGACGTGTTAAAGGAAACCACCTGAGAATGAGGTCCCGTGACCACTCAGGGTTTTACTTTGAAATCTAGGGTCATAATTCTATGTTTCATTCTACTATGCTCTAGTTTTATTATTGTGTAAGCTTCAAATTCCTTTTAGCCAATGCTTTATTCACATAAGGAAACTCTAACAAACTACTCGTTTGGAAAAGACTAATGACATACGGAGGTAGAAGGGCATAAAGAACCATACTTGGTATTACACATAGAGAGAGGAATTTTTCCTTAAGCACCAAACAAAATTGATGAAGTAGAAACATCTTGAGCTTTCAAATTTAAAACATATGGAGGTGAAAATGACATGTCAAGGGGGCCTATTTATAGACAATCAACCATTAATGCTAGCATTTATTGCAGGGCTTCAAAATGCATGCAGTGGGTGGAGACGTGGAAACATGACAAGCAGAAGCCACCATGTCGAAGTTTGTGTGGAAAGATGGGGTGTGGGCGCTGTATGTGGAAATTACACTATGAAAGGGCGAATGAAGAATTCCATAAGGAATGGTGAAACAAAGATGGTGTTCTTCACATAAAAATCTGCGAAGGGAAATCCACATCTATACTCTTATGAATGGAGAAGGGTGGGCGGCTTTTGCATGGTAGAAACCCGTAATGAATTTTCCGCAAAGACTTGAAACTTCCCAAAACCTTGGAAAGTGACCTAGGCATGATGGAATTTTGCAACTTTCAAGGTGTGTGATCAACCTAGGTCCAAAATAGGGGCACAAAAACTAAGGAAAATGCAAACCAACCTGGTGAAACAAAAACAAAAAGAGAGGGTCCTCGGTCCAAGTGGGGCATGTACGTAGAAGGCACAACAAGAGTGACTAGGATATCACTAATGATCAACACATATTAGAGAGAGATCAACATATTACAGAGAGGGACACAAAGATTACCTGTCGTCAATAGGAGGAGGCTTAGGTTATGTAACTCATAGCTGAGAGGGATACTGAGAGATCCAAGAGGAAAAAACTAGAGATTGGACAAGGAAACATGATTTCCATGACCCAAAATATGCAAGAGATGTGCTCCCTTATTCAAGAGGCCACCTATTACCGCACCCTCTATTAGGCGGTTGTTCCACGAGAGAAGAGGCAACCTATATTTTCTACGAGGAGCAGCAAAACAAGAGGATTAGGTAGATCAAATGGTGGATATGTGGGAAAACCCTCACAATAGGTTTAGGGACAACAACCACAGGGATCCCAAGAGGCTCAATAATAGTAACCGATGGGTCCATCACCTCCTCAACCTCCTCTTGATAGAGAGAAATGAGCTAGTTCCATGTAGATATATTGTACAAACATTCTTGATGTACAAATATTTGATGTAGACATATTTATTATGTATGTATATTTATCAACTTTTGAGAGCCTCACATACATATATTTTTAATGTATATTATTGTATCACATTTTTGATGATGTACATCATGAAAATTTCATTTTTTTAATGATATATTAGATGAGATGATCCAATTTGATGCGACTATGATATGATGTTATGCGATGCATTGATCTTTGATTTCTATAATTTATGGTTTGATTATGGATTCATATGATGTATGGATGTGGTGATGTGATATATTATGTTTCCATGATATGATGATGATGATGTATGGATGTTTATGCTTATATATGCTCATGATGATGGATGTAATAGATTATGATTATGATATGGATATGAATATGATTATTAGATGGTTGATAGATGGATTCTATTTTTTGTACATTTTTTATGTAATATATGATGATGAAATGATTGGATGATATGACATGACTAATGTTTTGTGGATGCAAGATGGTATGCAAGTTTTTATATATATTATGGTACTTTGGATTGAAATGATAGTATGATGAGATAGAAGAAATGGATGATAATGCAGATAGAATGAAATGAGACAGAATGATGATGTTAATCAAGTACCAATAAATCTATGATTATTGGATGGATTTTGAGATTTTGTTGGATATATGATGAGATAGGATAGATGATTTTGATTTTTCCTTAGGTTATGCTAATTAACATAGAGAAATCCTTATTTGATGTAGCAAGTAGACATGATGCACTAAGGTATGAAGAACCAAGGTGGAATAAACAACATTATAAATGCATAATCATCCATCAAATCAAACCATCACATGATCATATAGAATGCATAAATCAACATCATAAAAGCATGAAAATCTATAACATAATCATAACCATATAACATAATCATATAAGACTGCATATTATAAATCTCTGCCAAAAATCATATTAGATATTGCTTAAAATGTGTCATAGTACAATGTCAAGATGTCTCATATATCATAAAATTCGCATGATCAATGATCAAAATACTGTGTCATAATACATAATGTAAAAACGAGCCCTATCTTGAGATGCCCTATATGATTAGGGTCATGAGAGCAGGGCAGCTCAGGATAGGGCTCATTTTGACATTATGTATTATGACACCGTATTTTGATCATTGAGCTTGCGAGCTCCATTTTATGATATATGAGACATCTTGACATTGTACTATGACACATTTTGAGCGATATATGATAATTTTTGGTGACGATTTATGATATGTAGTATTATATGCTTATGCTATATGGTTATGATTATGTTATGGATGTTCATGCATTTATGATGTTGATTTATGCATTCTATAAGACCATGTGATGGTTTGATTTGATGGATGATTATACATTTTTTAAGATAGGAAAATTTAAATAACAAAGATTAAGTGACAACCACAACACCATCTAAGCTAAAATCCAAATCAAAACAAGAGAGAACAAACAATGATGAGAAATAAAAATGAAAGCATTAAAAAAAAATCACTCCCCATGTTGAAGTTGAATCACCTCCCTTGTCTCCCCTCAAATATCTTTTCCAAGTTTTCCCTCAAATCTTTGTGTGTGTATGCAAGTACCTGCAAACAATAATCATGAAAGTCAAAGATAAGTGTTTTGGAAATTGGATTGCATCAAATGGTTGTCATCGATGTCAACACAATATCAAATGTATGATGTGTTTTCTAGAAGCAAAGATGTTCTTTATTAGTAAATTGGTGTGCTAGTTTTTTGGTTTGGATTCTACTGCAAGACAAGCTATGACTCTATTATATTAACTATGTCATTATGATTCACTTAGAAAGCTATATTCAGGATCTTGAGATGTTTTGTGTTGGCATCAGTAAGTTATCAATGACAAAGTCTAATTTTGTACACTACATTTGTTTCTCTATTCGGTACAATTGTTTTTTTTTGGGTCCCAGTCTTGGCCGACCTAACTCAAGTTATGTATTAAGAATATTGAATTTACCTTGGGATGTTTTTTATATATCCTATCCCACCTTAAATGGTGTATCACATGAATGATATATAAGATTTTTTGAAGTGAATGGTTATGAGTGAGGAGAAAGTGTCAAGGGTGAGTGTGAAAAGGATTAAGGAGTATGCGAAGACTTGAGCCTAAATGCTTTATTAGGTGTGGATTAGTGGAGATTTGTTGAGTGATTGTTGTGTGAGGTAGTACTTCATATTTTGAGCTTCATTGGAACTGAATCCTACATAAGGAAGGTGTATCCTATCAGTTGATACTTCTAGCAGTAAGCCATAACTTTCATATTATGCTAGAAAGCCATATTTTGTATCTTTGTGGAAGTGAGCCCTCCGGGTTGTAGCCCTGTTGGATAGTGAGTCCTTATTTTAGGCAGTGAACCTTTTTGTAATCAATTTTTATATTCTCTATAGTGTGAGTTAATCCTCATCGTGGTTTTTCCCTCATTGGGTTTTCTACATAAATCTAGTGTTACTGTGTTTAGGTGTTGGATTTGAGTTTTTGCAATTGGAATTTGATGATTAATCATTTAAGCAGTATTAAGTATTAGTTTCGGTGATTGAATTAAAGGTTTAATTCTGTGACAACTTATTCATCCTCCCTCTTAGTTTTCCTATTCAATAATTGGTATCAAAGCTCGGTCCTTTGGAATAAGTTTAACAACTTGAAGGAGATCTTTGTAGGTTGAACAAAATGGTGAAGGGATCTGACTTGGATGAAGAATTAAGAACAAAGACTATAGAGTCTGAAAATGAAGATATGAAAAAAAATATCAAAAAGGTAGATGAATGCATTTAGAAACTAAGGAATCAGATCCAAAAGTTCAAATTGAAACATAAACAAGTTAATTAGGAACTAAAGGAAGCAAAGGAGACTGTTGAGAATATAAGAATGAAACTTGAAGAAAGAAAAAGTGTGGAAGAAAATTTGAAACTTGCAATTGAACAAAGCAAGATAGAGGAAGGATGCTTGAAAGAGATTATCAATCAAAAGATAGAAAAAATGTGATAAGCTTGAACAAGAAGTAGTAACCCTAACAACTGATTTGGAAAAAGAAAAAGCTCATGAAGAAAGGTTCAAGACAAGTTCTACAATGCTTGATGAGTTGATTTCATCTCAAAAACTTGCAAAGGATAAAGGTGGTCTAGGACAAAGAAGTGAACAATCAAAGGAAATTTCAAGGCAATACTTATCAAAATAAAAACCGAAGAAACAATACTGGAAGGTTTCCCATCCGACAACCTAATGATCAAAGGTACCAATCCTTTAATGGTTTTTGTTTCTCATGTAGTAAATTTAGAAATAGAGCAACAAAATTCATAAGTAGGATGAACCAAATTAGAATGAGTCAGAATGCTGGATTCTTTGCTGGACAATGTTATGTTTGAAACAAGTTTGGACATAAAGCTACTAAATGTAGAAGCCGGTTGATGATGAACAAGTTTAATGCTAGCAAAAGGATTCAATTTTTTCATGGCTACTATTACACATGCAATATCTTTGGACACAAGTCTAATTAGTGCAGGTCAAGAATAAATGCAAATCTGTTTGATCAAAGATATGTTGTATGCTACACTTGTAACAAAACATGACATATCTCAAAATCTTGTAAGAGAAAAGTTGGGAAGAAAAATAATTTGGAATAGAAGGTCAAACCTATAAACAAGGTAGATCCAGAAGAAGTAAGGAGAGAAATGGAAAAAAATTGGAGGAAGAAGGAAGAAATAGAGAACAAGGATGAATCGAATAATCTTGTATGTGCATCCAGTGTAGATACCTCTTTCAAATACTGAACCTACTAATGGTTTTAGGGGGAGTAGTCATAGAAAAATCTAACATGCCCCCAATATATGTGGTGTCATGTGATGACACATGGATAAGTAATGTAAAACATTATTTTAAAGGTATTGGAGGAAATTCTGATAGAAAAGAGGAAAATCAAGAAAATTGTGGAGCTCTTCTTGGTTTATAGTGTATCTAGCAACTTAAAAGGTGAAAAGAAACAAATGAAAAATTAGGGAAAAATCAGATGAATTCAAGAAAAGTATCATGAATTGGAGAAAAGGGAAGATTGTGGAAATGAGTCTATTGTATCAAGTTCTAGTATAATGGTTTTGTCATTTGGAAGTTGATCCAGTTGCTTTGGTTGAGGGGAAGGTATTGATAGAGTAAAGTACTGATGATAATGTCATAAGCGATAAATTACTTTTTGCAATAAAGCCCTAAAAGTGACAAGTTAAATAAGGAAGTTGAGTGGTCATTCTTTTCATTGGAAATTGTATGAGTTGACGAGTAAAGTGTAGTTGAGAAATAAGGAGTTAGGGTTGTGGCAAGAAAAAGTATAGAGAGAAAAGCTAAAACAATGGAGTCAAAGGCAATGGTGGTATTTAATCTGTGCTACGACGAATTGCAAAAATTAAGTTACAAATCAATGAATTTAACCATGAAAAGATTTGAAATCTTGAAGGTTCCCTTTCAGTTGAGCAAATACAAAAGGTCAAGAGTCTAGGGCACAAGGGTTTAGACATTTGGAGAAAATTTCCATACTTTTTGGATACATATACTGTTCAGTTTGTCCTAAGAAGAATTCAAGGTGATCAGATGATCTTCAACAAACCCTATGGGATTACAAAGGAAGAAATTGCAACAATTACAAGATCATGTAATAATGGACCCATTCCTATGAAAAAGTTAGTAAAGAACAAAGAGGTTGAAGCCCTAATTGGAGTGACAGGAGACCAAAGGAAACTTCAAATTCATACTATAGTTGAACCTGTGATAAGGTATGTGGCATATGGAATTTCATATAAGGTTTATTTTAGAAATAGGGAAGGTTCTACTTCGGTGATTGCTATTTATGTTTCCCATCAAATGGTTCAAAAGAATGAGAATCTCGACTTGTGTGAGTTATTGAGGAATCAATTAATGGAAAACATTACTATTAAAAAGGAAGGAAATTACCCTTTTCATTTTGGATCTTTGGTTATATGTTTGATGGTGTATTTTTTGAATTCGTTACCATTAAAAGAGAATCTTGTGTGGAAGTCAGTCGTACCAGTTGGTAAGCATGTCTACCAGTATCTGGAATGTCTAGCAGAAAAGGACAATATTTGTAAAGAATAATTTGTAAACGAAATAAATGCATGGAGCTCTAGCATGGTTTCCAGTATAGTTAGGATATCTAAGGCGGGATCATCCTTTGAGAAATGGAAAGAAAGAAGAATCATTTTAAGTTTCCCTTCGAAAATAAAGAAGTTGAAGACAAAGGAGAAGAAAGAAGAAAAGGAAGTAAAGATTACAAATGAAATTGATTTGGTATCAATGAATGATGAAGATTTTACTAAAGAAAAGGTGTTGAAGATTCTTGTGCAATCTGATGGACTAAAGAAGATTGGATATGATTGGTTGTCCTAAACAACATAAAAACAAGATGAGATTACAGATACCTTGGATACTTACATAATTCATAATGATATTGATCTAAGCAAATTGAAAAATGTCTTATTGAAAGTATTGATTGAGAAAATTGAAGACAAACTAAAGGTACTATTACCTAACAAAGCAAAAGAAAGAGATGAGATTCAATTGGCTATGGAAGAAAAATGCAGGAATGCATAGAAGAAATTGACTGAGAGCATAAATGAATTAAAGAAATGCATCAAAAGTGTAAACAGTGTGTATAGGTATTGTCTTCGGTGGCCTAATGCTATAAAACATATAGAACAAAGATTGATGCTATTGAGCTTGAGCTGGATTCTATTGGAAAAACATATGATATCCTTAATGATAGGGATGGAGTGCAAAAGAAAAGGATCAATTCCTTATTGTCTAAACTAACAAACATATTGGTTTAGAGGATAATATTGTGAAGGATTTTTGGAAAGTCAAAGAGATAATTGAATTAAGATTGGAACAAATTTTTGGTCTTTTGGTGGAAGCTGAGAAAAATGAACAAAATATCACTATCCCAGATACTCTTTTGGAAACAATTGATTCAATAGTGATGGACAAAAATATTTGTTTAAATATTAGAATGGCAGTGGATTCCTGGAAGACATTTCTTTCAGAACTAAAATAAAAATACAAGGAGATATTTTAGGAGAAGAGGGATTGAGGAAAAGAACCATTTTTGATATCATTTTTGAAGATGTTTTTTTGTAGAAAATTTTTGAACTAAGGGGGAGATAAATCAACCTTCCTTTTTCATTGATGTCAAAGGAAGAGAGAGAACATGTGAAAAATGGAAATCATTACAGCTCAACAAAAAGAGAAAATTACAAAGGATGTTATTGTTGGATTTTCACATCTTGTGTTGCCATCAATGAAAAAGGGGGAGATTGTTAGAAATTGGATTGCATCAAATGGTTGTCATCGATGTCAACATAGTACCAAATGTATGAGGTGTTTTCTAGAAGCAAATATTTTCTTTATCAGTAAATTGGTGTTCTAGTTTTTCGGTTTGGATTCTATCGCAAGACAAGCTATGACTCTAATATCTTAAGAATGTCATTATGATTCAATCAGACAACTATATTGGGGATCTTGAGATGTTTTGTGTTGGGAGTAGTAAGTTATCAATGACAAAGTCTAACTCTATACACTAGAGTTGTTTCTTTGTTTGGTACAATTATTTTTTGTTTTTGGGTCCTAGTCTTGGCCGACCTAACTCAAGTTATGTATTAAGAAGATTGAATTTACCTTGGGATGTTTTGTATATATCCTAGCCCACCTAATATGGTGTATCACATGAATCATATATAAGATGTTTCGAAGTGAATGGTTATGAGTGAGGAGAAAGTGTGAAGGGTGAATGTGAAAAGGATTAAGGAGTATGCAAAGACTTGAGCCTAAATGATTTATCAGGTGCAGATCAGTGGAGATTTGTTGAACGATTGTTGTGTGAGGTAGTACTTCATATTCTGAGCTTCATTAGAACTGAATCCTACACAAGGTGTATCCTATCAATTCATTCTTCTGGCAATGAGCCATAACTTTTATATTCTGGCAGAAAGCCATCTTTTGTATCTCTATGGCAGTGAGCCCTCTGGGTTGTAGCCCTATTGGACAGTGAGTCCTTATTTCAGGTAGTGAGCCTTTTTGTATTCGGTTTTGATATTCTCTATAGTGCGAGTTAATCCTCACTGTGGTTTTTCCCTCATTGGGTTTTCCACATAAATCTGGTGTTACTGTGTTTATGTGTTAGATTTGAGTTTCTGCAATTGGTATTTGATGATTAATCATTTAAGTAGTATTAAGTATTAGTTCCGATGACTAAATTGAAGGTTTAATTATGTGGCAATTGATTCACCCCCCATCTCAATTTTCCTATTCAACAATGTGGTTGCTAAATCAAAAATGAAGGAGAAGAGCTTCTTTCATAGAAATCCATTCAAACAAATGGACAAGATCGAACTTCTAGAAAGATTCCAAGATCGATGGATGAGAATACATGCACTACAAAGTAGTGGGCGGTTATGAAATAGACTATCAAGATTAAAAAGAGACCAGAGAAAATCAATGAATGAGATTCAAAAATGAGATAGTGGAGGAAGAAAATGGAAGAATTAAATAATAAAATCAGTTAATTCATGAGAAAGGAACCTTTGATCATGTGGAGGATAAATAATTTATTTAAATTATTTATTTGAGGAAAAAGAAAGTGGGCATTTAATTAAAATGATTATTCAACCAATTTAATTAAACGAGAGGAAATAGAGATGGGATATTAAATAATTAATTTGAATTAATCATTTAATAGTGGAAGAGAGACAAGGAATAATTAAATAATTTCAAAAATTATTTAACTATAGATGAATGATGAAAGGTAAATAATTAAATAAATGATAATTTATTTAATTATTGAAGGAAAGATTGTTAGCGATGCAATTAAATTTATTTAATTGATCACAGTAGAATAAAGGTCAAGAGATGAATTAATTAAGTAATTAAAATTATTTAATTAATAGAGGAACTTGATCAAAGATAATTAAATAATTAAAAATTATTTAATTACGTAGGGAAAAGGACCAAGAGAATGGAAAAATGACGCTTGCAGACCAAGAGATTTTTCACTGTCTACATTTTTCCCCTCTTTGAAATAATGTAGTTCATCGTGTTGTGTCAAAGAAATTCAGTCAAAATATGCCCCTGTGAAAGCAGGGTGGACACATGCCCCCTTGGGAGAATTTTGCAAATTTTCAATTTTTTTGGAAAATTGTTTCGATAGGTCAATTTGATAGCTAGGAGTTTGAAGGTGTTGATGGAAATGATTTTCAAGGTCATTAAGGGGGTCAAATTCAGGTTCAAAGTGATCAAATAGTGCAACTAGTACACATGCCAAGTGCAAACCCTGATTTTTTGTCTATAAATAAGACCTTGATTAAGAAAATTAGTCATTTGTGCATTCCAAATTTAGAAATTTTAGGAACTCTGAGACTTTGAAGTTGAGAAGATGTCACCGGTTCCACACTTCACACACCGAGGCTACCGTGTCTAGAATTTCTGCTGACCTAAGGGAGAGCCCTACCCGATATGTACTCCAAACCCGCTTTGTCAATTTTTTTATTTTTCATGCATTTTTAGGTAGGAAAAATTTAGCATGCAATTGTGTCACATGAGGTTAAACACAATTGCATGCATAAATGATGCAGGTGACTATGGT
This sequence comes from Sequoia sempervirens, assembly GCA_007258455.2. Classification (NCBI taxonomy): domain Eukaryota; kingdom Viridiplantae; phylum Streptophyta; class Pinopsida; order Cupressales; family Cupressaceae; genus Sequoia; species Sequoia sempervirens. The sequence goes on along the minus strand of VDFB02281492.1, from coordinate 178,153,062 downwards.
TTGCTGCAATTTCCTTTTCATGATGCAACTGTTAGGTCCTAGGGTAGGGGCAGTTGCGGTGCGACACATCTAAAATGGTGTGTCGGATTTGATTTTTGAGTCTCAAATGTGATCGAAAATGACACAATCGATATAAAGCGCTGCAAGTGTAAGGGAAAATGAAACATGTGATAAGATACGACATAATTGATAAGGGGTTTGCCGCAATTGACCCCGATGACGCATTAGCTGAGGCGTGCAACACAATTGTAGTTGCATGACACATGTGCAAAAAATAGTGATGCAAAGAAATTTTGTGATGCAATAGACTGATGAAATTTTTTCCCTAGTTTAGGATAAAATGACTTGTGCAAGTTAGGTCCAATAGGTCAAATGAAGGATTTAAATTGACATGATGAATTTTGTGGTGACCTTAGGTTGTACTTCCCCCTATCTATATGCAAGAAACACAATTGATGACATTTCAACTTTGAGATTAGCTGTTGGATGACGAGAGGCGCTTGTTGCTAGACCTCAAATTGTTCTATGTGACATATATGCCCATTATTAGGGAAAAAAAAGGTATGTTGATAGTGTTGGTGGAGCGGTGGCACTCTGAGACTTGCACTTTTCATTTGCCAATTGGGGAGGCTACTATTACTCTGGAGGATGTGTATAGGATTTTACGATTATCAATATGCAGGGAGCAGCTTGATATGATCTTGTCCAAGGACCACAAGCCATCTATGATTTCTATGACTATTAGGATGAGTCAAAGCTTGATATACAGGGTTATGAGATCAGATGGGAGACCCTCGCAGAGCGATATGATAGATTTAACTACATTCTATGCACATTGATTATGGGTGTCTTGATTCCAGATTGTAGGGGCCATGGTTTCCCAATAGGATGGGGAGAGATATTAGCAGGTACGGTATAGGATGAGATAGTGTATGCCTGGGGACCATGTCTATTGGGCATGCTATACTTCTAGCTTCATGATATTGTATACCAGAGGGGGCAGAGCATGAGCTGTAGTGTGACACTACTTATGATATGGGCATGGGAGAAAATAGTAGTGCTTCAACCTCTAGTGGGATGACAACTGGGAGATGGTACTCCTTATGTATATCTTTATGGTGGGGTTGTTACACAGACACATGTATACATGATACTAGAGACCGTTCAGGGATTGTGATGTGTGGCTAGGTGAGGATGAGCATTTTCCATGGTGTCATCAGCCTAGATATTTGATTGGTTGAAATATACAGTCCCAACACATCATTGAGATGTACCTTCTAGAGAGATTTAGATAATAGTTTGAGGAGAGGCAGGCTGTACCTATAGGTACAACAAAGTTTGCACATTTCTCTAAGGAGGTGCACCCTGGGGATAGGTTATACCATTCACTACTACCAAGGAGGAGATTGATGTGCTAAAACTAGTGCAGTGGACCTAGAGAGGAGGTGTAGTGGATTCATGGATGAATCTTGAGTATGATGCAAGGTGAAAGACCTATAGGCAATCTCCATATATAGATCTAGAGCTGCTAGTGCCTATAGAGAACAAAGGAAGGGTCCTGTGAGGCCGGAGGGGTGATAGGGGATGAAGGGGTAGAGGGTGAGGAGATGGAGGATGAGAGGATGAATGACATGGAGATGGGTGAGATGACAGAGGGGATGGTTAGGGAGGTCGAGGTGGAGACTAAGGCAAGAGGAGGGGAGATAGGAGATAGTGGGTGGTGAGACATTTATCACCAATCCAGGAGGAGGGTGAGGAGTAGGATCTAGAGGTGAGGGTGGAAAGGGAGATGGTGGTGGATGAGGGAGAGCAACATGTAGAGATGCCAACCCTGGAGGTAGGTCACCAGGATGTGGAGATGGTGGAGGTAGAGGTAGAGGAGCATGTAGAGGAGAAGTGAGAGGAGGAGCATACAAAGGATCTAGTGATGGGAGAGGCCAAGAGAGTTCTCCATGAGAGGATTATGGCAGGCACAAATGTAGAGGAGGGATTGTAGGAGATAGGGGTCAAAGCGGAGGATGGGTTAGTAGATATGAGGATAACCACCCTACAGACCCAAGTACATGCTTTAAAGGCAGTAGTGGGGACACTCAGAGTAGAGCAAGATGACTTGAAGGCTGAGCAAGACACCCTTTAGATAGAGAGGGACCTTGTAGTGATCAACAAACAATAGAAAGACTAGAGGATGCTAGATTTTGTAGTGAAATGTAGTGGGTTAGTAGTGGATGTTGCCCGAGATCTGGCCAAATCTAGTATGGGTTGCAATATTAAAAAGATATAAATGAGAGAGTAGTGCCGCATGAGAGGAGAGAGCTAAGTTTTATAGAGGTTTAGAGCTGATCACAGGGTAGGTCACATAGCATATCTCATAGCAGGCACTCCCACAATAGGTCATAGAGTGGTGAGACATTAGGCCTGAGACGGTCCACTCCTTATGATAGACCACCTACATTAGAGCATAGGTCTCTAGGTTCGCCACGACGAGAGGAAAGGGATGCATCAAGGTCAGGAGAGCAGAGTAGTTTAAGATAGGGCTCATTTTGACATTATGTATTATTACATTGTATTTTGATCATCGAGTCTGCGAACTCTATTTTATGATATATGCAACATCTTAACATTGTACTATCACACATTTTGAGCTAGATATGATATGATTTTTGGCGGTGATTTATGATATGTAGTCTTATATGATTATGCTATATGGTTATGATTATGTTATGAATGTTCATATGTTTATGATGTTGATTTATGCATTCTATATGATCATTTGATGGTTTGATTTGATGGATGATTATTCATTTATAATGTTTTTTATGTATCTTATATGATTATGCAATGATGTTATATGTGTTAATGTAGTACTAAGTACCTAATTTTATGAAATGATGTGATATGCGAATGCAATTAATGTTATGTAATATGATATCTATGGATCATGCATGCAATGATTAAAAATGTTGAAATGGGTGAATCTTATTTGCTAGTTGGGCGATGAACCTACTGATTGATTGCAGTCTTCCTTTTAAATTCCTTAGCTAATTGATATTGGTGGGTGGTGAAATGTCCAAGATAGATTTTACTTTTGTAGGATCAACCTCTATTCTTCTGCGAGAGACAATATATCTTAAGAGTTTGCCTGATTGGACCCTAAAAAACACATTTCTTTGGATTTAACCTGAGTTTGTATTTGTCAAGTTATGTGAAAATATTATCTAAGAATGTTAGGTGACCACTTCTTTCTAGATATTTTAAGAGAATATCATCAACATAATCCTCCATAAGTATGTGCATATAATCATGAAAAATGGTAGTCATGGCTCTTTGATATGTAGCTCCAACATTATTTAGTCCAAATGGCATAACGCTCCAACAAAATGTTCCCAAAATGCATGTAAAGGTTGTCTTTAGTTGATCTTCAAGAGTGATCCTTATTTGATTATAGCTCGAGAATCCATCCATAAGTGATAACATTCCATATCCAACAGTGAGGTCCACTATGATGTCAATATTCGGTAAGGGGAAATCATCTTTAGGACAAGCTTTGTTAAGATCCCTAAAATCTGTGCATACTCTAATTTGAAAATTTAGTTTTGTGACAAGAATAGGATTAGATATCCAATATGCATAATTAATAGAGCATATGAATCCCACATCCAAGAGTGATGCAGGAGCATCTTGACAATCTTATGCTTCCATGAAGAAATTTTGAAATTTGATGTAATATTTGATTGTTTACCTTGTAACAAGGTCATTTGGACCACTCCACATCTATTTAGGTCATTAAGGTTCAAGTCTTATGTTGATTTTTGTAAAATGTAAAAGTTGTCACACAAAGATGTAAAAATTGCAAAAAGTGCAAACTAAGGGAAGGTAAAAGGTCATGGTCATTTGGAAGTAGTTAGAAGTTATAGAGTCAGTTTGTAATGCCTTTAAAAGGCCTTTTGTATGTTTGGAGAGGTGTGGGTGATTGAATAAATGAAATTAGATCATTGGAAAACTCTATTTTTATACATTTTCTTTAGAATTTCATTGTTTTATGATCTTGTATGGCCCTGTATGGGAATGAAATGGTTTCTAATTGGTGGTAAGTGTCAGATATTTCAATCACCTTCCATCCTAACTTTGTTTCATGCAGATTGGTGTAGAATTAAATAAGTTATTGAAATTTTTCAATAAATTGTCAAAGTTGTCTGTTAGGGTAAACAGTGAGATTACAAAATTGTGTTACTCCCTTTTTAACCAGTGGAATTTTCTATTTATTGGTGGTATGAAAGTTTGATGTGAATTTTAAAAATATCTCTAGGTTGTAGAGTGTGAGGATGGGGTTTAAAGTGGATTCTTTGATGCCCTTGGAATGGTAAATGTGTAAAAATTTGGTAAAATAGTGCACAGTGATGTTTTTCAAAAGTTTGACAGTGGAATATGAATCCTATTTGTGTAATTTTGTTTTGAAAGGGTGATTGGGTGTATGTTGATCCCATTTCAGATAGGGATGGGTGAATTCAAATTTTGTGGGCTTTGTTTTATTGACTGTCCTATTAATATAGTGCATTGTAAGTGACAGATGGAGGTTAGAGTCTAGGGTTTATAAAAATAACCTTTAAAGTGGAATTTTGATGGATTAATAAGCTTGTACAAGTTAGTTAGCAAGTTTTTGAAGCATTGGTTCAATAAATTTGTATTTGGAGTTAATGAATCCAATAAGCCCTTGATTAATCAAAGCCTAATTAGGCCTAAATAGGACGTGGACAATCTTGTATTGAATTTGTTTTCCCAAAGTAACTTATATTGGTTTTGTGCCAAAAAAAAAGGTACTCAAAAATCTTGTTACAGTTTTAAGAAGGTTTCTACATTCAAAGTTGTGTTTGACAGTTCTAAGGTGGCAACCTACTAGCATTAAGGGTAGACTTGTGAAAATAAGCCATCAGTTGATATTAAAAGGTCTTGAAAGTGTGTGAGAAGGTTTATTTGGTGTGTGCAAATGTATTGGAATAGGTCTGAAGCATCTACAAAAGATAACGGGCCTGGAGTTTAGTATTGGTTTGTGTATATGGCCTTAAAGGGCCTAGTTTTCTATTAGAAGGGTGTGTTTTGAGAATTTTTTTATTTTTGGAATGTCAAGGTTGGGAATTGGGTTGAATTAGTTGTTTGTTGTTCAAAGTGTTTGAAGGATACATAAGTGGTTTGGTGCCTTTTTTTAGTTTAAGTGCTTTGGAATCAAGGTTTTGTGAAGGGAAAAGTGAACTTGAGATTAGAAATGTTTTGAGTTTTTCAAATGAGTTTGTGAGAGTGATTTTCTTCATCTAGCATTGCATCAAAGAGTTTCTTTAGTTCAACCTTGACCAAGGGTGCAATCTGCGGGTGCATTTTCCTTATCTTTTGTTTGTATGGTTTGGAATTTGGTGTCAATGGAAAGTGATGTAAAAAAATCTTGGGGTCCAACCCAAGCATATCATCATATGACCATGTGAAGTTAACTTTTCTTTGTAAAAAGAATGCTGTAAACTCAAGTTTTTCCTCAATGGTAAAAAATGTTGCAAACAATATAATTCTAGAGTTATCTTGTGTCCCAATGTTCACTTCTTTTGTCTCTTCTACAAGAAATGGTGATCTCTCTTGGTCTATAGGGAGACTATCCAATCCTCCATCCTTAGGTGCTTCAGAGAGGTTTTCACCTTCAAATATGTCCTTTATTTTTACTTTTTCATGATCAACAAGTTCCTTTCGGTTTTCACCTAAAGACCTATTCTATTTATTTTTACTTTTTTAATTTTCACTTTTGTGACTAGAGGAAAGGACAACCTCACCAAAGTATGCTGTACTTTTTTCATTTTCACTATTGAGTTCTATGACGAAGCCAACCTTATCATCCCCACTTGGTATTTCTTCACAAAGTCCCATGAACTCAACAATTTCTCTATCATTCTCAAATGTGTCTAAACTTGGTGGTTCTTGTTTATCCCAATCTATTAGTTGTTGATATACAAGAGGTAATCCATCATTGACATTGTCAAGGGTCATGGTATAGGTAGATAAGGTAAAGATAGAGGTAGAGTCATCGGGTTTCCAAAAGGTTTCGATCCAAGCTTCCCCTTTCAAGGGGAAATTTTGGGGATTTGACAAGTTTTATGGGGAATCAATTTTAAACATTTGGTTGAATCTTTCCTCTAACGTAGGCTCACCAAGTTCTCTGAATGTTTCTACAAGGTTATAGTTAGTGAATGTTTTATCGAAACCCCATTCCCATAGATTGGAATCGAAGTTAGAATAGTAGTCCTTAGATGTCTCAACTTCATTTGAAGCATTAACAGTCTGAATCAAAGGTAATCTGATGCCCCAAATAGTCACTTTTATTGGTACAAACCCGAATCCACTATACTTTGGCAATTTAGGAGGCAGTAAGGGTTCCACTATCAAATGCTTGTTTAGACCAAGGCCCCTGTGTCTATCATATCCTTGTTGCTTCATTAAGAGGAACCCTTTTGGATATTGGTCAACTAGAAATTGTTTAGGTTATGTGTCCTCTTCTTTATACAACCATGTGTAAATTATTGGAAGAATGGAGAAGGTTCCGTTCGAGGTTGTTGTCATTGATGCCAACATTGGTTGGTAACTGACTAAGTAAACTATGCGTCTATGTTGACCTAGTATTTTGGTCTAGAAATCTTCTTAGTAAAAGGGAATCCTATGAGTTTTTATATGTTTCTTGGGAGTGTTAGTTACATGTATAAACAATTTTTCAACAAGTTTGTGTGATTTAGTTGAGTTATCCAAGTGACAGGAGTTCAGTATTATTTTGGCTGACAAGGTTAAGAACTATTTATCCTTCGTGTGTTCCTTATTAGGTCCAGGCTGAAATAATTTTTGACAACACGTTTTGTTTTGTGCACTAAAAGGAATTCTATACTAAGCCGACAAGACATTTTGAATTTTGGGTGTTCACATTCAATTAGGCTGACCTAATTGATAAAGGAAAACATGACCATGTATATATGTGTGTGTATGATGGAAAAATAGAGACACATACATAGAGTATGGTAAGTGAGTGATGAAACAAGTGTAATAGTGCAAAGGTACTGATGGTGTTTGTACATTGGAAATTAGAGCATAATTTTGGTATTATCAAAGCTTAACCGAAACTGTTTTATGCACTATGTAGGTGCATTTCTCTAGTTCACTTTTGGCAGTGAGCCACACCTTTTTGTATCTTGGTTATAAGACATATTTTTTATTATGGAAATGAGCCTTTCAAATGATAGTATGTCTTGGCAGTGAGCCCTATAATGTCTTATAACTAGTTATAATATATTGCGAGCTAATCCTCACCATGGTTTTTCCCACCTTGGGTTTTCAACGTAATAATCCTGGTGTCAATGTGTTATGATCTCTTTTATGTTTTGGATCACTATTGCATTTAGATGTGGATTCATAATTGGATGGTTAATTACTAATTTTGCTAGTAGAATACTGATTCACCCCCCTCTCAGTATTTAGTGTTACATCCCAATTGTGAAGTTACTATTTACTATTACTACACATGGTAAATATGAATGTAATGTGAATTCTGGAGATGAATAGATTATGCTTGTACCTTGTTATCAATATGAAAGTTATCTCATTTGATGTTATCTCATTTGATATTACCTCAGTTGATGTTATTCATGGTGAAATACTACATATATGTGAATGGAAGGTTATTGAATTATTATTATTCTAACTTTGGAAATGTTTATGTAAACTACATATGTTGTGAATAGCTGATTGTCGTAGGCATGTGTTAGTGGATGTAGGTATAAGTTCCATTTCTCTAGGGGGAGGGGAAGTATCAATCGGGAGAATATCTTGGTCAGGTAACTGATAACATAAACTATCTGAGCATACACACACCACATTAGAAAGATTGAGTTGAGTCAGTTTGTGGGTAATAGGTAAGTCATCCCTAGTTTGAAATATCTGCATTAGTGAAGGTCTTGTTTACTTTGGAGTGCATTATTGGGTGATGTTTATCTGTTTGAGTTTTTGAGTCCTCTATTATCCTACTATTCTTGTTTATGTGGTTGATGAGTGTTTATATATATATATATTTATGTGTACATATACATATATACACGTGAGTATTCATGCTTGGTAAGAATGTATATATGTATATATATAAATATATATACATAACATCTTTGGGTGTGTGACTGCCAAAACAATGGTCTATACTTGATTATCAAATAAGTTATGGCATTGTACGATGAGTATTATATGCCTGAATATATATGTATATATACATAAATACACATAAGCATTCATGCTTATATAGAGGAGTGTATATATGTATATATATATATAAATATATTGTTATTATTATGAGAATATTTACTCTCTTGTGTTCATTTGTATATCAAATGAATACATACTTGATCGACATAGGATAAATATACATACACACACACACACCTATATATATATATAAATACAAAATTGATGCTATATAATGATATATATATATATATATCTATTAATATATGCGTATATACATATGCAAGAATACATACGTATTGCTTAACGGATATGGGTTAAGTGGATATATGCTTCTACATATTGATTGGTTTCTAAATTTTCTGCTAAAAGATATATAATACAATATATACATATTATTTGAGTTTCATATCAAGGAATGCTTATTATATACATATATGTATAATAATATATATATATATATTTTAAATGGTATCACTGTTACACACACACACACACACACACACACATATATATACTATTATATATATTATGGAGTATAATGTTTCATGGCGTAACCTTAAAGGCATGATTAGCCTGTGCCTTAGTGTTTAAACTAATTATAGTATAAGGTACCATTCACATATGTAACATGTATAGTAAACCAAGTTAGCACAACCATATAAGAAAAGTATGATGTTTGCTTTGATATCGACTAGAAAACAATGATAATCAACTGATTTTAATGCTGTATGCATATGGCTTGGAGGTCAAATCTCTTATTCAATAGAGTCGATTTATGAAGGATACTTTAGAAATTTAGTGACCATGGCAATAAAGGTTGAATATAATATCAATGACTATGAAGTTGGGAGATGAGTTGGAAATATATACGACTGTGTATGTAAGCCGCATATCACTCACCATGTCATGTATAAGGAAAAGTATGAATACATTTTAATCTATAAAATTTGGCTTGGTCGATGTAGTGAATGAGAATAACGTGGAATTAGTCCAACATCTATATCTGGCTAAATTGACTCATCCTTTATTTCAGTTGATGCTTGCTAAGTGTTGTAGAAATAAGATTGAATTTTTCACTCATTCTGAAATCGAGCCAACTTGATAGTAGAAAAGAGGCTTTGGCACCACCTCTTGAAGCATTTTTCTATAGATGTCTTTGCTAGAGAAGAATTCAAATTCTCCATGTGATTTTTGAATTGGTCTTTGAATTATTGTCAAAGAGATAATTTGATCTATTGGAGGTTTTACTGAGTCTGAGCTTTATTCATCGCCACCTTTATGCTGACTTTCTTTGCATGAAACTTGTTGTCACTCTTCATGCCTAGGATGTAGGATTTATGATGCTTTGTTTCTCGATTAATAGCTATACCATTTCATTTGAGAGTTATTCTTATTATTCTTCTATTTTCACTTGTGAGAGGCACATTTCACCCAAGAGAAATACGTTTTTTGTACTCATTGCTTCTGAGTTATTACTAGCCATATTGTTCTATTTTATGAGTGATAAATAGAGTGATCTATTATGAGTAAGAGATATCATTATTGATTGAGAGAAGTGAGCTATCAACAAGTGAGAGAGAGTTGTTGTGAGAAGATGAATTCAATCTAGTTACTGTTCGAGAAGCCTACACTTTTTCCATTAATTAGGATAAGCGATAATAGGAAAGAGGATCTCTTCTTCTTGTTATTTACTTAGAATTATTATGATTTCTATGTTTTCCTAGAATGTCGTTTCACTATGTTGAATAGAATTAATTGAGAGTCTTTGAAAAAGGGAATTGAAGCTTTTAGGTTGTTTTTATATTGTGTTTTTAAGTACTCCATGATAGGAGAGACTTCTTGACACAAGTATTTAATTATACTAGATATGTCGAAGAGATTGCTTGACATAGGTATTTAATTATGCTGCATGTGGTACAACATAGGTATTTAATTATAATAGATATGTTTGAACATGGGATGCAATGTGTTTGTATTTACTCCATAGTAGGAGATGGGTGTTTATCATAAGTATTATATACTAGGTATGATTGAACATGAAAATCACACATGGTACACTTAGCTAAGTTATTGATTTAACTAGAAAAGATTTTGTTTTCTCCTAGGAGAGGCCATCCAATATGGGAGAGGGTTTAATATAATTACACGTAAGTTGAGTTATCCAAGTATGTAGGTTATCTGGGATGATGTACTATCCATAGAAGGAATACCTAGCTTGTGTACTTACTAGTTAAGTAGTTAATTCCAAGTAGATTAATATGGTTGTAGGTTATGTAGGATGATGGAATATCCATTGAAGGAAATACCTGTGTACCTTAAGATAGCCTTAAGTCAAATATTCCCTGGGTAGTGTATGTGATAGATGACTTCATTCAAAGTACTAAATGAGAAATCTTTTATCAAAGTAGTGTGAATGCCTGAGATTCCACCCTAGATTGTGTGACTCCACTCTACATTGTTTGAATACCAAGACTAACACTGTTAGTTCACTGTGATCCATTATTACATGCTAGTTTGGGATTGTGGGATTGCAAATTTCTAGTTATGTAGGACACAACACTATGCTTAGTTGGTTTTCATTATCAATTAATCTACCAATCTATTCATCAAAGGGAAGGGCCATCTATTGTATGATAGATGTGTGGGGAACCACTTTATGAGTCTGTGGTTGGTGGAAAAGCATGTGAGTGATGTTTTTCCTCCATAACAGGCAACAAAAGAACCAAGATTTGAAAGGAAAGAACTTTGACCATATTACAACTATTAGTTCTAAAGCTCAATGGGGCTATGTATGCAAATGTATGTATTCTTGTTACTTTTACTTGTGAAGTTATTGTAATGAAGTGGAATATTTATTGTAAATGATATGGAATCTTGATCATATATTCTGAATAAAAGAAATAAATTTTTTATTGCAATGACTTGTTACATAATTTACTTATTCGTATGGTGTAAATTTAGAAATTTTTATGACATTGAAGGGTTGGCATGTTACATTTGGCGTATTCAACAATTGGTATTAGAGCTCGGTTCCTTTGAAAAATTATTATAGCTTGAGGAAGGTCCCAAAATTTGAATACATGGATGGAAAATACTATTCTATTCATCTGGAAGAAAACTCTGTATCTAAAGAAATCAATGATGCTCTTGAGGAATTGGAGAAAAGTGAGGATGAGAAGGAAAATCTAAAAGGAAATTTGAAGGAAGCAAATTATTGCATCAAGAAGCTATGAGAGCAGATTAAAAAGTTCAAGGAAAGGCATAAATAAGTTAGTGATCAGTTGAAAAAGGTTAATGAAGACATTACCAAACTAAAGGTGCAAGTAGAAGAGAAGAAGCGAATTGAGGAACGTTAGAAAACTAAGATCCAAAACAAAGTTAATTAATGTACAAAGCTTGAGCAAGAAGTGGTAACCCTAAGAGCTAATCTAGAGAAAGCGAAAGCTCATGAAGAAATATTCAAGACAAGTTCTACAATGCTTGATGAGTTGATTACATCTTAGAAACCTGCCAAAGATAAAAATGGTCTAGGACTTGAAGGGGGAAAAATGTCAAAGGCTAAACTGTTTTCCAACAAAGTGAACAATCAAAGGAATTTCAAGGAAATACTTATCAAATAAAGAATCAAAAGAAAAATACTGGAAGGATTCCTATCCGACAACCTAATGCTCAAAGGTATCCATCTTTTAATGTTTTTTGTTTCTCATGCAATAAATTCAAACATAAAGCAACAAAATGTAGTAGTAGGATAAACCAGACTATAGTGAGTCAGAATGTTGGATTCTTTACTGGACAATGCTATGTTTGCAACAATTCTGGACATAGAGCTACCAAATGTATAAGACAAATGATTGTGAACAAGTTTAATGCTAACAAAAGGATTTACTCCATTGGACAAATGCTCAACATCATCATAAGATTTGATAACAATTTTATTAGTTTGATCTATGCAATTCTCAAAGTATCCCAATGCTTTTTCCAATTTTAGAGAGAAAATGTTCAAACCTGCTCCACTGTCTACCAGGAATCGTCTGATCTTATGTTTATTGATGTAGAATTCTAGGTGTAGGGGATCATTATGATCACAATTTTGTGTGGAAAATTCTTGTTTAGAGAAGGTGACATGATGTAGCATAGCTAGATATCTAACCATGGCCTGAAATTCGTTAACATCTAGGTTGGCAGGTATGGATGCTTCTTGGAAGGCTTTATGATGGATAGCTTTGTATTGAGGGGATATGCGAAGGAGTTCCAAAATAGAAATTTGTGCAAGAGTTTTCCCTAGCTACTCTAGGAGATTGTATTGGATTTTTGGTTGCGGATTAGAAGGAACCCCTTGTAGAGTTACCTTGTCTCTACGAGTGGTGACAACACATTTTGAAATTTTCTTGTTTATGGTAATAGTGACGAAATGATCATTAAAGGCTCATATGTTGTGGATGATAGTGCTATAATCATGTGCAAAATAGGCATAATTGGCATTATTGTTATTCCCTAAATTGGAGGATTTTCCTTTATCATGATCTTGCAAGGGAGTTTTAAATATGGTATGATCGACATTTTTCTTTCCTTGTGAATTGTCTACTAAAATGACTCCTTGTTTGATGAGGTCTTGAATGACATTTTTGAGTGTCCAACATGAAGATGTCTTATGTCCTTTTTCATGGTGATATTCATAATTTTTGTTTTCTTTCCACCAATTGGGTTTGATCAATGAGGGTTCATAGTTCTTGATGTCTAGTAGTTGGATGACATTGGATTGTAAGAGTGTCTTTAGGACTGATTCAATGGGTTCACCCAATGGGGTGTATGTTCTCTTGGCACGTGAGGGTTCTCTATGTTGCTGGTTGTTTTGGATTGCATTCAATGTTTGTCCTTGACCTTGTGTTTTGGGATTTGATGTGTTTGACATGGAAGGACCTTTGAGGTGAATGGCGGGACCTTTGTTTATCACTTTAGCATTTACAACTCCATTGCTAGTGACACTCTTATTTCAGGACCAAAATTTTCTTTTGACATTATTAGGCTTTAGGGTCTCTTTGTGTACTTTGACTAGTCCCTTTATGACAAGAACCTTTTCAATAAGGACACCCTTCTCAAGGATTTCATCAAAAGTTGTGCAACATTAGATTTGAAGACTAACCATCATTTCTAAATTAAGGTTTTCCACAAACATGGTGACCAGTTGTTTCTTAGGGATGTGACAAGGAAATTTGCTAGCTATACTTCACCATCTTGTGTAAAATGAGGTAAGTGAATCCCCTTCTTGTTTAGTCATTCATAATGTTGTGAGGTTCATTAGTTTCAATGTTAAAGGAAAAGTGATTAATTAATTTATAGCCAATTTACCCCATGTTCTAATCCCTAGAGGAATATGTGCGAACCAATCTAAGGCAGGCCTCGTGAGATTTTGTGGGAATAGTCTCATCAAATAGGTAGGATCATATGTGATTTCCATACATGTCGTGTTAAATTCTCATATGTGTTCCACTAGATCCCCTTTCCCTTTGTATTTGGGTAAACTTGGTGTTGTGAAGTGAGGGGGAAAGGGTGGCATGTATAGATTTCTGTTGAATGGATAGGGGCATAATTGCTCCATGGAATAAGTTTTCTTGTTGGTCCCCAATTGCATGTTGGTCATCTATTGTATGGCTTGTATTTGTTGCATCAAGGTATCAACAAGATATGGTGTTATGTTGGTTTGCGTCATGGCCTTGGTGTTAAGGTGATATGTTGGATTTGGATTGACATTTTGTGGCATGGGACCTTGGTTACCTTGTTGATATTGATGTGTAAAGGTTGCATTAGTGTTGGTTTGGTTTGGAGTGAAATTAGAATTTGGATTGGTCCCAAAAGTCATGTTTGTATTTGGTATGACATTTTGAAATTGCGGTGTAGGCCCTCGATTTGTACCTTGGATTTGAAATGTTAGAGATTTATTTGTGTTTTGGAGTGGTGAGATAGGTCCTTAATTTTTGTTTGAAAATGTAGGTCGTTGGTTAGAATTTTGGAAAGATGGGGTAGGTCCTTGATTTGTATTTGAAAATGTAGGTCCTTGATTAGTGTTTGAAACTGTAGGTCCTTGGTTGGTGTTTGAAAATGTAGGTCCTTGATTAGTGTTTGAAAATGTAGGTCCTTGTTTGGTGTTTGAAAATGTAGGTCCTTGGTTGGTGTTTTGGTTTTCCAGTATTTGTGGTACAATATGGATCCTCCTAGATTTGTTTGGTTGATTTTGACTTGATGGGGTAGTGTTTTGAAATTAAAATGTGAGACCTTGATTCATGTTTTGAAATATAGGTGTGGGACCTTGAGATGTAGGACCTTGATTTGTGATTTGAAATATGGATGTGGGACCTTGAGATGTAGAACCTTGGTTTGTGTTTTGAAATAAAGGATCTGTAAAAGTCCTACCCATGGAACTTGATGAAGCCAATGAGCTACCAAATGTGAAATTTTGTCCTTGTGTTTTTGCAAGAGTTCTCTTGTTTCCAAATGTGGGGATATTAAGGATGTGTGTGGTTGTCCCAAGGGGTAATGTGGTAGAAATTTTCTGTGCAGATTTCATACCTAATGTAAATGAATTTTGATTTAGTCCTTAGTTTAGTGCTTGAGTAGCTCCTTCCACAATTGTGGAGACATCAAATCCTTGAGGAATTTTAGCACCTTTTTAGGCTAGTGCATAAAAGTATTTACTAGGATCAACACTAACAAGCTCATCAACAATGCACAAAATCCTTGGATCTTGGTAAGCTCTTCAACTTCTTCAAGAGTCATTTTCTTGTTGAATTCATCTAAGCTTAGATTGTCAAGTAGGCTAGTTGAGTCTCTTTGTGTTGTATATTGATTTGAATTTGATCCAAGGTTGGTGTCATGATCTAGACTACAAAAGGGATTGCTTGAAGAATCCATGTCATTTCTTTTAGTTCGTGATCTTGTTTCAACCATGTAATACTTGCAAGCTGGAAGGTAATGCAAGATGATACTAAACTATGTTTTTGTGATATTTTGGGTATAAGGATGCAATGTGACCAATGCAAGGGTAATGATGACCTTAAGACCAAAGGATGAAGCCAAATGAAACTAATGGATATCAAATGATACCAAAGGAAGACTAATTTAGGGTCAATGATAATAAAATTGTGGCTAGGTAATGGTAAATCAATGATCAAAGGTAGTGATGCAACTAAGTCTAAGATGAGATTAAGCTACGTTTTTGTGATTTTTGGGATATATAAAGGTGCAAGATAATGCAATCTAAGTCCAAAAACTAAGGATTAAGAGGATGATAATGATGTTATGATCAAATGATATGGTATGAAGCTAAAATGATACTAAGGATATGGACCTTAATATTTAAGAAGAAGGATAATAACCAAGCTATTGTAGGTCCAAGATAACTAACCCAATTATCATTGATCTTTTGTGATGATCAATATTGAGAAAAAATATGGATTTGACAAGGTGAGTCTAAACTAGGACACAAGTTTGAGACTCAAGTTTTGACCAAGATGACAATGACAAAGGTTGATAAAGTAAAAGATGAAGGTCAATGACAAGTTGGATAAGCAACCATGGACTGTCCAAAGGCTTGGTGATCTTCCTATTTCTGGAATCTAAAAGGTAAGTGCAGCCGAAGGCCTAAGATTAATTATGCAAGGCAAAGGTAACCTAAGGTGCAATCTAAAATGGAATGAAATCTTAAATGAGGATGATGGAATGGATTGGTAAAACTTTGCAAATCAAAGTTTTGGATAACAAGATCTTTGTCAAGATAAATTGAATCTGTTTTGGCCAAAGATTTTATGAAATTATGGTAATCAGGCAATTGTGGCTCCACTTTTGTCAAATGCGTCATTTCAGTTATGGGTTTTTGATGAGTAGTTGTGGCACACAACAACAATTGTGTGCTTGTTTCTAGAAAATATGGTGCAAGATATCAGATGCTCATTTTTGGTTAATAGTTGTGGGCCTATTTTAAGTAGTTGCAGTTCACAAAGAGTTGTTTTGCAAATTTGATGTTTTTGAACTAGTTTTCAGATTGATTTTTGACTTGTTTTGGTGTGATTTTATGAGATTGTATTTGGAAAACATAGAAAAAATCAAAAAACATTTGTTTTGGTATGATTTGAGTGTGAAAATGTGTAATATGTAAAAATACACTTGTAGACAATGTACCACCTAGTCTGGAAAAGGATACTGCCTGTTGGATCCCTACTTGGATTGATCCAAACACCTAAACAAAGCTTACAACTAGAGATCTTGGTGGAACTGGCTCCCCTTTATAGGGAAGAGGCTCACAAAAATCTCTTACCCCCTAAGATAAAAAAAGCTTGAGGGATTTCCTATCTCTACAATGAATGGTGGAACATAGGGTGGCTTTAGAATGATTGTTCCTGCACTGACAAGTAAAAGAGTTTTTGGCTTCTACACAAGTGGTTCTTAGTCAATACTTAGGGACGTGGCACCTTGCGAGCATCGATCAAGCCACTTGAGGATTTAACCACTCCTACTAGGGGATCTTATACATTTTATAGTAGTACCCCATTTTGAATGATACTATATGAGTAAGGCCTACATACCATAAGGACTTGACAGTTTAGTCTTATCCATTTATATACCGGCCTGAGTGAAAAACCAATTGGATTCACCTTTGATCTCTCCGTATGGATGTGTCTCTTAGGTAGGACCCTCTAAAGGTAAACAAAAGTGAGACAAGTACATTGTTTTTGATCTCCTAGATTGCATGAAGCGCAGGGAGAGAGCATACACAATGCCTTTTTCTCACACTCACATGGGGTTCATTTTAATCCAAAATCAAATATGTGAGTGGTTGTACAAAATTCCAAAGGAATACTTTTGATTCTCAAGATCACCAAGTGGCGCGAGAGAAGAGCATACACATCCAATGACAAAATGGAAACCACACGACATGAAAAACACACGTTAATTTTAATCACTTATGATTTCAAACAAACACTTGGATTCCTTTTAGACCAATGACATGCAATGCACGTTTATTTTAGATCCCATGAGTGAAATATGTATTTTGTTGTTCATTTTAACCTTTATGAATGAAAATGCATGTTCATTTTAACCTTTATGAATGAAAATGCATGTTCATTTTAACCTTTATGAGTGTGATGCTAGTTTGTAGTTGTAGGCAAACAAAACAAAATTGATTAACTTAAAGAAAAACAAGATGAGCTCAATTGTTTCTAAAGTTTTTTTTTAAAACTCCTCAAATCTAATGCCACACACTAAAAATAGATGATTAGCAAACCAAAAACCCTACCCTAAAGAAAACCCAAAAGGAAAAATTCAAAGAAAACTTAAAACTGAAAAGTTACACCTAAGGATGAAGTTGCATCATTTTGGATCACAATTGTGGCTCTATAATGCATTATTCGGGCTCACAGTTGTCATTTCTCAAATCCAAAAGGCCGCGTTCAGTTGCATCGACTCCCTTCACAGTTGCATCATTTTTTTCAAATTTAGGATTCCCACCCTCACTTGCATCACTATATTTAGCATTTGTGTCATATTTTTGAATTTTGAAAACACGCTTTTAGTTGCATCACTGTGCTTCATAGTTGCAACTCACGAACCTGTAACAGAAAAAAATAAAAAAAGAAACACATTTTTTTAACAAAATCTATACAATTCACGTCGGGTTCACCAATGTAAGATAGGAAAATTCAAATAGAAAATATTAAGTGACAACCACAACACCATCTAAGCTAAAATCCCAATCAAAACAAGAGAGAACAAACAAATATGAAGAATAAAATGAAAGAATTCACAAAAGCACTCCCCATTTTGAAGATGAATCACCTCCCTTGTCTCCCCTTAAACAACCTTTGCAACTTTTTCCTTAGATCATTGTGTCTATATGCAAGTACTCGAAAACAATAAGCATGGAAGTCAGAGATATGTGGTTGTTAAATCAAAAATGAAGGAGAAGAGCTTCTTTTATAGAAATCCATTCAAATGGACGAACAAGATCGAACTTCTAGAAAGATTCCAAGATTGACGGTTAAAAATACATGCACCACATAGTAGTGGGTGGTTATGAAATAGACGGTCAAGATTAAAAAGAGACCAAAGACAATTGACAACCAAGATTCGAAAATAAGATAGTGGAGGAAGAAAATGGAAGAATTAAATAATAAATTTATTGAATTCATGAGAAATGAATATTTGACCAAGTGGAGGATAAATAATTTATTTAAATTATTTATTTGAGGAAAAAGAAAGTGGGCATTTAATTAAAATGATTATTCAACCAATTTAATTAAATGAGAGGAAATAGAGATGAGATATTAAATAATTAATTTGAATTAATCATTTAATAGTGGAAGAGAGACAAGGAATAATTAAATAGTTTCAAAAATTATTTAACTATAGAAGAATGTAAAGACAAATGAATAGATAAATAAGTAATAATTATTATCTAACTATAGACGAATGATGAAAGGTAAATAATTAAATGAATGATAATTTATTTAATTATTGAAGAAGAGAGTGTTAGTGAAACAATTAAATTTATTTAATTGATCACAGTATAATAAAGGTCAAGAGATGAATTTAATTAAGTAATTAAAATTATTTAATCAATAGAGGAACATGATCAAAGATAATTAAATAATTAAAAATTATTTGATTACACATGTTAAAGGACCAAGATGATGGAAAAATGACGCTCACAAACGAAGACATTTTTTAGTGTCTACATATATCATGATACTTTGGATTGAAATGCTAGTATGATGAGATAAAAGAAATGGATGATAATGAATATAGAACGATGATGTTAATCAAGTACCAATAAATCTATGATTATTGGATGGATTTCAAAATTTTGCTAGATATATGATGAGATAAGATAGATGATTTTGATTTTGCTTTAGGTTATGCTAATTAACATAGAGAAATCCTTATTTGATGTAGCAAGTAGACATGATGCACTAAGGTATGAAGAACCATGGTGGAATTGTATCTATTGCATGGAATTTGACTTTGCAAACAAAAAGGAGTATCCTTGTTCATACTTGACATATGAAAACCTTGTTTGATCATGCGAGAGAATGAAGCCATCAAAGCAAGTATACCAATACACAAAAGGTATAAAGAACCTAATATGAAAAATCCATTGTATTATTCAAGACTATCCCTACACACAGGAAAAGTATTCACCAAGGTTGTATTACAAGAATATCCAACAAACATAATAGACGAAAGCAATTTCTATGCCCCAATTACATACCCCTCTAGACATACCGAGATATTGAAGATCAAGGTAGTTTAAAGTGAGCGATGGAACGAGACAAAAGATACAACCAAAATAAAAGATTGAATGATAAAACACATGAATGCCATCATATCTCTTTCTAGAGAGAGTTGTTTTATTTGAAATCCAAAATGATGTCTATTGTACGAAAGATGTATCCCTTAAGAAATTCATTGAATGTTTTTGATAAAGTAAGATGCATTTATAGGGTGTAGTACCCTTTACATGCGGAGCCCAAGGGGTCAAAAAGAGACCAAGACCAAAGTTACAACATTAAGCCTAGACTAGAAACAACAGAAGAAACCAAAAACACACAGACACAATAGAATGATAGCAGAGAAAGACCCACCCACCCAAAACACAGACCCAACCATTGCTCGGCTATTCCCTCACATTTCTCAATGAGAAGATTCAAGACATCATCACCAACCCATTTAGGTCCCTCACCCTTAGTCTTCTTCTCCACCTCCTCTTTGAGCACCTCAAAGAGAGTGAAAATGAACCTATGGATGATTTTTTATCGTGAAGCGCACCAATCGAGTAAACTTCTATTCAAGTTTATCCACCCAAGCCAGAAGTTTGTTAAAATCCTCATCCTTTTCTTTAGCCCCCTTATTCTCCTCCTCCTCCCCAGCCATGTGGTCCAAAGACTAAGTGGTAGAATCCTATTTTATCATTTTTTTCAATTTCGAGAAGTGATCGGGGCCTTTGACAAACTCCAACTCCTCAACAGTATCTTGCTGCTTGCATGTTGTATTGCCATCAGTCTACTCTAAGTTGCTAGATATCTCATCAACATGCACCTCTTTATTGTTTTTGGCCAACCTATGAGAACTTCTAACATTGGTTTTCTTCATCCCAATATCCACACTTACCACCACCGCAATATCACCTTTAGAATCTTTGTCCACAGGGTTCCCTCCCTTGCTATCCATGACCGACATCTCGACATGACATTGGGTGTCATTTTTTCCCTTGTTCTTGGATGTGATTTTGCTTTCCTTCTTGACAAGAATATTTTTAAGCTCACATAACTCAACCACCACCTTATACTAAGCTAAAACTACATCCCTCTTCTTTTTTTAGGCTGGGGGTTTGGATTTAGGAATATTTTTGGGTTCACAATCCATAGGGGGGTTCTTCCTTTTTGGCCTGACAGAAGTGGTAGGGGAAGTTTTTTCAGGAGAGTGGTCAGATGGATCCTGCTCTTCAACATGGACAATAGAGATAGGCTTGGGGGGGTAGATAGCCAAATGAAAATGATAGAGCTGAAGTATGAGGCCTTGGTGTAAAGGCAGGAGTGGCAGATTTTCAAGGTTAAAAGAAGCATAATCAAGGGTTCCTTAATCGAGCTTTCCAAAGAGGAAAGCAAAAAAAAAGGAAAACTTATAAGCATTTTGTTCTTAAAATGGTTAAGTAATGACAGACAGAAGAAATAAAAGACTTTAAATTTCCCCTCTAAAGTAACATACTTCATGATAGCTAAGCAAACCTGATCCCACAACTTTGGAAGCAACTCCCTATTGAAAACTAAATGCTTCTTAATAGGCTGCTCATTCCCCTTGAAGAAAGCATCAAGACTCTCTAAATCTTGCACCTTGGTGCACTTCCCAAGTTTCTATCTAGTGTAGGATAGGCCCATCACCTTGGCGATAACCTCCTCATTAACTTCAAAGGAGATTCCGCCAATAGTGACTCTCCTCTCACTCCAAGAACTAGCAAATTGTGCTGATACTATCTCATTGTGACCCACTAGGATCTCCATAAGGGGAAAAATTCCTCCCTCCATGCAAATGTGCCAAACTATAGGGCCTCTTTGGAATTCATCACAAGAACCTGGCTCAATTTGAACCCTATCACCTCCCATTTATTCACATTGAATAATGAAGCTTACCAAGAAACAAGAGTTAGCAAAATTTCAAACTAGCAACAAATTACCACCTATTTATCATTGCCAGCAAACCAATAAGGAGAATCATGGCTAATTAAGGAAGCCAAAAAATCACACAAGCCAATGGTCATTTTCAAGAAAATTATGGCCATAGGGCCATAATAAAACTTTCTTAAGTACAAAAGGATTAAGTTAAAAGACGTGATAACTTTGATTAGATAATTATTAGCCAAAATTTTGGGGAAAAATTTGGACATATACACATTCTGAGAAATTATGGCCATGGGGCCATAATAAATCATTTTTAAATAAGTTACACTTAATCTAAAACTTATGATAACCTTGATCAGGTAATAAATAGCCAAAAACCACTTGGCCATACACACATTTCTAAGGACTTATTTGAATATTGGTACTTTTGACATGACTTCTCATAAACGTTTCAAAGACCCCAACCCTTCTCTACCAATATTTCAAAACACCACCCACCTTCCCACCTATTCCTCTCCACATCATCCTGCTTGTTCCACATCATCAAAGGCCCAAAAGGTATAGAGCCATATGTACCCACCCAAATCAACAAAGTTAGCTACCATAATTAATAGTAATATTTTTATGTTCATCAAGGATTAATTCTTGTATATTCTCAGGGAGAGCCCTAAGTCTTCTCCAACATTTGGCTAGGATCCATGAGGAACCAAGGTTGGATAGAGCATTTGCCACCTGGTTACCCTCATGAAATATGTGAGTCAGGTTCTTCCTTTCCAATTTAGAAATCAAATAATTTATGTCCAAGAGTATGTCCCTAATACTCCACCCATGAAAAAGACCATGATTAATAGAGTCAATCACCTTCTTGGAGTCACCTTCAATATGCAGTTTTTTAATACCTAGGGTGACAACAATTTCAACGCCCTTGAGCAAAACTCTAGCCTCTACTATCATAGAAGTCTATATACCAATACCACTAGCATACCTCGCCACTAAATTTCCCTTAGAGTCCCTGATAATGCCTCCAATGCTAGCCATCCTTGGGTTCCCTTTAGCCACCCCATCAAAATTAAGTTTGTGCCAACCAATATCATGGGGTTTCCAAACCGTGTTCAATCTTGCCAGAGATTTAGAGTTATAATATGAGTTGCACTCTAATTTTTTGTTCCATGAGTTTTGCATGTTTATCTCCCATTCAATAGGTTCTTTGTAAGGGGGTTTCCAGTCATATAAGGAGACATTCTTAGAAATAAGCCTGAAACCAATGCCAAAGTCTTCCTTAGGGATATTCTCAATATCTCTAAAGATCTAATTGTTCCTCTCCTTCCATAAACACTAGAAAAGGATGGGAGGAATTTGACACTAGATTTCACTAGGGAGAGGATGGTGGAAAGGTCCAAACCGACTTTCAATAAAGTTCTCAATATCACTTTTCATGATCCAATGGATCCCCAATTTACCAAAAGCCAAATCCCAAACTTCAGTAGCAAATGGGTAGTGGAATATTCATTGGATGTTGATTGTATTTCAAAAATGATTTAGGCCATTGATAAGAAAGACTAATGGACATGTTTTGAAAATGATTAAGACCTACGATTTTGTGTGAATGTCTATGTTTCGATGAATGTTGTAATTGATTTTGTTTGCTTCATCAATGATGAGGATGATGATAGGTTTATTATGGATGGTAATTTTATTGTGGATGGATGATTGATGACAAGTGATTTGTTTCTTTTTTGGATTTTTTTTCAAATATTTTTGAGCTTTTTTGTGCTTTTGACATTTTTTGAATTTGTTTTTGGTATTTTGTGATATTTGGATGTTTTTTATTTTTTAAGATTATCTAGATGTTTTTTATTTTTTTCAACATTGCATGTATGCTTTTTTTGGGTTTTGAACATATTTAGATGTTTTTGAGATTTTGACGTTATATGGATGTAGTGATATTAGGGATCTTTTGAAATTATATTGATAGAAAAGCTTCAAATCAATTGATTTGATTGATTGATTTTCGATAATGATAAATTCAAGGATAGTGTTGTAAAGATAGGAGCAACACAAGGATTGGGAAGGATACATCTTGAGATGATGATTGATTGATCAGATAAGATAGATCAAGATTTGTAGCCAAGCTAGGAACAAAATTTGTTGGATGCTTTGATATCATACTGAAACATCAAAAATATGTAACCAATATGGATTGTTTGGATCAATTTTTGATGATTCCTATATCACAATATGAGCTAGAAGATATATATAAATATTTATTTTGATGCAAGATGTAATTACGTGCCCCTAGTGTCTAGGAATTTATGGAATGCTATGAATGGATGTATGATAGACAGATATGAGAAGGATGCTCAGGAATATCACACAATAGGATAACATGTTTTGATAGAGCATGATTGTTTGGATAGTGCTAGATGTAGGAGATGATATTGCATAAGATAAGATACAATCAACAATAGTGACCATGACAATATTTTCCAAAAGCAAGTTTGAAGTATATACCCCTAATCTTTGTCAAGATCAAGATGGACATGAAGATGGCTAAAAATGGGTTGGATAGATCATAGATTTATTTTATGGATAAGATAAGATACTTCCACTAGGAATGGTGCACGTAGATGCTCAATTCCACACATGATGCTTGTTTTCCAGGTTTTCATCAAGGTACTTTCCCAAAGCACCATCAAATTGGTTTTCACTAAAGGACAATTTTTCTCTTTATTGTTATTTTGATTTTTTTGATTTTTGATTTTTTGAATGATTGTTGATTATGTTGAACCACCTCATGGTGTTGATGTAGATTTTTTTGTCATGATATGCTAACAATGTCCTCTTGGATGATTTTCTTTACCAAGATGTGGGTGCTTGTATATAACCCCTGAATGTTCTTGTCTTCATTAATACCTTAGTTAATTTTATCTATATGCACACATCATGATAGAGTTCCCTTAGAGTCCTTATGGTAAAGAGTTTTTTCCGAGAAAAGATTAATGCAAGAGTTGGATATTCTTGGTTTTAAGTTGGACAATAGACTTTGATAAGGGATATGCGATGAGGATGGATTGTTTGATAGTTTGGATAGTGGATCTTTGCTCCTATAAACTTGGGATAGTGAGCAATGAAAAGTGGATATGAAATTTTGATTGGATTTAGGACCAAATTTTTCATATGCTTTGTATGTCGATGTTGAATTCCTCTTTCGCAATTGTGAACACCTTTGATGGATGGAAGTCACTTTTTGATTTTTCCACGTAGTTTATTTGACTAATAGAGTTTGATAGGGATTTTTTGCTTTATTTTTCTTTGGGATCCATTTGAAATTCACGTGTCCATTTTGATTTCTTCATTCATTAGCTTCGATGACATGCTTTTTTCTGTTGTAAGAATTTTTCTCTTGTTGGCCCTAATTAGTGGGTGGAAAGATGCGAGGACAATGATTCATGATATAGATGCTTGAAGTGTTGGCAGTAGTTTCATTATAAGGAATCTTCATGACTCCCATGTTGACATTTGCATTAGACAATTTTTCCCCCGATATTATGGAGGTACCACTGACATGATTAGATTCTTTGGTTGCTGAGTAATCAATACCTTGATGCTTAGGATTTTCGATAATCTATACTAGTTCTAGGATACCTTGTTCATGTAGGCCTAATCCTTTGCCTTGATAATGCATCAACTGGCATTTTTAAAAAAATTGAATATGAATAATCTTGGAAAAAAGGTGCTAGTCCTTCTCTACACTATTGTGAACCTTCAAAGATAATAGTTTATTCATTGGTAAAAGGGCTCGCTTTGACGAAGGTAAGTGATCCAAGTTTGTAAGCCATAGGTGCTTCAATATGGAAAGGTTTTTGATCAATGTCTTTAGCCTAAGTTTGAGATGTACTAGATTTTGATTGTTCTTAAAGAGATGTTGGTGCTTCAAAGTTGATGAGAAACCTTTTTTATGATCATTTTTTGAAATATCACCATGAAGTCCTATGAATTCAACTATAGCTTGATCATTTGCAAAGATTTCAAGAGTAGGAGACTCTTGTTTTGGAGGAAGACTTTCTACGTTTCCAATGGAAGCATGTATCTCCTGGGAAGATGTAGGAGTAATTGGTGTATGAATATATTTTTTTGTTGTGAAATCTTGTATGGATTGGAAAATACTCATTAGATCATTGTAGTATTTTGGAGAAGTGGACTCTTGATCTTGACTTATTTCAAAGCAACCTTTGTTATTGGATTGGAAAATACTTATTAGATCATTGTAGTATTTTAGAGATATTGATTCTTGATCTTGACTTATTTTAGAGTTATCTTCATTCTGCTTAGGATTATGTTATTGACATGGATTATGTTCAACAAATGGATTATTTGTAAAGGACCCTTGTATACCATCGAAATACTGGTATGTTGGTAATAGATCTTGAATTAGATTTTTTGTATTAGGCATGAGAGGGGATTGAATGCACGTTAGTGTTGGATTAAGGATTTATTAACCAACGAATGAATTTCCATTAGGTTTTTGGTTGATTTGACATGTATCTATCAGGGATAGTCCTTGGAGGAAATTTAGAAAGATGTCATTGTTTGATGGATTGCTTGATGGAAATGATATGGATTGAGGTTGTGGAGGACTTGAAGAAGATGGATTGGAGATAGAAACCTTTTGTGAGAAAGTTTCTTTAATGTGTGTAGATGTCTTGAAGTCACATGATGTATATGTTTCATGAGATGAGGCATTGCTAGACATTGATGGGCAATTTTGATCATGTTTTGAAGAAGCATATTGATATATGTCAAATTTCTCATTATGTGAGGTATAGACATTGTTACTGAAATTGTTTGCATATAGATTTTGAAGGTTATTCTCAAAATTTATTGCTCCTTGATCAATAAGGTCTTGTATGAGGTTCTTGAGTCTTATGCAATTTGACATTTAATGACCTTTTGTTATATGATACTCAAAATAAACATTGTCATTATACCATACAGGTTTGAATTGAAGTTCATAATCACCTTGTGACTTTGGAAGGTTGGTAAAATTAGAATGGAATAGCTTGCTTAACATGAACTCGATTGGATCCCCTAAAGAAGTGTATGTACGTTTGGTGGTATTTCTATTGGATTGTGATGTTCTTATTAGAAGATTCATGTTTTGATTATTTAGTTGATTGATTTGTGAGGTTTGACATTGCTTACAATATAACATGCAAAAAAGCATGCCAAACTCTTGATTCAAGACACCCATATTTTTTTATGTAATTGAAGTTAGTAGGATGTGATGACCCTATGGACAGATAAAATGGAAATGAATGTTGATAGTGGAGTGATGTTGACATGTCTTGTTGATTTGAAGATTAGACTTGCAATGAAACCTAAGTAGATTTGGGCCAATGTTTGGATGGGTGGATGATGTTTGGGAGAGTTCTTAATGAAATCCAAAGTGAACAAATGATAAAACATTGTATGTTGCTATTTTGGATGATGATGACTACTACAAATCTGTTTTGCACAAGTCTCTAGTCCTATACGGATTGCTGGTTAAAACTAAGACTATGAGATTTTGAAAGCTCTACTATTTGTGACTAATAGTCAAAAGGGCCACTCTGAAAATGCATCTAAAATCATTTAGAAGTGACACAATACCCCTAACAAGCACGTTAAGACTTTGAAAAAGTGTAGGTATACATGAAAACACATCATTGTATGACAGTCAAACACATCACTACACTGTGTTTCAAGATTTTGAAAGAGGACTATTTTGAGATAGAAGCGTTGAGTTGCACAAGCATGCCGATTTGCAGATAGAAGCGCCAATTTGAAAAATCAAACACATTGGGATGAAAATAGACATGATGCAAGATGGGAGCCAAAAGCATCAACTCAGAGATGGGGTTTTTGCAATTTGGTCCTAAATACGTCTAGGGTTTTGAATTGTCTTGATTGTTTTAAGGATTGATTTGTGTTTGTCTAATTTGGAAAGTGATAAAAACAACCAAGAATCACATAGAGGACTAACTCCAAGGATTTTTGGATAGATTTCATGTGTCATATTCAACAAGATCATACTAATGGGTGTCATGGGTAGCTTAAAAATGAAAAAATTCCATAGATACATGACCTAGCTTAGTATTAGATTGAGTGTACTAACTTGGAATAAGCCCACCTGTCAAAGAAAATACCTCCATAATGAATGGGTAACTAGAGTGTGTCCTAATCAAGGAATGTTGGTCACCTCAACAAGGGGAAGTACATGGTGAGTTACTTCACGTATGATATTATACATTACATCATTCCAAACTAACATCTAAAAAGTCTTAAAGGCTACTAATAAATAAGGTTTGCAATGGGGGATCGATGAATAGTGAGACCGTCCATGGATGCTCGAGTCGAGGGGTCTCCCCTCTTCTCTTCACTTATACACATCTTGGCAAACCGAGGGTCATGAAGCTTGGCTTGAAGGACACTTACCACACCTTGGGGTACAACTTTTGTTCTCCCCCCTTTATATACTCTACCCAAAAATGTGGTTGAGGTCAACCTTGAGGTGATGAAATCTCCAAGTAGTCCTCCTACTTGAATTAAATTGTAATAACACTGTTTCTAATCCCCAAGATCATTCTTAAGAGTCGTGAGGGGAGAGCATATGTAGATAGTCACACCTCAGGTGTACAAACAAATATTGCAAGTTGATGGTGCTTTTGATTTCTAAGATTGCATGAAGTGCACAAGGAAAGAGAATATGCAACCACTAACCTACCAAACATGTCATAGAATTCATTTTAGTGCACCAAATTCAAAATGAGAGTTGTGTGTTCAATTTTAAAACTCCAAAATCAAATGTGCAAGTTGTTTGTTCAATTTTAGAGAACGAAAAGAAATGTGGAATTTGTGGGTTAATTTTAGAATACCAATTGAAATGTGAGAACCAAATTAATCAAAACCCTAAAAAACCAAATGGTTAGTAGTTTTGTGTCTAGTCTTCTCCCAATGCATGCCACACATTGCATAAATGTTAGCTCAAAAAGAAATGATCAAGAAATAGGCACATGTTAGGGGTTATATAAATGAAAGATAAAAAAGATTCTACAAACCCTAAAGAGAAAACATGCTGAATTATACTTGAAAAATGCATCAAGTTTTTGCAGACACATCAATATAAAATAATAGAAGCACCAAGATACAATCAATCACGTTGTTGTAACTTGCAAACAAAAACAAAAAATTATATCAGTTAGACACGTCGATTTAGACACAAATGTTTTATTTTAGAAGATGTGTTGATTCTTGACAAACACATCGCTATGGGTAGAACAAAAAAATTGCACTGATGCAAAAGAACCTCTGTAACTTGTAGGTCAATAAAAATTAAAAAAAAGTTAAACCTAGGATGTGGGTCCCATTGAGCATGCCAAAATGTCATAGGGGAAATATCGGTTAGTTGCAAAAAGCATAATAAGAGTGGTTAGAGTACAAAAACTAACAAAACATTAAATATTGATCATATTATACCCATACTCAATGAAATTAGTAAACAATGCTATCAAATATTTAATTAAAAATAATGAAAACATAATTCAAAGACAACTGAATCTAAAAGAACATGCAAACCTTCAATCCCATTGGGTGATTATGATCCAAATGTATGTGGATTGCTCTATTTAGCATAACCCATGATTACAAAAGCTAGGATTGATGATTGATGGATGATTTGATTCACATGATATGATGCTCAAAGATGAATGCTCATGATAATTGCTCAATGATTAAGATTGTGAATGATCAATGATAAAGTTTGTGGATGATTTGATGGAGAACATGACTTGTTTTATAGATTTGAAGATAGATTCTGATCAATGGTTAGGATTGAATCTTAGGATCAATGGTTGAGAAGAAATCAAGGAGATCAAGGGATGAAATTGAATGAGAGCCCAAAATATCCCTATTTTCATGAAAAATTGGTTAAAAATATTTTGGAGGGAAAATATCTATTCAAAATTGAATTTGAATTATAAAATATTATTTTTGGAGGGAATACGCCATTTAGATATTTTGGAGGGAAAATATATTTTGAAAAGGGAATTCTCTTTTAAAAAAGAAATATTATTTGTGCAAGTTGAAGGAAAATTAGGGAATTAAATAATTAAGAAAATTATTTAATTGTGAGGATGAGAGAGAATTAGGATTTTTAATTAAATAATTAAAAATTATTTAATCAAGTGGGATTGAAGAAACATTAGATTTAATTAAATAATAAAAATTATTTAATCAAGGTGGAAGAGGAAAAATGAATTTAATTAAATAATTAAAAAATATTTAATTAAGAAGGAATTAGTAAGAAATGATAAAAATGATGAATTAATCAAATAACGTTAATTATTGAATTAATAGAGGAAAATAATGAATTTAATCAAATAATAAAAAAATATTTAATTAAATTGAGGAAATAGGCGATAATAAAGAAAATGATGTTAAAAGGCGAAATCAAGATATGTGATACGTTCAAACAATTTTAGGTGTCTACAAGTGCCATTGAAAAATAGAGTAGGATGAATTTTAGAAGGTAATTTGAGAAAGGTTGAATACCAAACAACCTCTTAGTAGCAACAATAGGATTGTGCTCCTTACACCACCTAATTTGTATCCAATATTTCTAAGGCCTTTCCAACAAATAGTTATGTCATTATTTGAATGTTGAAAGATTAATTTCAGGTAGACATCCCAGGTCTATACTTCTAAATCAATTATTTAAACTAGGCACAATCATTGTTAGGTGGATCCTTGAACAAGGTAAATTATTATCATAAAAATGAGTTGTAACAACACCCAAATCAAAATTTATGTATAATATATTGCATAACAAAATTTCCAAGTGATGGGAATGGGCAAGTAGAGCCCAAAAAGGGCGATTTAGAGCTGGCTAGGGTTGGATTTTCTTCTAGAACAAAACAAAATATCCTATCATGAGTTGCACTATCAAAAGCTTTTAACAGTCCTTTCTTGTTAATAACTACGTGTTCAAGAATAAAGAACATAAAATAAATGGAAGTCACAAGAAGACCAGGTATAATGGTGTCCAAAATGGTGAGTTGTTCAGAACCTTAAGTTGTTTCCTCCCTCATGCTAACTTTGTTTAGAGTCTCCACACCTCTTTCAAACCCTTTTGTCCTTTTCTTCTCTAACGTTTCTCCTCAAACAAACTTTGAAAGTATAGATTTAAAGAGAATGGGTTGATTCTCCAATAGACACACTAATTTTTGGACAAGTTTTACAAATTCTCACCCTTTTAGAAGGTCGTCATTCTTCCTAAGGGAATGGTATCCAATGGTTCCACCATTCCTCATGATGTAGGCTATCTCCCAACCATAGGAAATGGTAGGAAACATTAACTTGCCGGTTGTGGGTTTTTCCTGCACACCAAAGCCTTTGCTCATTTTATTTACTTTTTTCCTCTCACATGATTTCTTCCTTTTTATTTAAGTGGCTTGGCTAAAAATTAATCCTTCAATAATCCTTCAATCATAATTTTAATTGGTTCACCTCTCACTTTTTGTTATATTTATATTTATTGCCTTTAATACTTCACAAATGGTTCTCAATTTATTTCATTACCTCATGTAACACTCCAAGTCTATATGTATGCCAAGATTATTTACTTATAGTTAATTTATTTAACCTTGTACATTTTATCTATATTTTTGTTTATTTTTAATTATTATGAGTTATTTATAGGGATTTATATTTAATTGTATTTATTTCATTATTATTTATTATTTGTTTATGTAGGATTATTAAATATTGTGTTTATATTTAGACAAGTTTATGCATGAATTTACATTATCGATAATATTTTAATGGATTGTAATAATGGGATTGAATTTGATATCTTTCAAATAGACAATGGCAATAGCCTCGATGTCTAATATCCTATAGTTACGAGAGAAAATAATATCCTCAAGAGCTCAATTCATTTTTGTGGAATTATCACCTTAGACAACCTTGCGGGTTTGACTACAATATCATCGAGCAATATTTCTTACTCGATCCTAGATTCAATAAACCTTAGGTTTAGGGTGAAGTTACCTACGAGGTTGAAAATTGGGGCTTGACTTTAAGTTATTATGTCTCTCAGCATCGTACCATAGAATCCACTTCATCTTGCACCCTAGGTACTTGCATCTGATGACCAATCTCACACAAGCATACCAATAGAGTCATTAGTTCAAGTCAATATAAATCAAATCAAAGAATTTAGGTTTTACCAAAACATGATAAGGTTATACCTATGTTCATTAGTACTAGGATGTTCAAAATGTAATCATCACACACACATATAAGTTCAATTAATGTAGTATGGTCACAAATCCACCCCTAGTCCAAATTACCATGGGGCTAGGGGTCATGCTAGAAAATTACGAGTCCTAGGGGATATAACATATTCCCCCCTTAGGATTGAGTTGAATCAGATTAGTTAAAAAGTATGTATATTCTTATTTAATTACATTTTCATCTTTCCAAGTGGCTCCATGTTCCCCATATTGGTCCCATAAGACCTTAACTTGCTGGATGGTTCAATTGCATGATTGTAGGTTGCACCTATTTGTAATTGCTAGAAGTTTGAGGTGGATATCTCTTGCATCTTCCACTTGTAGTGCCTACCAATAAATTACATGTGTGGGGTCAACAATATAATTCTTAAGCAAGGATACATCTTATACATTATGAATGTGAGAAAGACAACATAAGATCTAGTCAATAAGACACATGACTAATCTTCTCAAGTATCTCAAACGACCTTAAAGGCTTTCCCCTTTTGGAAAATCAACCCCACATGGGTTCTTTCTCTAAAGTATAATTAAGGAATTTAAAATTCTTTTATTCCTTTCCACCCCATACCTTGGGAATGTTGGACAAGGAAGGCCTTTATGATGAAGATCTTCCACATATCCTAAGGTACTTTCCAAGTACCAATCTCCCTCTCAAGCCTCCACATGGTGACACTTGTCACCATCCTAGGCCTTGAGATATCACCTATCCCCTCATCTCCTCTCATGATGCCACTTGGAATCATCTCATGAGTTGAGGTGTCTCAACTGTTTCTAGCCATTGATCTCCCATCATGCATCCTAGCCCTCCATTCATCTCTCCTCTCATCAAATACAAAATATTTAACCATTTTTTGAGGATCTTGCAATTTACCATCTTTTGAGAAAATTGGTAATGTTATGCTGCCAAAATTCCATTGAGCACACATCAAATCCGATCACACTAGGGAAATCCACACATTGAGAGCTTCAACATGTTAGGTCTTCATCTAATTCCTAGTAGGTTTGAGTTCTTTATGCATTACTCTTGATTTTTTTTTTGATTTTGTGTTTGTTGGGTTCTTATAGAAATTTATCTTCATTTTAAACACAGTTTCACTACACACATTCTGCATGCCTGGTGGGATCCACATCACAAGTCTGCTAATATCTTTTTGTTAGTTTTTCTTGAAGTTTTGTTCATAGGCTTTTGTACAGGGTCAATTCCCCTCTAGATGAGAAAATATGCTTTGTAAATGAGTGGCTTCATCCTTACAGTGAAAATTTTGCTTCGGCCTTCCAGTATCCAAATCCCCCTTTTAGAGGCGAATATGCCTCCACAAAGGTGATTTTGTAGTCAACTAGATCCACTCTAAAATGGAGGTTATGTTTGCACATAGGTGACTCTGATCATAGGAAAACCTACACTTATAGAGGAAAATCCACTCTAGATAGGTCTTTATTTGTACAAAGGTAACTTCACTTACAATTGATTCTGTCTCAAATAGGTGCATATCCTCCAAAGGGGTAATTGTGCTATGCACTTAGGTAGATCTATAGGTAACCTGAATACTTTGATTTTAATTGAACTTTTTTAGTTTTTGTGTATTCAATACTGACTAGCTAACTTTCCCTTGTGCTTGTGATCACACAAACACTTTTCCACAACCTTGCATTTTCCAAGACTGACGTATGAAACTACTAATGCTCTCTTGTAGGATGTTTGTTGAAGAATTTGTGTTTTTCCCACTAATCTAGAAACACTTGGATTTTATTAAAGGATCAATTAATCTTGTCAGTCGTGTTTAACATCTCTTTTCAATGTATGCTCTCCCCTTGCACCATTCAATGATCTTGGGGATCAAAAATTGCAAGGCAACCTAAGTCATGTTGTGTTACCTAGGGGTGCTAGTTTTGTGCGTATGCTCTCTCCTTACATTACGTGTGAGCTTGGAGATCAGAAACACCTAGCATCCTTTCCTTTAGGAGGATTTCTTGGGGATTTCATCCCCCCAAGAGACTATTGGGAAAATGTGTCTCAACCTTGTAATTATATATGATTTATTGTTGATAGGATGTATCTTGGTATGTGGTGACTAATCATGTAAATACTGTACAATCATAACAAAATATGGGGTTTAGGGCATCACCCTAAATTTCTTTTCGCTGACACGCTAAGGTTTTTTCATTAACACGTCAAATAAAAAACAACCATGTAAAACCCTAATTCTAGAAGGTTCCAAAAAGCTTGTTATAAGCAGGTGGGAAGTATTTAGATAGAGGTGTATTCTGAGAGTTTGATAGCGGTCGTGTTGTCTCTTGATCTTTGGTGGTGATACTCCTATGAGAAGCTTTCTCTACAAGTGTATTGTAATCTTTTGATTTTTGAATAATATATTGGGTGACTTTTGGAGTGTGGGGATTTTCTCCCGAAAGGGTTTTCCCCATGTAAATCATTGTGTTGTGGTATTCATGATATTTGTGTTTATTTGTGTTTAAGTTTTTGTAACTGTTAAAGATCTATACAAGTTTTGCATTATTCTCCTCTCAAGGTTAGTGTAGGAAGTTGTTCCGCTACCTTATCTTCCTTACAGGGACAACTCCAATCATGTGAATCAACAAGGTATATAAAGGGGGAGAACAAAAGTTTACCCCAATGTAGTTGTGTTGTGTTTAGTGAAGCTCTGATACTCGAGTGATTTCAAGTTAAAAGTACAAGTTTGGTTCAAACAACTTGATTGACATTCCTGAACGATGCTTGTGATAGACTAGTGTTCATGGATGTGCCTCATGTACCCTTCTAGTACTTAGAGGATGCACTAGAGAGCTTATTTCAACATAGCTTAAGACCCTTCAACTGTTGCTTATTGTAGTGCAAGGTACAATACCATTCCTGAACCTACTCACCATGTATGTCCCTAAGTAGAGGTGGGAGCTCTTTGGGTAATGTATCAAGGCCTCCAAAGAGAGGAAAAATGCGAGACTTTGTTCCGTTGGATCTTTATCTATCGACTCTTGACCGAGAGGTGCCTCACACTGATCTTGAGATATTAGCCTTTGGGCTAGTGGGCCTATAGTAGGTTAACATTCCCACTTGATTAATCTAGGTGTGTGCAATCTAGTGTGTCTTTTTGTGATTACCAGTGAGTGTCTTTTTGTCTAAGTTGTCTGTGTCTAGTTTTTGGTATGTCTTGCTATTTGGTCATCATCTCTAGATAGGCACTCCTGCTCTATTATTGGGTGACTATGTTCCTACACAGACGGATCCATTCTATTCACGAGTGATTGCACCCTTTCAGTTCTAGTCGGTCATACTTGGGCGATTATACCCTATCCATATATAGGTGGATCCATTTTACTTAGGCAGATCCATTAGTCACTTGTGTCATCCTTGTTAGGTGGATGCACTTTGTCAATAGGTGATTATGTTCTTTTTAGGTGAATTTTTTTTCACATGAGTGATTTTGTCGATAGGCGGTCCTACCCTAGATAGGTGACTTCACTCAGTCGACGAGAAATTTTGTTCGATCAAACCAATCAAACACCATTCTTAGGTGGCTCTGACCTATATAGAGGTGAATACGTCCCATACTTGGGAAATTCTATAGATAGGTGATTCCATTTAGGTGACTCTGCTTTGTTGACATGTGAATGCACCCTCAAGAAGATACATTTCTATATGGGTGGATCCACATTGTACTTGGGAGGATACGTTCCCCGTACAAAATCCAAAGAGAAAATATTCTTGACTAGAGATAGTCCTATTTTTTCTTGATCCAATCCTATAATTGAAACATTTTTCGCATCATTACATCACTCATACCAACCAATTTCATCATATCACACCTATCTAAAATCATGAATCACCACTCTATTAGTATAAGGACATCCATAAATGCACATTAATCAATACCATTATCATTCTACATTGATATATAGCCTCCTAATACTTGTTTGATAAGTTTAGAATCATAATCCAATCAATCGACTATCATCCTCATCATGATTTCTTAGGAAAATTTCCTATCCTAAGTTAGTAATCCTCTTGACCAAATCAACTTACCTCAAGCAAGAGGTTTAATTTGTGTTAAAATCATTAGTTCTTGAGAACTTTTCCTATATCAAGTACAATCTTATTATCGTCATCCTTCGTGCTTGAGAATGAATCCTATCTCAAGTACCAATCAACTATTGTTATCGACTTGAGTTCTCAAATCCAATTGGAGTGCTAATCGATCATCCAATCACTATTGTTTAGTCCTGTCCTTAGAATTAAAATCATCATCATCCTTCAATACAATCATTCCCCCAATCTTTCATGCATGTCACCACATGATTGCATCTCAAGAAGCTCATAGAACAACAACAACAACAACAACAACAACAATTCCACCAATCACCCTATTCTGTCAACTCATCTAACAATGGAGGATCCCAATAGGCTAACATGCAAGGTGAGCCATTGATTCCACATTATCCCCATAATATTGTGTCCATTGAAGAGGAAATGGTTTCCCAAATCGAACTCACTCTTAGCCTTGAGGGGAGCACTATAGGAATCCAACCAATGTGCATATGATTGATCAACTTATAAATGCACGTTTCAAAGCCATCCTTGCAAAACTACTCATGTAGGGCACTAAATCTCCACTCGAGTTTGACATGATGCAATATCTAGGTATAACTAGACTATCAACCCCTCAAGCTCCTTTGAGGACCTCTTGAAATATACCAGAGTTTGGGAATGATGCAGTGATTCAAGTTCCTCCTTCTCCCCTTTGGATTCCTATGATAGGATCTAGATCAGGCCTTATTTATTCTCATGAAACTTATCCCACATCATCCACACAGGTCCTAGGTCCTATCCCTTAGAACACTCAAAATCTCACATTACAAGTATCATTTCATCCCCCACCTTAGGGGAATATGACTATTCCTATGATGAATTCCCCTACCTTGACACCCTATCACATTTCTCTTGTACTAGTTCAATGGGTCTACCATACCTCTTATACTATTTCCCCATATTTTTCTCATGTTCCACCTCCTATAAATCACCCACTTTTATTTTATCCTAATCCTCTACCACAATCTTATCATAATCCTTCACCTACATATTTCTCTCCATGATACCATCAGTACCCTACATAGACATCTCCAATAGAGCCTCCAGTTTATAAAGGTTCGTATCATTATCAACCTCCCATGACTTATCATCATAACCAACATCCTCACACCTCTCAAGACCATACATATCAATCCTATCCACCACAACCACCTCAACACTCATCCTATCAATCTCAACAACCCCCCCACAACAACATGCTAATCCTCAACCACCTCGAACCAATCCTCCAATATCTCTCACACCCATATTCCTCTCAAAAACCTCATTAACCACAAAATATGTCTCACAACTATCAACCTCATCCTTCACAACCTCCCACACAATATTATGGGAGTGTACCTCAATATCCTTTGCACTATCATTCCCAACCATTGTAATATTCCCATCCTCCATAAAAAAAAAATCACCATCAATTTCAACAACACATATATTCATCTCAATCACCACAACAACCACCATAGCTCAACGTTCAACAACAATCATCATACACGAATACACCTTCCAATCAATCTCATCATCTTCCACCTCCATATAATCCATACACCAGCCAACTTAATCCTAATGAGGCAACTCCTCCTTCATCTACAACGTCTAATAAAGAATGGGAGGACGTGAAAGATTCCCTTAAGAACTTGCAAGTAGGGAACACAAATAAGTCCTTTAAATTATAGGAGTTATGTCTGTATCCTTTTGATCACATAATTTCCACCACACCTTTTCCTAAACATTTTGAGATCCCCAAGTTTGACAAATATAAAGGGAAAATTGACCCACATGATCATGTTAAGGAATTTTATATGAATTTTCATGAGGTGGCATATAATAATAACTATCTTCTTCATTTTTTCCCTTGAAGCTTGGGTGGAAAAGCATTGGAGTGGTTCTTGCACCTTCCTCAGGGGTCCATCTCTACTTTTATGGATTTATCTAAAATGTTCGTGACACATTTCTCCTATAATCTTGAACATGAGGTTAACATGATTGATCTATGCGCTAATAAATAAAGTCATAGATATTTTACAAACTATTTGCAAAGGTGGCAAGCTCAAGCTAGCCATCTCTCATTTCACTTACCTGAAAAAAAATTGGTGAATATCTTTGTTGAAAATTTACTCAAAAAAATGGATTTTGATTTGTGTATTCATTATGCCTCTACTTTTGATAAGAATATGGAGAAGGGCATCACCATTGAGAAGGAACTTGTTGTAAAGTGTTTGGTTAAAATATATAAGGTAAACAATAATAAACCCTCTAATGATAAATCTCATTTTTGGAACAAAAACAAGAATACTATCAATGATGGCGTGATTGATACCAAACATATCCAGGTGGCTAGTGTCTCAAGCCCATCAGAATACAACCACCTCATCTACTACCAATGTAATATTCATTCTACAAGGAACACCTCGACCTCCAAATTAAGGAAATATTAAACAAACTTTCACTCCTTTGGGAGAACCCCTTGATGTGGTGTTCCATAGGATAGTCCAAGCTAATGCGGTCACCTATCTATTCACCCAGCCATTTAATAAAACTAAACCATAGCCTAATTGGTTTAAGGAAAATGATTATTGCAACTATCATAGGATTAAGGGACATTCCACTAATAAATGTATGAAGCTCAAGAATTGTGTCTAGGATCTCATCAATAGAGGAGATATTACCATCAAAGGGAACCAATCTACCTCATCTAATGCTCAATTGTAGATATACCAAAAAACCTTTCTAAACCAATCTCAAGGGGCTCGCACATCTAATGCTAATGTTGGTCCCCATAATTCATAAAATAATAGCCAAAATAATTAGACCAATAATTTTGACTATACTAAAGTACCCTTTGATTATGACATGGTTGGTTGCATCACCAATGGATCCATGTGTGTTTATGATTAGAGTGGAAGAAAAAGAACCCCAATGTGTAGTTACTACCTGATGAGGCTACACCATCATCCTTGGACCATCCAATTCATCCCAATAGCCTTTCGTGAGTCCACAATATAATATTTTGGATCATCTTGGAAAAACCCTACAAAAATCTCCATTTTGGACTTGCTGAAGTCTTCCACTATCCACCAAGAGATACTCACAAAAGTATTGCAAGATGCTTGTGGTCATACTAACATTGATCCCATGCAATTCCAAGAATTAGTAGGACACCTTTCATCCACCTATTAGTTTTTGTTTAGTCAAAATGACATGCCTCCAATTGATCCAACCCATAATTGTCCCCTACATATTGAAGTCCTCATTGATAAACATAAAGTAAAGAGGGTCCTATTAGATAATGGTTTTGTCCTTAATCTATGCACATGAAAGTTCATAAAATAGGAGGGATATACTAAAGATGACCTAGATAATTAGGTGATTACTATCAAAGTATATGACAATGCAAAACATGATTCAACTGGAACTATTTTCTTGCCCATTTAGGTTGGTCTAACCTTGCAATATATTACATGTCACATCATTGATCTTGATCTCCCCTACAATCTCCTCCTCGGTCGCTCATAGATCCATTCCATATAGGTTGTTCCATCCATCTATCATCAATGCTTCAAATTTCCACATAATGGTATTGAAGTCATTATCCATGTTGATCCTCACCCTTTTGAGTACTTCCGTGCTCTTGAGGCCTCTTTTTCTCATTCTTGTCATTATCCTAGGGTCAAAGTGGTGCCTACAAACATAATTTTTTCCTCATCTTATGTCATTCCCAATACCCTTCTCACACAATCCAATCTATCTAATACCCTCAAATCCACCTTTGTTAAGTTTAAGATCATTGATAGGGTTGTGGGGAGTATGAAATGAGCATTGCTATCAATTTAGGCACCATGCCTCTCTCTCCACATACTTTTGGGAGGCCATCTTCATCAAAGAAACCACAAGTTTCAACAACCAAAAGTTTAGGATCTACCACTTCCCAATATTTAGGAACTTTAGAACAAGAAAAAATTGAAGAAGACATTAGCCAATAGGTATACTGTGAAGAGCCTTAGAGTTCTACTACACTCTTGGAATATTTTTAGGAGACTTATACTACCACCCATCAAATGGATCAAAATTCCAATTACCAAGGGAAAGGATTGGGGAAAAATAATCAAGTTATCCTCTAACCCATTGAGATACTATCCAATGCTAAACATCAAGGACTCGGGTATGACACTAAGAAAAATAAACCCTCTATATCACCAAGTACTTCTAACAATGACACTTCAAATTCTATTATTATTGATGACATTATAGACGAAGTCATGAAACTCTCCTACGATGATTTGGATGTCTCCTCCCTCTTTTCCACTTCCATTCTTGTTATTGACCTTCCACTCCATCACCCCAAACTTATTGATTGGGACCAATGCGAATATGCACATCTCAATGTGTTTCAAAATGATTAGGCATTTATAGAATTTATGGATTTACGTGAGGAACATAGATCAAGATTTTTCTATGAGCTTGATTAACATGCCTACGTTGGGGAAGATGAACTCCTTAATTGCAAAAGTAAAAATCAAGAAAAAAATTCAAGGTATCTTAGTGAAAAACTCCCTCAAGCACTTCTCGATCAATCAAAAGTAAAAATAAAGGGTGTATCTTTTGATGAAAATCTCTTTGAGGCATTAGAGGATGGGTATGTTCATCTTCCTCTCATGGGTACACACCAATCATAAAGATCCTCTATCTTGATCAAAGAGACTAAAGAGATTAACTTGGGCATCACAACTAACCATATATCACATATGAGGCAAGTTCCTTGTTAGCAAAGGAGTACCAAAAATTCTCTTGCATTCTTCAACAAGGATCAATTAACTTTGCATGGTCATATTCTAATATTCTAGGGCTCGATCCTACATTAGTGGTCCATTACCTGGACGTTTATCTTGATGCCAAGCTTGTTAAATAGAAAATCCACAAGATGCATCCTCAAGCGGCCCTATTGGTCAAGGTAGATCTCAAAAATCTATTGGAAGATGGTTTTATTCAGATTATAGATTAATCTAATTGGATCTCTAAGATTGTTCCTATTTCCAAGCCAACTAGGGGCATTCGTATTTTCTCCAACTTTAGAGATCTCAATAAAGCCTTCCCAAAAGATGACTTCTCGCTCCCCAATATTGACATCCTTGTAGATTTGATAGTAGGTCATGCTTTGCTATCAAGTCATACCCTTTGGTTTGAAGAATTTGGGAGCCACATATCAATCATTGATGAATGCCATATTTCATGATCTCATTCGCATCATCATGGAAGATTATGTGGATGATTTTTTAGGTAAATCAAAGACTAGAGAAGAACACCTTGCTATTTTAAAACAAATTTTCACTCGATTGGAATAATATAGTTATGTCTCAATCAAAAGAAGTGTGTCTTCAGTGTCACCTCGAGTAAGTTATTGGGCTTCATTGTGTCTAGGAGAGGAATTAAGGTAAATCCAACTAAAGTCAAAGAAATTATAGACATGCCTCCTCCTAAGACACTAAAATAGTTGATAAGCTTGCAAGGTAAACTCCAATTCATCCTAGAGTTCATTACTTTGCTTGCTAATAAGTGCCAACCTTTCAATCACTTGCTTCAAAAAGACACCACATTCAAATGGGATGATTCATGTCAAAAGGGTTTCAAAAAAATTGAAGAATTAGCTAATCCACCCATCCACATGCCTCCTATACTAGGAAAAACCCTATTGTTATATATTTACACTACCTTAGTGGCATTGGGGTCACTTCTGGTGCAACATGATGAGAATGCGAAGGAAAGAGAAATATTATACATCATCCACACATGTGTTGGCTATGAAATTAACTACAAACCCATGGAAAAGGCATGCTTGGCAGTGGTCTTCAATTCTCATAAGCTCAAACATTACATGCTTAGCTACTCAATCAAACTAATCTCTAAACCTCAAGTATCTACTATCACAAACCTCTTTGACAGACCATATGGCTAAATAGGTCATGCTTCTTAGCGAGTTTGATATTGAGTATGTAGACCACAAGGAAATCAAATGCCAAGTCATATCAAATCAATTAACATATACTCCTTTAGTGGATGCTTAGCCATTGGTCATATAATTTCTAGATGAGTCTATATTCACTATCATGAACATGTGCCATGAAAGTTATACTTTGATGGCTCATTCACTCAACATGGATCAGGTGCAGGTATCCTCTTTATCACCCCTCAAGGTGATTTTATGCCTAAATAATTTTGATTAGCCTTGCCATACACGAATAAACTTGTAGAATATGAGGCTCTTATTGTTGGCCTAAAGATAGCAGTCCAATGGAATATCAGTCAACTACATGTCTATGGTGATTCTCAACTCATCATTAAACAAGTCAATAATGAGTTCCAGAATAAATATGATAAGTTTCTTCCTTACAAATGGATGGTAGATGAATTTAAGAAATATTTCAGCTACATCTAGTTTGAGCAAGTTCTTCATCTTGAAAAAAAAGTAGCAAATGCAATGGCTACAATTGGGTCCTTATTAGATATGCCTCATGATTGCCATGAATATGAATTCTTGGTTGAGAAATTGTTGATGCCTACATATGATCTTCCAAATATAGAAATGGTGTGTGAGATTGTTGGTCCCCAATCTCCCTAGTATCACATCTACACCTTCATGAATTTTCTTACCACTTAATAATACTTGAAACTGATATCGATCCTTCATCCAATGATCATCTAGTTAAATCATCCTTGGATACACCTTATATTGTAGGGGATATAATGGTTTTTTACTGTAATTTTTAAACTATACAAAATCCAAATTGACATTAAAGGAAGTGCATAGTGGTATTTGTGGGTCTCACACAAGTGGTATGGTTCTTGCAAAAAAGATTCTTCATATAGGTTATTATTAGCCTACAATGGAACATGATGCATGTGATTATGTTAACAAGTGTATTCCTTATCAGAAACATGCATATTTAATATATGCACCATCTCAAGAGTTACAACCTATTGCCCCACCATGGACCTTCTCACAATGGGGTCTTGATTTAGTGAGTAAGATACATCCTCCTTCATCCAATGGACACACCTTCATCAACACCACAACTGAATATTTCACTAAATGGGTGGAAGCCATCCTACTCACCCCCATCATTGGCATCCAAATTTCCAAATTCATCTTGTATCATATCATTTTCTGATATGGTATTCCCTCTTCCATCATTATCGATAATGGTAAACCCTTAAAAAACTAAAATATGTGAAAATTTTGTGAGAAATTTCACATCCAACATCATTGGTCCACTCCATATTACTCCCAAGGTAATGACCGAGATGAGGTAAATAATAAGACCTTACTCCATATTAAAAAAGTTTTCAATGGAATTGGTTGTGATTGGCATCTCTATCTAAATCCCACCCTTTGGGCTTACCACACTAGCATTCATACCCCTATCGATACCACCCTATATTGCAAATTTAGCTTTTGGATTCAACTGTGTTTATTTTTTTTGTCGACATTTCGGATCACACTCAGTGATCCATCATCAGGAAGAGGAAGAAATGAAATGAGATTGCTGAACAAGTCTTAAGAAAGAGTGAGGTGGAGGAGTTAGAGAAAAGACTTGACCAACAAAAAATAAAAAATTAATATAATAATACCAAGAATAAATAAACAAGCAAGACTTACTTTAAAAATTAAAGTAAAAAGAAAAATCACAAAAAATGAGAAATAATTCAAAAAAGAAAGATGAAAAAAGAATGAGTATCAATAAATTAAACAAAAATAGAAAATAAGTAAGTTCAAAGAGAATATTAAAAAAGAGGTGAAAGGAGAAGAAGATAAATTCATAAAATTTGAATAAATAAAAAAGATAAAAAGGGGTTTGACCCAATTGTGAAAGAGATAATGACCTTAAAATACCATACCTAAATTAAAATGGATATAAATTCTCAATAGCTAATGAAGAAACCAACAAAAGAAAGTACAATACATTGAAAAAATATCAAGTAAAGAAGACAAAAAGAACACAAGGATAATTTTTTTTATCTAAATCCTCAATAGCTAATGAAGAAACAAGCTAAAGAAAGTACAATACATTGAAAAAATATCAAATAAAGAAGACAAAAAGAACAAAAGGATAAAAATTTAATCTTAAAAATTATATACTTTCTTAAAAAATATAAAAAAAAAAGCTTTGAAAAATAAAAGAACAAGTACAATTTTTATCTAAATACAAAGATAACTAAAAATATCAAGTACTTGATAATTAAAAATAGATGAAAAATAAAAGAACAAGTATAATTAAATAGGTATTGAATAAATAAAAATAATTGAAATGAAAGAAAGACAATAACTAT
The DNA here is from genome assembly GCA_007258455.2 of Sequoia sempervirens. Taxonomy (NCBI): domain Eukaryota; kingdom Viridiplantae; phylum Streptophyta; class Pinopsida; order Cupressales; family Cupressaceae; genus Sequoia; species Sequoia sempervirens. Next base: position 178,108,885 of record VDFB02281492.1, on the reverse strand, counting down.
TAAAAAGGAAAAGGTAAGAAGAAAACAACCAATACAAAGATAAAGGAGGAAAAACAAACGGGGAGAAGAAAAATAAAGAAAAAAGAGGAAGAGAAGAGGTTCGACTGCATAGATGAAAAGGAGCGAAAGAAGACACAGGGGGAAAGGGAAAGGAGGTGAAGGTGAAGGATAGAGGGAATGAATTAGGCGGGATGATTTTAAGGTCATTATCTCTTTCATTGGGAAAGGGAAAGGAGGCAAAGGTGAAGGCGAGAGGGAACAAATTAGGAAAATAAAAAAGATGACATCATCATTACTAAGGTTGACAAAGGAAACACGGTGGTCATCCTAGCCAAGGATATTTATATCTCCAAAATGATTGACCACCTCACCAATAGCGGTAGCTACTAGGCCCTCCCAAATAACCTGATTTCCAATATTGTCAAAAAAGTTAAACTTTCCATCTCCCTTTCTTCCTTTGATGACTCCACCAAGAAACGTCTCATCCCTCACAAGGAATTCACACCCCGCATCTATGGTGCCCCAAAAATTCATAAATCTAGCATACCCCTTAGGTCTATTGTTACACCTCCCATTCCCCCATGTATAATCTAGCCTCTTTCCTTGCTAAGCTAATCTCTCCTCTTATAGGCCATTCTGATTCTTTCATCAAAGACTCCAACCATTTCATCAATTTTATTCATGACAAAAGGGTCGAAGATAATGAAATCCTTGTCATCTTCGATGTTATCTCCTTGTTTACCAAGGTCCCCATTGGTGAATCGGTGGAGTTAGTCCAACACAAAACCAATCCTAAAATTGCTTCTCTTGTTGAGCTTTTCCTTCGTTCCACCTTCTTTTCTTTCCAAAATGTGTTTTACGAGAAAATTACTGGAGGGAATGAATTTGGTTTATCAGCGCTCTAGTTATTAGCATAATCCATAAGTCAAATCTAATGGAGCATGAAAGCTCAAGATGTAGGTAGTACAATCTGGTGGATATATGGTTTATCATCATTACTATCTTTTGTTGGTTTCTTCATTAGCAATCACCTCGACTTACGCTCCAACCCACTCCTCTACCTCATTAAAAACCCATCAATCATTTAGCTACCTTTCAAACTCAATTACCAGTGATTCCAATCTCGATGCCCTCAAATACATCGAAGATTGGGAGTCTAAGTTGGTTTTCAACCTTTCCAAAATCCTGATTGACCATTTGGCCCTTAAACTTCTAAAGCATGGTCTAAATTTTTCCTTCACTCCACTGTCCATCCCCAAAGTAGACTTCCTTATCAAAATTGAGAAAGCCATCCAATCTCTTCCCTTTCCAATTTTTGATGAAATCATGCAAGATTGTGCCATTGCATTAATGCATGCAAAACCCCCCCATCACAACATCCCCAAAGTTGAATTATTGGCCTTCAAAAAGGTTTCTAAAAATGATGACATCATCATTACTAAGGCTGACAAAGGAAATGCGGTGGTCATCCTAGACAAGCATGTTTATCTCCAAAATGATTGACCACCTCACCAATAGCAGTAGCTACCGGGCCCTCCCAAATAACCCGATTTCTAAAATTGTCAAAAAAGTCAAACTTGCCATCTCCCTTTCTTCCTTTGATGACTCCACCAAGAAACTTCTCATCCCTCACAAGGAATTCACACCTCGCATCTATGGTGCCCCAAAAATTCATAAACCTAGCATACCCCTTAGGCCTATTGTTGACACCTCCCATTCCCCCATGTATAATCTAGCCTCTTTCCTTGCTAAGCTAATCTCTCCTCTTATAGGTCATTCTGATTCTTTCATCAAAAACTCCAATCATTTCATCAATTGTATTCAAGAAAAAAAGGTTGAAGATAATGAAATCCTTGTCATCTTCGATGTTGTCTCCTTGTTTACCAAGGTCCCCATTGGTGACTTGGTGGAGTTAGTCCAACGCAAAACCAATCCTGAAATTGCTTCTCTTGTTGAACTTTTCTTCATTCCACCTTCTTTTCTTTCCAAAATGTGTTTTACGAGCAAATTGATGGAGTTTTCATGGGCTCCCCCTTATCTCTAGTCATAACCAACCTCTACATAGAATATTTTGAGGAAGCTTCTCTCAATTCTTTCCCTCTTAAGCCCTATTGGTGGAAACGTTATGTAGATGACACTAATGTTTGTTGGCCACATGGTCGTGACCAACTTGACCTTTTCCACTCCCAGTTAAACCACCTGGTCAAGTGCATTCAATTTACTAAGGAAGTTGAGTCTAACAACCAACTTCCTTTTCTTGATGTCCTCATCATCATAAAAGAGGATGGTTCCTTGGCTCGTCATGTCTTCAGAAAATCCACACACACTGACCTCTATCTTCATGCTTCTTCCCATCACCATCTGGCTCAAAAGGCTAGTGTCCTCAACACTCTAGCAACTTGAGCTTATTGCATTTGTGATAAAGACCACATCAATCTTGAGCTTTCTCATCTCTACCATGTCTTCAAGCTCAATGGCTATCTTGATAAACAAATCCTCAAAGCTTTTGAATTTTCCAAAAACTGAACTATTCTTGCCCCCAAGTCTAATGGAACACCCCCTTTCTAGTTTGCCATGCTTCCATATGTTGAAGGCCTCTCTAATAAGATTTCTAAAATTCTTCACAAGAAAGGTATTTCTTGTTCTTTCAAACCCATATCTACCACAAGGAATCTCATCCCCTCGACTAAGGACCCCTTACCATCTCTTCTCCACTCTAGGGTGTACAAGATTGATTGCTCTTGTGGAACCCCATACATTGGAGAAATGAAGCGATCCATCAACACTAGAATCAAAGAACATTGCACTAATATTAGGCACGATAGAATCTCTAAATCGGCCCTTGTAGAGTATTCCCCCCAAACCAAGCACCACATCTTCCTTGAGAACACCCAATTTGTGGTTAAGGAAGATAATTTTTACAAGCATAAACTACAAGAAGCCATCACCATCAGAAACCACTCCATCAATCTCAATCGGGATGAAGGTTGGAAATTAAGTCTAGCTTGGAACCCCCTGCTTAAATCCCTCAATTCCAACCCTCTCGCCTAATTCGTTCCCTCTCGCCTTCACCTTCACCTCCTTTCTCTTTCCCCTTGTATCTTCTTTTGCTCCTTTTCATCTATGCAGTCTAACCTCTTTTCTTTCTCTTTTTCTTTATTTGTCTTCTCCCCATTTGTTTTTCCTCCTTTATCTTTGTATTGGATCTTTTCTTCTAACCTTTTCCTTTTTAATAGTTATTGTCTTTCTTTTATTTTCAATTATTTTTCTTTATTCAATACCTATTTAATTGTACTTGTTCTTTTATTTTTCATCTAATTTTAATTATCAAGTACTTGATATTTTTAGTTATCCTTGTATTTAGATAAAAATTATACTTGTTTCTTTTATTTTTCAAAGCTAATTTTTTTGATATTTTTTAAGAAAGTATATTAACATTAACTAAATAAATAAATATAGCTTTTTAAGATTAAATTTTTATCCTTTTGTTCTTTCTATCTTCTTTATTTGATATTTTTTCAATGTATTGTACTTTATTTAGCTTGTTTCTTCATTAGCTATTGAGGATTTAGATAAAAAAATTATCCTTGTGTTCTTTTTGTCTTCTTTACTTGATATTTTTTCAATGTATTGTACTTTCTTTTGCTGGTTTCTTCATTAGGTATTGAGAATTTATATCTATTTTAATTTAGGTATGGTATTTTAAGGTTATTATCTCTTTCACAATTGGGTCAAACCCCTTTTTATCTTTTTTTATTTTTCAAATTTTATGAATTTATCTTCTTCTCTTTTCACTTCTTTTTTAATATTCTCTTTGAACTTGCTTATTTTCTTTTTTTGTTTAATTTATTGATACTCATCCTTTTTTATTCTTTCTTTTTTGACTTATTTTTCATCTTTTGTGATTTTTCTTTTTACTTTAATTTTCCTTGTAAGTATTGCTTGTTTATTTATTCTTGGTATTATTATATTGATTTTTTGTTTTTTGTTGGTCAAGTTTTTTCTCTAACTTCTCCACCTCACTCTTTATTAAGACTTGTTTTGGTATCTCATTTCATTTCTTCCTCTTCCTGATGATGGATCATTGAGTGTGATCCAAAATGTTGACAAAAAAAACAAACACAGTTGAATCTAAAAGCTAAATTTGCAAATTCATGGACTGTGGAAAACTCATACCAACTACCACCCTATATTCCTTAGTCTATGGTGCTAAAGCTATATTTTTAATAGAATTTGAACTCCCATCACTATACATCTCATTAAAGCATATTATCAATGATGAGGAGTATTGGGTTGCATGCTTGAGTTAATTAGAGCTTTTGGATGAAGAACACCTTAATGACTACAACCATATTCAAGCCTATCAAAACAGGATAAAGAGAAGCTACAACAAGAAGATTAGGTCTCACCAATTCTAGTTTGATGATCTTGTTTTTAAAGAAAACCAATAAACTCAACAGGACTAAGAAAATAAAGGAAAGTTTGAGGCTAATTAGCTAGGTCCCTATTTCATCACTACTAAGTATGGTTTATAAGCTTATCAATTAGCTTCACCCAAAGGCGAACCCTTGGATGAAACTATCAAAATCATTTATCTTAAAAAATTGTACTCCTAAATCATCTAAGTCATCTCACCTTCCAAAAATTAGAAAAATACATAAAAAAATTAAAAAAAATGTTAAAAACAATAGTAAAGAGAAATAAGTTGTCCTATGGTGAAAACCACCCTTGGTGATGCCTTGGACAAATATGTTTGGTAAAAAATTGGAAATAGGTGTCATCATATGGGGCATAAGCATTATCTACCTCACCTCCCCTTTTCCATGTTCTTTCATTTGTTTGCTTTCCATCCTATTCGCACCATCTCCGTCACCTCCATTATCCATCCCAATCCCCCTATCCATCTCATGGTATATTTTGGTTGAGTATTCAACAAGTTGGCTTTACTATCCTAGTTCTTAAGCTTCACTTTATTTTGGAGTGCACCCCATGGGTCCTAATGTATTCCTATTATTTGAAGTTCTTTCATCGCTTAGGATTTTGTTAGTTTCCATCGATTATATATAGTGTACATAGTGTCAATATTATGTCATCATATAGACCCATCATTGTATATAATTGTCACTAGGTCCCATCCTTGTGTCTATTGTGTTGACAAGATCCCTTATCAAGCTAGCACTTCAACAAAATCCATTAACCCCCTAAGGTTTCAAGTATCTTGATAATCTCCTGCCATAGGAGTCCTAGAATCTATTAGGATATATTTCTCCTCACACCATACCACATCAACCCACCTATCATTCTTATGGAAAAGGATATTTGAGATCTCTTATTATTTTTGGGTGCTTTCAAATTCTTGTTTATCTTTTTGAGATTCCTACTCTACCCACTCAAGGTTGCCACAATCCATCATATTATGGTGTGCTTTGACTGGTAGACATAGGGGCATATCTTAACTTTTCATCATCGTGTTTTCGTGGCTGCCTTGCATTGTACCCACCAAGATCCATTGCGATCTTGTGTTATGTTGGGGCATCCTTGTGTGCTTGTGGTTTTTCAATATTGGCCCCTCCAAATCCCTTCATGACTTTGTATGATGTTGGACTAACTTTTTGTTTATTGAGTCAATCCTATGCATCTAGGATATGCATCACCTTGGTTCCACATACTCTGGTGCATAGTATCCCATGCTATATCAAATTAAGTGCTCACTACATGACAGTATAATATATAACACCAATTTTCTCAAATTTTCTCCTACATTCTACCATCTCCAATTCCCATCAGCCTATCTTTCATATCCACTATCGTTATCTCTTCCCTAATCATTGGGTTTTGAATGTGCAAGAGTGCCCCTTGTTTTCTTTTCCTATTAGGTTTGGTTCAGTTTTGGTTGATATACTATGGTTAACACTTATCCTCTAGCCATCCACCATAATTCATCATTTTTATTATCATTTCGCTACATTAAGTCGTTTAGAATTTGTTATTCTAAGCATCTTTTTATCATTTTCAATATCCCTGGAACTATAGTTTCCTGAACTATAGTTTCCTGGGTTGGGTGCATAGTTGGGTGGGTTGGGCCTACTTTGATTGAATATGCTATTTCATTACATTAAGTTGTTTATATTTTGTTTTTGTAAGCATCTTTTCATAATTTTCATTATCATTTCATTGCATTAAGTTTTTTAGAATTTTTTATTCTAAGTATCTTTTCATCATTTTTATTATCATTTCCATGCATTAAGTTGTTTAGAATTTGTTATTCTAAGCATATTTTCATAATTTTTCTTATCATTTATTAGCATTAAATTGTTTAGAATTTGTTATTCTAAGAATATTTTTATCATTTTCCTTATCATTTATTTGCATTAAGTTGTTTAGAATTTGTTATTCTAAGCATATTTTCATCATTTTCATTATCATCTAGAGTGCCTTAGGTTGTTTATAATTTGTTCTTCTAAGCATATTTTCTCATTTTTAATGTCATTTAGCTTGCATTTAGTAGTTTATGATTCATTTAGATTGCATTGCATTACTCATTTAAATCTATTGTGTAGTGTTTTCATATAATTAGATTCATCCATTATATTTAGTTACATTACATATTAATCCATGTGCATACATTTATCATTTATCATTTACATCCATACATAAATAAAATGCATATATCATCATCATATATCATCAATAAGTATAATAAATTGTCATAGCATCATTAGAACTCATCTAAATATACACGCATATCCATCTTGCATCACACATAACATGCATAACATACATATAGATGCAACCTGCATCACCACTCAGTATCATATGTCAAATCACATACATCCCATATATATAATCATATATACACATAATATCAATACACATCACATGCATAATACATCCATTGCATGAATCCATATCCATAAATAAATCAATGTAAATGTCCATATCAAAACATGTATCAATGCCCATAAAATAAATAAACATTTATAATAAACTCAATGTCCATGAATCAATATAATACATCATACATATACATCCAAGATCAATGTCCCAATCAAAATAAATTTCACCATCTGTACACAAGGGCTCATCAAAACATCACTATAACCTGTGTATCATCTCAAAATTGTCATTTGAATCATCTCACTATCCCTACTACCCGTTGCTACTTGCATCCGAGTGTGTGGGGGATGGTGGTATGCCCCTTGATGCCATCGATCCTCCTCCTCCACCTCCCTAAGGGGATCCCACCAACCTACTCCTCCCTAATCCTAACTGTAGTGATTGAGATCCACTCCATTTCAAGCTCTCTTCCTCTAAGAAGCTCAATCTCCTCTTCACCTCTAGGACTGGAACATGATACAAATATTTGTAGTACTAAGGCTCCCACCCTAATCATACTAACTATTGTTCCATCTTGACTATCCCCCTCCTCCTCCCTGGGCTCTGGTTGTATCCTGCTCCATCTTGTAGTGGTTCCTGCCCCCATGTAGTTGCACCCTCTCCAACTCCCTCACATCTTGGGCTAACTTAAGGCCATCCATCTCCATCATGACCATCTCCACATATCCTTGTAAACTATCTAATTGTACATGTAGACTATCCCTATTCATCATCATCTGGCCAGGTTATCTTGTATCTTCTATAGCCACCTTTGCAAATTTTCCACCCTAATCCCTTCCTTGACCAGTCTTATCTCTAAGTCTTACTCCTCCTCCTACCATGGAGGCGTAACGTTCTATAGAGGAGGCATGCTTGAAGATCTCCTCTCCTCCCCATATATGATCATTTACTCTACCTTTGCCTCCTCATCCTCCTCTACCCTCTCTCCCTCTTTTCTTGATCTTGACATCTCCTCCTCTAAGAATTGTGTGCATTTGGTTTAAAATGTGTATCTTTTTAGCTCAAAATTTCCTCTTTCTGATGATGGAACACTAAGTGTGATGCAAAACATCAAGTTAAAAAGATACACACTTTAAACTAGAAGCACACAATTCTTACTGATGGATTGTGGAAAACTCATACAAACTATATCCTCCTAAACTATGTCCTCCCCCATCCACCATTCAATCCTATTAATCACCCTCCTCATCCTCACCCTCTAATCCTCTCCCACTGCCACATCCGTCCTCCCCATGACCACTACTCCCCTAGTGGGTACCATGGGCTTTGTCCCATGACTCGCCCACTAGTTTTCATATCATTGGGTCATCTCTGGGACAACAAATCCTCCATACATATCCCAAATCATCTCCTCCAAATTCCTCTAGGATTGTGCTACTATCATTAGGGCTATATGAGGCCCCCTTTCTCCCGTCTCTCACAATAGTCAAGAAAACCTCTTTGAAATCTTTGAGATGTCCTAGATCACCTTGAACTACTATGTCACTTGATCCAGCTTGTACCTCTCAATCAGGAAGGGGTACCTCCAATAATGTAGCAGAGAATAAACATATACCTTATCCACTCATCATCATCCTCCCAATCACCTAACTCCTTGTACTGCCCCCAAAAAATGTCCCCCTCCTCTAGCCCATCCATTAATCTCCTATAGTGTGCCATACTATGTACCTCTCGATACCATAGCCCCAACCTCCAGTTGAACACCATAGGCTTGTTTTCCACCCTATCTATATTCTCTCCCACTGGTCTAGCAACACTAATATGCTCCCATAACCAAATTTTTAGGAGGGTGATGTGTTTGAGGCTCTATTATCCTCTTTAGCACATGATGTGCATATCCTCGTAAAGCTATTCCAACAAGAATGGGTCCCATACATACCACCGTTATCACTCCACTATCCCTACCACCATGTTCCCCAATATCAAGCCAACAAATTGGCTAATCCTATCAAGCAAGATCATCCTGTTGATCAGTCCAAATAGATATAATTCCATCCCTAGCACCAACTCTCTGCATCGATTACATCCAATTCCCTCCCTCGAGTGGGAATGTCCGATCTCCCAAACAATCTCTCCAGCAAATCAAGTACTACTTGCACACTTAATGCTAGTACTCATAATCCTTGGATGGGATGTAATATTAGGATCCTCCACATATCCTCTATGGTAACCATCATATCCCTTATTGGTAGATGGAGAGTGCTTTTCTTTGAGCTCCTTTGCTCCACTAGCACTGTCAGAAGTGGCATGTGTGCCCGGATAGCTGGAATCCTCACCACATATGCTAGGTCACATGCATCCAGGCATGCCCAATAATATTCCAAGGTAATAAGGGTTAAAATATATTCTAATTAACCCCTAATTACTATTTATATTAAACCCTAATCACCCTAATCACCTTTTTTCACTCGCATTTCTTCCTCGTAGCTCCTTTTTCTTCCATTCCTTTGCCATCCTTGTTTTTTGTCATGAATCCACCACTATTCCTCTTTTCCATCTTTTGAGAGACTGCTTGGGCCCCTTTTTCCCATCCATCATCTTGAGGGGGAATCACTCCCTCTATACTAGTTTTTTCTTCCATTTCTTCCAATTCCTCTATGTTGGGGCATCTCCTCATTCGATTCTTCCATCAAGTCGACTATATTTTTATCTTCTTCGAAATATCATTTTTTAACGTTATTTCGAAGAGGTGCAAAATTTAGACACCTAAAATTGACCACTTGTGTTTGGTAAATTTTATCCCATCATTTTGTCTAGTCTCCTTCTATATATATTAATTAAATAGTATTTTGATTATTTAATTAATATAATCAATTTACCCCTTAAATATGCTAAGGTCCTAAGGTAATTAATTTATTAATTATTTACCTTATATTTTATCCCCATCTTTAAATTAAATAAATACCTTTATTTATTTAATTTAATCACTTTATTCCCTCACAAGAATTAAATAAATTATTTAATTCTCCCTTTTACTCTTCCCACTTGTCACATCCTCCATCATTCCTCATTATCTCTTAATCATAATTCTAATCCACCTCGTAATGATGTGCACACACTTAATTATGGATTAAGAGGTATCAAATCTTCCAAATTTTCCCACTTGCATCCTAATCATCCCTCATTAAGCCTAATCCTCATCTAACCTATCCCATAATCACTTGCAAATTCCTAACCCCCTTAAGTAGGAAAGGTATAATCCCCTTTCTATTTATTGCTACCCACTTTCTCCTCTAAGCCTTAAAGGCTTTCCCTTTTTGGAAAAGAAACCCCATATGGGTCCTTTCTCCAAAGTACAATTAAGGAATTTGAAATTCTTTTATTCCTTTCCACCCCATACCTTGGGAATGTTGGACAAGGAAGGCCTTTATGATGAATATCTTCTCCATCTCCCAAGGTACTTTCCAAGTATCAATCTCCATCTCAAGCCTCCACATGGTGGTACTTGTCACCATCCTAGGCCTTGAGAGATCACATATCCCTCCATCTCCTATCATGATGCCACTTGGCATCATGTCATGAGTTAAGGTGTCTTAACCTTTTCTAGCCATTGATCTCCCATCATGCAATCCTATCCCTCCATTCATATTTCTTCTCATCAAATGCAAAACACAACCATTTTTTTGAGGATCCTACAATTTATCATCTTTTGAGAAAATTGGTAATGTTATGCTACTGAGATTCCACTGAGCACACATCAAATCTTATCACATTGGGGAAATCCATACATCGAGAGCTTTGACATATCGGGTCTTCATCGAATTCCTAGTAGGTTTGAGATCTTTATGCCATAATCTTGATTGTTGTTTTTATTTTGTGTTTGTTGGGTTTTATAGTAATTTATCTTCATTTTAAACATAATTTCATTGCACACAGTTATTTTATCAACCACTACCGAAATATTGTCGTGCTGGTTTTGAGATTTGGGCAACCCAATCATGAAGTATATGGAAATTATTGACCATTTGTGCTAAGGGAGATCATGAGGATAGAGGGTTCCTGCACAATGATAATGTTCCACTTTAACTTGCTGGCATTCAAGATATTTGGTGACATAAATAGCTATCTAGTGAGAATTTTTAGTCTTAAACCTCCCTCTTTAGGAACATAAATTTGGTGTAGGTAATGAAGGAATCCATCATTTCACACATGGTACTTGGTTGGGTTAATACTTCGCTACACTTCTAACTTCATTTTCTGACAAAAGGGGTCTTGTGCTTGCATTTTCTTTATCTTTTCTACCAATTCAAATTTTAGTTGAGTTATTGCAACTAATCTAGCCCTACAACTTAAGGTATCTACAACTCGTTTTTATTTCCCCTTAACATAAAAATATCTATTTCATAGTTTCTTAGGAATTCCAAACATTTTCTTTTTTATGCATTCAAATTGGGTTGTGTGAATAAATATTGGAGTCCTTTATGATCAATATTCAACTTGAAGGGTCTCCCTACCAAATAGTGTTTCCATACCTTCAAGGTGTGCATGATTATGGCTATCCCTAAGTCATGGGTAGGATAGTTGAATTCATGATCCTTCAGTTTCCTAGACTTGAATGAAATCACACATCTGTTTTGTATTAGAACTCACCTGAACCCATCTAGAGAAGCATCTGTTCATACTACAAATTGTTTTTCTGAATCAAGCACTTGCAAGATTGGTGTGGTGGTAAGAGCTTCCTTCAACTGATGGCAAGAAATGTTGCATTTATTTTTCAATTCAAACTTCTTCCCTTTTTATTTCTAGTGGGAGTTGCAGGGGCATCAGTGTTATGATCAATCTCCATGTGGGATATTATTGTATTTTGGAGACCAATCAGATTCAGATGCAAAAAATTCACCATTATTTTATTAAATAATTGTTCTTCTTTTGTATTTAAATACATAGTTACAAATAGTTAATGTTGGAAATGAATAGTTACAAATATTTAAAATGCAATTAAATAAACAGTTAAAAATAATTAATGTAACTGCCTAAAAAGAAAAGATTTATTGGTTGCATTAATGAGAATGAACAGTTACGTTTTGATTCCATGTAATAGTACATGCGTGAGAAGGTGTATAGAAACATATTTTTGGGTTCTTTATGGCTTCTAAGCATGAGAAATGAGGGTAGTTAGTCACATATTAGTGGATGCAAAAATGCAAGAGAAGTCTCAGGTACACACAACAAAGGTTGTGTAAAAAATCAACAGTGAAAAATGTGGTAAGACATTACAAGTTGTAGTAGTTGCTACAAGTTGCAATAGTTGCCACAAGTCTTTGTAAAGGTTATTTTCTAGAAGATTAATATATTTTAGACTCTCTATTGGTGGATGTAGCCTAGATTTGGGTGAACCATGTTAGATCTTTGTGTTGTTTTCTTGCTGTCCATAATTTTTGTGTATTTAAAATAAATAAAAAGAGGGTAAATTTTTTTTTGATCCAAGAAAATAGTACAAAGATAGCAAATACAACCAACCCACTAGGGGTCAAAAACTAACAATAGATCCATCATACAACTCCCAAGAAACATCTTATATCCTCCATAACTAAATCCTCCAATTCTTGAGAAAGATCCTTAGGAAGAAAACCCTAGTCTTCAACATTCCAAGTTCCCATAAGCTCAAATGCCCATTTAGCCAAGCCATCAACCACCTTATTCCACTCCTACAGGATGTGGAAAAAGGTGATAGAATCTAGGACACAACCTAGAGAGATGATTTATCTAACCACCACAACCAACTGCTAATTCACATCCTCTAATTGCCGCTTATTCAACAAGTCAATCACAATCTTAGAATCAAACTCACAAATTATCCTTCTCCAACCAAGTGCACAGGCCCTTTTCAAAGCCAAGAGAATAGGAAATTCCTCCATGAAGTTGTTAGAATTTTGACCTCTATATACTCTGAGAAGAACTCAACCACTCCAAAAATATCCCTACCATTCCCACCAACCCCAACATGACCAAGATTTCCTCTAAAGGACCCATCAATATTAATCTTCAACAACCCAAGAGGAGGTGGCATCCATTTACCATCTCTCAGAACCTTTCCTCTAGTACTTCAACCTAGACCAGACCTAGGCCCACCCCTGACACTGACTGGAAGCTCCAAAATTTGAACCATTCCCATATCTCCTGGATCCATGGGGACTGAAAGGTCACACTTGGCCACCAAAGTCTCTTGAAGGACCCCCAAAATTCTCATCCAAACTTGACAAACTTGAAGCTTCTTATCCAAAAAGATCCTACGGTTGCTCTCCAACCAGATATGCCAAATAATCAAGTTGGGATCAATTGTCCAAGCTATGTGGAGGAAATAAATCTTAGCTAGAGAGTTCCCTGGCCTAATCTAGAAATCTTCCAAAGAAGAGGCATTCTTGCAAACTGATTCCAAACTTCCCACCAAAAATTCCAAATCACCCTAACAAAAGGACATTGAAAAAAGAGATGAGAAGTGTTCTCATCACTATTGGAGCACAAGACACACATAGAGGGACCTTGAAAATTGTGCTTCCAAAGGTTTTCATAGGTCAAGAATCTCTTATAAATCACCAACCAAGAGAAGAAATTATGCTTGGGCCAAGAGAATTTATTCCAAATCTGTTTCCACCAGGGGACCCCCGTACACCCAAAAATCTATTTATCCAACACCTGATAACTAGAGGCCACAAAGAATTTTCCTTTCTAATCATGAACCTAGGCTAGAACGTCCCTCTCCAACAGTGAGTTGCAAACCCTACCAGCCAAAATGTAATCCAACTCTTGGAAATTCTCCATTGAACACCCAAGAGGCCACTCATGCGGGTCCTTCCATCTAAACACAATAGCTTGAGCTAGAACATGAGGGGTTTTGAAATCCACCAAAAACTCCATCCAACCTCCAAAAAATTCCTACATAAATCCTACAAGTGAGGGTGTGTTGACATAATAGAAGGTTTCCCATCCCAGGAATCAAACCAAAAGAGAGCATCTGAGCCTCTATTACAAATCCAAAATAACCCTTGTTTTATCATCTTGGAACCCCTTTTGAAGGTACCCAAACCATAGAACCTTTACCCATAAGGTTGTACCTCGGCACATCCACACTCTCCACACCCCTAAGATATTTTGAGGTGAGAATCTTAGCCCCTATCTAGTGTTGTTGAGAGTACCATCACTAATAAAGTTTAGCCTCCAAATCTTTCCCATTCAAATCAGCCCGATGCAACCCAAGACCACCTTCCTGCTTTGGTCTACACACATCATCCCACTTCACCAAGATCCACTTCCTAGAGAGGATATTAACAGACCAAATAAAATGATGAAAAAGACTCTCAAAGTCTTTGATAAAGTTGGCAGGGGTAGATAACACAAAGCACTTGTACAATGGGAGATCTTGAACCAAAAACTTCAAAAGAGTCACTCTACCAGTAGTAGAGAGCCACCTGCAAGTCCAGTGACTAACCTTTCTATGAAACTTCTTAATAAAATCCTACCCAAAAAAAATTGGAAGCATGTGATCGGCAAGAGGAATACTGAGGTAAAAAAAGGGAAGAGAGCCAATCTAGAACTTGAGAATCTAAGTAATTCTCCATCGAATAAGCTTAGGAGCATTAAAGAAATAAATGGAAGACTTGCCCTCATTGATGCTCTATCCTGAAGTAGCCAGATAATAGTCTAGGGCCTTCCTAAAATTGAATTCTTCATCCACTCTAGCCAATCCCATTAGAGCTATGTCATCCACAAACTAAAGATGGGATTGAGAGGGTAAATTATTTCCCCAACACCAACCTTGAATGATACCAAGCTCCACACGAGATTTAATAAATCTCTGTAGCCCCTTAGCCATCAAAATAAATAAATCTAGGGATACAGGATCCCCTTGTTGAAGGCCCCTAGATGCCCCAAAAATATCAGAAGGTTCTCCATTAATGAGCACTGAGAAGGAGGAGGAAGTGACACAACTCATAACCCACTCAATCTAGGCATTTCCAAACACAAAATCCCATTTGGCATGATCATAATATTTTTAGATGTCCAACTTAATAAACATAGCCTTCTCTCTAGAGGAGGCAATGGAGTGCACAGTTTCAGCCTCAATAACAACACCATCAAGAATCTTCCAGCCAACCATAAATCCACCCTATTCCTAAAAAATCAACCTGTCTAACCACAGCTTCAGGTGTTCTACAATCAACTTAATAACTATTTTTTACACTACATTACACAAGGAAATTGGTCTAAAGAGATCCAAATAATTAGCACCCTCCTACTCCTGCTTAGGGATAAGATCGAAAAAAGTGGCATTCATGGATCTTAACCTTTGCTTATTCTTTTGAGAATCCCTTTTAGCCTGGAAAACATTGTTGAAATGTTTCCTATTCGAATGTTTCAGCATATACTTGATATATTGTAACTTCTTGAAAAAGGAGTACATAACAGTGCTAAAAGGTGGCTTCCTCAAACTCCACCAACCAAGAACAAGATCATGAAGAGACACGTCCTAAAGCCACATTAGTTGAAATATAAAAGACTACTTTTTAGGGGATCTAGACAAACAAGTAGAGAATTTGATCAGCCAATGATTAGAGCCTTGCTAATCTAAAATATTAGAGGTAGTCATCCATCTGTCACCAACCCAAAATTTGGACACCAGGAACCTGTCCAACTTTTCTAAAATGGCCACATCACCACTCCTATTATTTTAGGTAATCATCCCATTCAAGGGTTTGATATCCACCAAGTTCAAAAGGGCCACATTTCCCCCAAGGAGATCCAAGGAGGGGTCCAAACAAGCAGTACCACCCCTTTTATACTCTAGAGAGGAGATGGCATTGAAATCACTTGCCAAAATCCAAGGAAGAAAAGACTCCAAAGAATGCAAGTATCTAACATGAGACCACAAATGCATCTTTCCAAGGAAATTGGTAGGAGCATATATGTTAGATAAGAGGATTCTATCATTTGAATCCAAAATAGAAGCAACAAGAGAAATAGAGTACCTGTAGAAGAGCCACCAAATATGAATAACTCTACGTGGATCCCATAAACAAAGAATTCTCCCAAAACCTCCTTGTGCCCCCACACACTGGAACAAACCTCTACCCTAGATCTTAGAAGCCAAATTCAACATAATTTCAATAGAAAACTCAGGCTTCTGAAGGAGAACCATATCAGGAGAGTGAACATGAATCAACTCACAAATAGCCTTTTGTCTAGGGATACTATTCATACCCCTAACATTCCAAGGTATCACAATTATTGCTGAGGTTGAGAGAAGTGAGAATCAATAGTCCTCACAAAACTAGACTCCACCAACATATCACCAATTAACTTTACCTTTTCCTAATCCTTCTTTCTACCTACTTTAAGAGGCTTCTCAGGAGCCCCTTTTTTAGGGGGTTTTTCTACAGGCCCAAAACCAATGAAGATGAATTGCTTTTACTAATTTCCTAAACACCTTTCTCAATTATGAGTCCAAACCCAGGGATAATAGAATCCATAATAACCTCTAGCATTGTATTGCTTCCCCCAAGCACATGAACTAGAGGAAGATCCATGTCCAACTGAGCCGATTGACCCCCCCGTCAGAGCCTGGATGGAGATAGAATTTGGATGATTCTCAAGGTGATTCTCGGCTATAGATCCATCAACCACTTGTATGACAAGGGGAAAACCTTCCTCTTGGACCAAGTTCTCTAAGGAATCAAACTTGTTGAAAGTTTCCTCTTCTTGCCTATCTTTGAGGGTCCTCTTTTGACCTCTACTTCTGTTGTGAGGATTAACCAAATCAAAACCTCCCTTATCCACCACCACCTCCTACATGGGAGCCTTACCTTTGTTCGCCTTCATAGCAGATTGAGAAGGATCCCTACCCAAACCCATAGCAGTAATGACTTTGGGACACTTCCGTTGAAGGTGACCATATTCATGACATAAACGACATCGAAAAGGAAATACTTCATAATCCAATTGTTGGGTCCAAGAAGCTACCACAAGGCTTATTTTAATCAAATCCAATAGCGGATTGTTCAAATCAATTTCAATGCACACACGAGAAAAGGAAAGAACTTTCTTAGTTAGAGTTTGTTAAGAAGGTCCAATAGGATTACGAAGAAAAAGAGAAATCATCTGCAATATATCACTTCACCAACATTCCAAAGGAAATCAAGGAAGGCACACACAAACTGAAACTCTAGCAGGGAGCTCCTCTATAGAGTTGAAAACCACATGCCAAGGTTTGATGAATAGGCCCACCTGATTGTAGAAATAGGAACCACCTTCAAAAACCCAATTCCTATTAGCCACATAGGAGAAGTCCACCATGAATAAATTGTTGGCCAGCAACATTATGTCAAAATCACCTTTTAGGTTCTAGGTCTTGTGAACCCATGAATCAAGAAATGGAAGTGACACCCGAATCCCCATAAACTTGCAAATCAACACATGATTGTTTTAGTATTCCACATCTTTAGCTATGGATTCAGGTTGAATCATCAACACCAAATGCTCTTGCAATCTTTCCAAACACTCATTCACCTTTTACAAATGAAAACCACTATTCCTTGTCAAACCCTCACTAGGATTAGCCATGTTTGAAGGAAATAATATTTCACTAGACGATTAAGAAGCAAAATCTGACCTACCAAGAGACACATGTAGTGCCATCCCTAGGAAGACGGAAGCTCACACCCAACCACCAATGAAACAAAGAAGAAGCCAAGAGAAATAAAAAATGTTGTTGAAGAAACACGCATAAATAAAATAAAGAAGACCTTCCCCCTAGACACACCAACACCTCACCCCCGCAATAGAAAAACCCCCAATGTCGATCCCTCAAGCACATAACACACCCATCCTGCATGTAGAACACCTGCACAAACCCCGATCTAGTCTCCCCGAATGCATGCAACCACCCCCAAGACCATGCAACCCACGACCTTTCACAGAACATGAGACTGCAAACAATAGAACAACACCATCATTCCAATCCCTCACCTTTAAATAATTTTTTTGTATTAAATATGTTGTGTATTTATATTATTTCTACATTTAATTGATAAGTTCTTGCCTACAAACTCTAAAAAGTTGTATTTGAGTGGGTTGTGTTCAATTATCCTCTTTAGGAAGGTCTCACAATTGAGTGGGAGTCTCACTATTAAGTGGGAGTAATGGCAAACAAGAGTAAAATGAAGGTTGACAAGTTCAATGGGTAGAACTATCAGTTATGGAAGATGTAGATGGAAGACTATCTTTATCAGAAGGATTTATGACAACCATTGGGAGGGAAATCCACGAAACCATCAACAATGTTTAATGAGGATTGGGATATTCTGGATAGAAAGACACTTGGTAGTATTAGTCTATGCCTGGCACAATAAGTGGTGTTTAATATTTTAAAAGTGAAGACAAGTGCAGAGTTGATGTAGACCCTGGAGAAGTTATATGAAAATCCTTCAACTTTAAATAAGGTATTTTTTATGAAACATTTATTCAATATGAAAATGGTAGAAGGTGGGTTAGTGGCTAATCATTTAAATGAATTTAATACAGTTATGAATCAATTAACTTTTGTTAATGTAAAATTTGATGAAGAAGTTAAAGCTCTTTTGATTTTGTGTTCTTTTCCTAAAATATAGAATAGCTTGTTAATGGTTGTTAGTAATTTTTTTTTTGGTTCAAATAAACTAAAGTTTGATGATGTTGTTGGTGTGATTTTGAGCAAGGAAATTTATAGGAAAAGCTTAGGTGGAACATCCACACCGGGCAGTGTTTTGAATGTAGAAAGAATGGGTAGAAAAAAGGATAGAGGAAAGAATTCTGGAGGTCATGATAAGTCACAAGGAAAATCAAAGGACGAGAGGTCCAAATCCAAAGAAAAGAAGGATTGCTGGTACTATGGTAAGTTGGGTCATTTGAAGAAATATTGTTGGTCTTAGAAGAATAAAGGAGACAAAATTAAGGCAATAAGGAGGAAAATGTGGTAAGTAATAAATTTGATGATGATGATGATTTGATTTTATCCCTTGATAATGCTAATGATTCTTGGGTGTTAGATTGAGGGGTTTCATTTCATGATACACCCCATAGAAGTTATTTTCTTGATTATGTCCAAGGGGATTTTGGGTTGGTTTATTTGAGAGATAATGAACCATGTCAGATTGTTGGAAAGGGAAGAATTAGGGTAAAGTTGTAGAATGAGGATCGTTATCTATTGCAAGAGGTAAGGCACATTCCAAGGTTAAGTAGAAATTTAATTTTAGTGGGGCAGTTGGGTGATGAAGGTTGTGTTGTTACATTTAATGATAAAATTGGAAGGTTATAAAATGTGCCTTAGTGGTAGCAAAACGTGTGAAAGTAGGCACCTTATATCTGTATATAGGTCATATTGTTCCTTCTACTTTAGTTATTGTAGAGAAAAGTCAATATTGAAGAATAGTTGTTGCAGGTCAGCAGGTAGAAAATCAGATAGTTGCCGTGGATTCAAAAACAACACTATAAAATAATAGACTTGGGCATATGAGTGAAAAAGGTATGAAATTACTTCATTCAAAGAATTTTTTACTAGGTCTAAAATGTGTTAATATGGATTTTTGTGAAAGTTGCGTGTATGGCAAACAAAAGAGAGCTTTCTCAAGGATGGGAAGCAAAAGAAAGATGAGAAATTAGAGATTGTACATATGGATGTATGGGTCTAGCTCAGGTATCTTCTCTCGATGGATCTCAATATTATGTTACTTTTATTGATGATGCAACTAGGAAGGTATGTATTTATTTCCTAGTCAGAAGTCTGATTTATTTGAAACATTTAAAAATTGGAGAAGCTTTGTTGAGAATGAGACGGGTAAAAAATTAAAATGTCTTAGATCTGATAATGGTGGTGAGTATTGCAGAAAATAATTTGAAGATTATTGTTTCTCTAATGGAATTCATAGGAAAAAATGGTTCCAAGGACTCCACAAGAAAATGGAGTGGCTGAACGCATGAATAGAACAATAATGGAGCATGCATGAACTATGAGATTGCATACTGGACTGCCTTTAAACATGTGGGAAGAGGTTGTAAACACTGCTATATTTAATTAATAGAGGTCCTTCTAATCCTTTGGGCTATGGTATTCTAGAGGAAGCATGGACATGTAAGAAGGTGAGTTATTCTTTTCTCAAAACCTTCGGTTGTGAAGAATTTGCACATGTAGATTCTGAAAATAGAACCAAGCTTGATGTAAAATCAATGAAGTGTATATTTTTTGGATATGGCATTGATGAATTTGGTTATAGGCTTTGGGATTTTTAAAATCAAAAATTGTGAGTAGCAGGGATTTCATATTCAATGAGAAGGTGTTGTACAAAGATTAGTTGCAACAACATGAGAATAAAGAAAATGATTATGTAGTGTTGGATGATACTCTAGACAATGTTGTTCCAGTGGTTCCTCATGCTCTTCAACAACAACAACAACAAATACCACAAAATCCAGTGAATGTTAGACGATCAAAAAGGATAAGTAGACCTCCAAAAAAAATTCTCCCTCTTTGTATTCTATTATATTAACTGATGTTAGTGAACCAAAATGTTATGATGAAACTATGTAGTTGGATGCCAAGGTTTAGTGGGAGAATGGAATGGAAGAAGAGATGGGTTCCTTGCTAAAAAATTAGACTTGGGAATTATGCAAGTTGCTTGCAGGTAAAAAGGCTTTACCAAACAAATGGGTTTATAGGCTGAAATGTAAGGAGAAATTGGTGTGCAAATTGAATAAAAAGTTTATATGGATTGAAGAAAGAACCTCGACAATGGTATATTAAATTTGATATTTTTATGGTTGAGCATGGATACAATCGGTGTAATTCAGACCATTTGGTTTATTTTAAGAGGTTAGACAATGATAGCTACATTATTTTATGTTTATATGTTGATGATATGCTTGTAGCGGGGTCTAACGTGGATCACATTAGAGAGTTAAAACAATAGTTAGAAAATTCATTTGCTATGAAGGATTTGGGGACAAAAAATCAAATACTTGATATGAAGATTACTAGAGATAGGAAAAATAGAAAATTATTTTTATCTTATGTTGATTATGTTGAAAAGGTGTTGTAGAGATTTCACACGGTGAATGCAAAAGTTGTTAGCACACCTTTTCCTAGTCATTTAAAATTGACTAAGGATATACATGTCCAAAGAAACAAGAGGAGGATAAAATGTCCAAGGTACCATATGCTTCAATTGTAGGCAGTTTAATGTATGCCATGGTATGCACGAGATTGGATATTGCACATGTCGTAGGAGTTTTTAGAAGGTATATGAGTAATCCTGGAATGGAGCATTCGAATGCGGTAAAATGAATTCTCAGGTATTTGAGAGGTACAACCAATAAATGTTTATGTTTTGGGGGCTCTAATACTAATTTAAAAGGCCATGTAGACTCAGATTTGACAAGGGATATTGATACCAGGCGGAGTACCATAGGTTATATATTTACAGTTGGTGGGACAACAATGAGTTATATTTTAAGGCTACAAAAGGTAGTTGCTTTATCTACCACAGAGACAAAGTATGTTGTTGTAATAGAGGTGGAAAAGGAGATGATATGGCTAAATTTTTTTATGAAAGAATTGGGAAACCAACAGGCTGAAAATTACTTATTTACAGAAAGCCAGAGTGCTATAAATCTTGCAAAGAATTTTTCCTTGCACTCAAAAACCAAACACATACAACTGAGATATAATTTTATTCAATCAGTGTTGGAGGGTGGATGGGTAAAGCTGGAAAAGATTCATGAAGATGAAAATCCAGCGGATATGCTTATGAAGGTCGTGATAAGGGATAAGATGAGCTCCTCTTCAGCTTTGGTTGGCCTTCACAGTTGAATTTCAATAAAAATAGAACAAGGTCCAAGGTGTTTATTTTCAGTGGGAGTTGCAGGGGCAACATTGTTATGATCAATATCCAAGTGGGATATGGTATGCTGTGGAGTGTGATCAATCTCCATGTGGGATATTATTGTATTTTGGAGACCAATCAAACTTGGATGCAAAAACTTCACCATTATTTTATTAAATAATTGCTGCACTTTTTTATTTAAATACATAGTTACAAATAGTTAATGTTGGAAATGAACAATTACAAATATTTATAATATAATTAAATGAATGGTTAAAATAGTTAATGTAACCGCCCAAAAGGAAAAGAGTTATTGGTTGCATTAAATGAAAACAAATAGTTACATTTTTATTCCATGTAACAGTACATGCATGGGAAATTGTATAGACACGTGTTTTTGGGTTTTTTTATGGCTGTTGGGCATGAGAAATGAGGGTATTTTGTCACAGATTAGTGGCTGGAAAAGTAGAGGAGAAGCTATAGGTATAGGCAACAAAGGCTGTGTAAAAAATAAGCAGTGAAAAACATGGTAAAATATTGCTACAAGTTGAAGTAGTTGCTGCAAGTTTTTGTAAAGGTTATTTTCTAGAAGATTAATATATTTTGGACTCTTTGTTGGTGGATGTATCCCGGATTTTGGTGAACCACATTAAATATTTGTGTTGTCTTCTTGCTATCCATAATTTTTTTTTATTACATCTGTTGTGTATTATATTATTTCTACATTTAATTGATAAGTTCTTTCCTGCAAACTCTAACAATTATGGGGTTGGATAATTTTTGAGAAAATCTCTACGAACTGTCAATAGTACCCTACCAATCACATGAAACTTCTTATTGCAACTACGTTCTTAGGAATAGGCCAATCTATGATTACTTTTATCTTGGCTTGATCCATTGCAATTCCTTGGGTTGATATGATATGCTTGAGATAATGAACCTTGGGGTGAAAGAAAGAACACTTGGATAATTTCCCATATAGTTTACGATCTCTCAACCTTTTCAAAACAATTCTCAAATTCTCCTCATGCTCTTGCATATTTTTAGATTACATTAGAATGTCATCAAGAAATACTAACAAAAATTTGTCCAACTAGTAGTATAAAACATGGTTCATGAGACCCATGAAAGCAGGGGGGGCATTTTTTAGGCTAAAAGGCACCACCAAGAACTCATAGTTGTCATACCTAGTTCTGAATGTTGTTTTTTGAGTATCCTCTTCCATGATTCTTAATTAGTGATAACCTGAACTTAAATCTATTTTGGAGAAAATATCATCTCCCTTCATCTGATCAAACAAGTCATTAATTCTAGGTAGAGGATATCTATTTTGAATGGTCACCTTGTTCAACATCTGATAGTCTTTGCACAACCTCAAGGTTTCATCCTTCTTCGTAATGAACAACACCGGGGCTCCTGAGGGGACACACTAGGTCAAATTAATTCCTTCTCCATAAAATCTTGCAACTGCATCTTAAGCTCTTGTAATTCAAATATGCTCATTCTATAGGGGGATTTTGAAATAGGCCCCTTGGGACTAGAACTATTGTAAAATCCATCTTTCACTTAGGAGGTAATCCTGATAACTCTTCAAGAAAGGCATCATGGTATTATTGAAGGCTTGGATGATCTTTGAAGCTAGGATTTGGGTCCTCACTAGCCTCCTCTACCTTCACTAGATAATTTTTTCTTCCCTTTCTTGTTTCTCTCTTAGCTTGCATGGATGAGATCATTCTCAACACTAAAGGTCTCTAGATTCCTTGGAGAATCACGAGTCTCTCTTGATTGTCTAGAAATTTAATCTTCTTATTGTAGAAATCCAACTTGGCTTGATGCTTTCAGAACCAGTCCATTCCTAGGATTAGGTCATGAGATCCTAACTGAGTGACCCATAGGTTTACATTAGTCTCAGTAATTCTTAAGTTGATTTCAACTTCCTATAGAAAAAACTTGATCTTTTATATTTTACCTAAACCAAACTCAACCTCCATCTCCTCTTGGCTTAGACTCTTATGATTAATTTTACATTTTGTATTACATTAGGAGATATAAATCTATCTATGGCTCTTAAATATTATAGAATAGAAATAGGTTGGTTAGAAAGTGTACCTTGGATATCTATTAGGGAGGCTTGTTGTTCTGCTTGACAGTTATCCACAACCGCATAAATTAGAGTGGTGGGATTGCTGATCTTGTTTGGATTCTTAGGACACTCACTCATGTAATGGTCACCTCCAAATGTCCAACATCCTTCTACCAACCCTCTTTTGAATTCCTTACCTCCCATGGAGTTAACTTGAGCCACTTGCATGGATGATTTTTATATTTTGTCTCCCTTTTCTTTCCAACTTTCTAACCCTTAATTCTCATTATTTTGGCCCCTCTTAAATCATCAAGAAGCCTTTCCTTTAGGATTAGATTCTTGAGAATCCTTCTATTTATTATTTGAGTAATTGGAAGAATGGGGTTTTTGTTTGTATTCCTTCACACTCTTCTACTTCTCCTTAATGACTAAGGGTACCTCCACATCCTAGTTCAAATTCTTAGGTCGAGAAATCTTGGTGGCATACAAAATATTTTTATTCAATCCCATAATAAACTTGTTCACCCAATCCTCTTCTTTCATATAGTGCTCATGACGAAGTAGGTTCATGAACTTGGCCTTGTATTCTGCTATCCACATTCCCCCTTGATGTAGGGAGTGAAATTCAGTCATCTTTTGATATTAGTGATGGGTAGAAAAGTACTCCTTCTAAAATCGCCCAACGAACTTGTCCTAAGTCAACTAACTTATGCCATAATTTTTTATTTCCACTAGGTGGTCCCACCACAACAAGGATTCACATTATAGTTGGTAGATGTTGGTTCTAGCCTTAGTATTAGCGCTTATTTCCAATATCCAAAAAAATTTATTCATTCCAACTAGCCAAGCTTTAACTGCATCTCCACCCCTAGTACCATTGAAATTAGGTACTTGCATATTCTTCAATTGTCAAATCATTGAGTCCTTTCCCATACCTTGTTTCTACCCCGTAAGAGAATGACTATAAGTGTAGTTGATTTCATAGTTTGGATTAGTCCTCTCATGGACCTCCCTATTTGGATCCTTAGTCCTTATGCTAGTGTTATGGTTGGTTCCTTGCTCCTTTTGCTTGGTCAATTCCTCATTTTTCCACTCTTGCGATGCTATTTTTGCACTAAGGGAATTCAAATTAGTTGTGACTCCTTTGGTAGGAGGTGGAGACGTTGCACCCCTACTTGTATGTAGCATTTTGAGAAGGCTAGGACTTTCTCCCCTCCTTAACATCCTCCTCATTGAAACAATTATTCTGTGATTTAAAGGAGAGTATTATTTTAATTGAATTTTCTAATATAGTTTAAATTTCTTAAGTCTTGTTTGTTAAAAATTAGAAATTGTGATAAAATTCAAAGGATGACTCAGTATACACAACATTTCATAAAATCCTCAATACCATAATGACACACTAATCATATATATATATTCTCATGAATAGTTAATATTTTTACATAATCACAACGATACTTATTTAATACTAGCTCATCGTCTCCCACATACATAGTTCTATTTAAATAGAAAGAGTTTCCTCCTCTTCAAGTTCTTCCTCATTTGAAGTTCCTGTAGTTATAGACGTATTAGCATGAACACAGTTATACTCTACAATAGCTTCCTTAGGGAGATTTGGAGCATTGGGCCCATAATCGAAAGGAAAATCCCTAATAGCAAAGGGTTTGGTCTTAGGGGTTGGATGTAGGAATTCCCTTGGGGGCTGTGACTCTTGAAGGATTTGGCTAGTTCCTTTCCTTTGTGAAGATTAATTCATTTGATGGTTTCAACCAAGGGTTTGGTGTTAGATATAGTCTCCACTTCAATTTCGGCAATACAATGGCAAGGGCCTTGGATCCTTCTGGGTTTGCTTCCTTGCAACCTTCTTTCTTAATTTCCTTCTGAGACCGATGACCACCAATATAAAATATTCATATTAGTGAAATGAAGTGGGAGCACCTAGGTCTTAAGGTCAAAATCTAGGTTCTGACACCTATGTGACAACAATCCCAATGAGATCCAAACAATTTTTTTTACAACATTACTTTCAGCAATACAATTTTATTTCCAAAAAACAAATTATTTACCATTCATGCCCATAGCCAATCAATCCATTAATTCCAGTGATTTAGGATAGAAAAGTCAATGAAGTAATCCAAAATAAAATTACCTAAAACTTACCATAATTGTTCTGGAAGGTCATGTGGTGTCCATGTTGTAAGATGGGGTTAGAAATCAAATAGCATAGACAAAGTGACATCCAACACTTCTAAACTATTAACCTCATCCAAACAAGAGAAAATAATGAAAGCATAAGGAAAATAAAACATCAAATCAAAATACTCTCCATGCTTGAACTTGAATCACTTCTCTTGCTCTCCTATTTCTCCTTTTGCAAATGTGCCCTCAGATTTGTAGTCTAGCTTGTGCAAATACCTGCAAATTGTAAGTAGAAAGTTGGAGAAGAATTGCTGTTAAGCTGAAAATGGAGAAGGAAGGTTGTTTTTATAGACAACCTTTCAAATGGTTGGCTGAGATTAATCTTCTAGAAAGATTCCAAGATCAATGGATGGGAATGCATGAGAGGGATGTTACGAAATGGATGGTTGAGATTAAGTCTCAAAAAAGATGCCAAGATCAACGGTCCAAAATTGATGCACCAAAAATATGCCATGCATGGAAAAGCTATGGTGCCGACAGCTATGACACCTGACAGCTATGACAAACGTGCAGGCTATGACAAAAATGAATGTTATGACAAGGGATTATGACAGAGCATCTTTGACCAGGTGGTGCATAAATAATTTATTTTAAATTATTTATTCAAAAATGGAGAGAGAGGAAATGGACAAGTGGAAAATAAATAATTTATTCAAATTATTTATTTGGAGAAAGTGAAAGAGGAGCATTTAATTAAATTTATCAATTTAATTAAATGGAGAGATAATTAGACCTTAAATAATTAATTTAGATTAATTATTTAATAGGGAATGGGATAGTTAAATAATTTTAATAATTATTTAACTATAGAAGAATTAAAGGACCATGAATAGATAAATAATTAATGGTAATTATTTAACTATAGATGAAAGGTGACAAAATAATTAAATAAATAATAATTTATTTAACTATTGAACAAGAGGGATAAATTAGTGACACAATTAATTTATTTAATCGATCAGGATAGAATAAAGATTAGAAAGTGAATTAATTAAATAATTATTAAAAAAATATTTAATTAATAGAGGAATATGATCAAACATAATTGAATAACTAAAATTATTCAATTATCGAAGGACGAGGATGAAGAAAAATGACACTCGTAGGCTTAGGAAAATTTTCATTGTCTACATTTTGCCTCTCTTTAACATAATGCAGTTCATCGCATTGTGTCAAAGAAATTTAATTCTGAAATATGCCCCAGTGAAAGAAGAATGATGAGGAGGGTTGTGTATGCCCCCTCGAGAGGGCAAGTGAGTTCAAAGAACACGAGTGTGATCTCGAAATGGATGATAAGACTAGAGGATGAAGGATAGAAGAAATGTTAGCTTGGAAGGGGATGGATATTAGTGTGGAAGAGAAGGGAGGATGAAGATGGAAAGCTAGACAAGAAATGATAAGGGAACCAAATTTCATGCTTACATTTTTATATTTATCATCATTGGGAAGATTATTGTAATGGCCAACAAACACCATGATATGACATAGACCAAGGTGTGCAAGGTTGTACCATCACGTGAGACAAGCAGCTGCAGACAAGGATGACCATGACTCATACTAAGAGAGCGATTGCCCCAGTCTTTTTGTCATAATCAACCACAAACAGTAAAGACAGGCAAGACAAATCATGAAACGTCATTGCTCCTCTAAATCCTGTTGTCAAGACATCCTCGAGGAACTAGCATCATGATTTCCAAAAGACAAAACAAGCATCATAAAATTAAATGCCAAGTGCTTGCCAAGTGTTTGAATGTCAAAATGTCAAGTTTGTCAAGTTTGTCAAGTGTGGTGGAATGTCGGGTGTCTTGGTGTCAAAATTCCAGGGTTGACGATATGGAGATGCTAGATTGGTGTTGAGTTTAGGAAGGACACATCTTGAACGATGTCAAGAGGTCAGATTCAAAAAGGACACATTTTGAATGACATCGATGCTAGAGGGATACCAAATTCGGGAAGGACACATCCCGAACAAGGTTGATGTCAAGATGTCAAATTGATGTCGAGTTCAGGAAGGACACATCCTAAACAATGTCGGTGTCAAGATGTTGGATTGATGTCAAGTTTAGGAAGGACACATCCCAAACGATGTTGATGTCAAGATTGTCAAATTCAGGAAGGACACATCCTGAATGATGTTGATATCAAGAGGAATGTATCTCAAATGTCGCGAGAATCCTCAAAATGCCAAATGATCATGATGATACCTAAGAAGGACACATCGTAGGGCATAATTAAATGACGGGCTATCCTTCAGA
Source organism: Sequoia sempervirens (assembly GCA_007258455.2). Taxonomy (NCBI): domain Eukaryota; kingdom Viridiplantae; phylum Streptophyta; class Pinopsida; order Cupressales; family Cupressaceae; genus Sequoia; species Sequoia sempervirens. The sequence continues at coordinate 178,080,599 of VDFB02281492.1, read as the reverse complement.
AGGACACATCTAAAGAATAAGCAAGATTTGAATGGTTTGACTAAGTTTGACCGAGTTTGACTGATTTTGATATGCCAAGATGATTGTCATGCTTGATTGAAAGACTACAGAAGTTCGCTTGGGTAAATTGTTTGTTCGAAATCAGACAAAGACCATGATAAATTTAAATACTATTTCATGTGTGTGAGAAAATTGTGCAATGAACCCTAATGGACTGACCTAGTGTGGCCTCGGGGGCTCATCGATAGATGGCCTTACCTACGTCATACACTCAAAGACCTCGTAGTTCGACACGACCAATGACTTTGTCTTGTTGACCAAAGATTGAGTCATGACTTATTTTGACAAACCTACTAGGACTGACCTAATGTCTTGGGGGCTCGAAGATGAGCCTTGCCTACATAGCAAGTGCACAGACAATGTAGTTCGACAATGACAAAGACTAATCAAGACTTGAATTGACGTGACTATGTTGGCTGACATGACTCTGTTTTATGGAATTTTTGTGTTTCCTTAAGGACGTTTTTTTATTTTTAGGCCTTTTTTTAGGATATTTTTCAATTTTTAGATCTTTTTTAAGGACATTTTTCTATTTTTAGGTCTTTTTTCAAGACATTTTTCTATTTTTAGGTCTTTTTTCAAGATATTTTTCAATTTTTAGGTCTTTTTTTAGAACATTTTTTGATTTATAGATCTTTTTTAAGACATTTTTCAATTTTTAGGTCTTTTTTCAGGACATTTTTTGATTTTTAGATCTTTTTTAGGATATTTTTCTATTTTTAGGTCTTTTTTTAGGACATTTTATGATTTTTAGGATCACGTGTGGTACCCACTACAGTCTCATAATAAAATTTTTCCCCTAGTCAAGTTGAGAATGAGCCAGGAAAAATGTAATGTAAAGAAAAGGCATGACCAACATGGATAGTGGACAATATGCAAGACTTGATTTCAACCATTGTTAGCCATGGACATAAATGTCATGATGTCAAGGTGAAGAGTTATGAAAAATGTCAGAAAGAGTATGTTCATTAGAGAAAAAGGTAGATAGAGTGATAGTAGATGGCACAACAATGACTGATTACGCATGGTGCCTGTTTTCCAGGTTTTCACCATGGTACTTATCCAAAGTGTCTGTTTACCAAGTTTTCACTATTGGACGAATTATTTCTCTTTATTTTTGTCATTTTATTCTTTTTTTTTTTTTGGTGTCACCAAGATGCTTGTTTGCTAGGTTTTCATCAAGGTGATGACTTTTTGTATTTTTCATTTTTTTTGTATTTTTAATGGTTGTCAGCCAGACTTTCTGATGCTATGCATAGAATTTGCACAAATGTAAACTGTTGATTGGCTCCGTTAATTGTTCACCTTCGGGAGTAGCTAATTGATATGCTCCGGAACCAAATGATGCTACGATGATGTAAGGGCCCAGCCAATTGGGCTCAAATTTTCCTGGCTTCTCCCTATCTGACTAATTCTTGGGATTCTGCATGAGAACTAGGTCGCCAATGTCAAACTTCCTAGTCATCACATTTTTGTTATAACTTCTGCAAAGGAAATTTTGGTATGCTTGTAAATGATTCAATGCATTATGTCTTCATTCATCTAGCATTTCTAACTCATGCAGTTGTGACTATTTGTATTCTTCATCAATGATGAGGCCTTTCATGGAGACTCGCAAAGATGGAATTTCAATCTCTATGGGTAAGATGGCTTTGACTCCAAAGACAAGGGCAAAAGGACTGGCACCAGTGGGGGTACGAATGCTTGTGCAGTATGCCCACAAAGCCGGGTTGAGTTGGATGCGCCAGTCACAGACAATTTCATTGACAGTCTTTTTAAGAAGTTTGATAATGGTTTTATTAGATGCCTCAACTTGACCATTTCCTTGTGGGTAATATGGTGTACAAAAGTGGTGGCTAATATGGAAACGTTGACATAATTCACATACCTCATGGTTTTTGAAGGGACGGCCATTATCCATGATGATGGATTGTGGAATTTCGTACCAACAAATGATATAATTGAGGATGAATTTGGAGATTTGTTTTCTGGTAATGTAAGTGAGTGGAATGACTTTGATCCACTTAGTAAAATACTTAGTAGCGGTAATAATGAATTTGTGTCCATTAGAGGATGTAGGGTGAATCTTGCCCACGAGATCAAGTCCCCATTGTATGAATTTCCAAGGAGAAGTGATTGGTCTCAACTCTTGTGCTAGAGCATGAATCAAATCATTGTGAATCTAACATTGGCGACATGTTCTTACAAATTCCAGTGTATCCTTTTCTAGTGTCGGCCAATAGTACCCAAGTCTCGTAATATTTTTAGCTAAGGTCGGGCCACTCAAATGGGACCCACATATACCCTCATGTACTTCCTGTAAGGTCACTTTTGCTTCATTAGTGTCAAGACAACAGAGAAGGGTATTGTCGAAGCTACGACGGTAAAGGGTGTCATTGATGATGGTATAACGTGCAGCTTTGCGGATAAAGGACTTCCTTTGGTTATTGGAAAGGTTTTGAGGAAGGATCTGCGAATGAAGGTAGTAAAAAATGTCTTTATACCAGGGGGAATTGGAACCAAAAATCTCACAGACCATTTCTGATTCGGGGAGATCATAAGAAGGAACCAATAACCGCTCAACCAAAAACTCAAATTGTGGGACATTGCTAGGAATATCAAGCAAAGATCCAATTGTTGCCATAGTGTCAACAACCTTGTTTTGTGTTCTTGGAATCAATTCAAAGGATAGCCTATGAAAATATGTCAGAAAACTATCAACCATCCATTTATAAGGCATTAGCTTCTCATCTTTAGTTTCATACTCATCATTGAATTGGTTGATAACTAACTGAGAATCGCCGAGGACCTGCAAATTCCTGATTTTCCACTTGATAGCCATTCAGAGTTCTATAATTAGTGCTTCATACTCTGCCATGTTATTAGTGCATGGAAATGCTATGTGGAATGACCTTGGGATGGAGTCTCCTTGTGGAGTAATGAATAATATTCCAGCTCCTAATCCATGATTAGTACGAGATCCATCAAATTATAATTTCCAAGGTTGTTGGGATTCCGCATGAAATACAGACTCATCTGGAAAATTTGTTGTAAGAGGATGATTATCTAGTATTGGTGCATCTGCGAGTTGGTTTGCTATTACTTTTCCTTTGATGGCTTTCCGCTCGACATATTGAATATCATATTCACTAAGGATCATTACCCATTTTGCTAAACATCCTGTCAATGTTGCTTGACTCAAGAGGTACTTCAAGGGATCGATCTTGGCTACCAAGTATGTCTTATGGTTTAACATGTAATGCCTTAATTTTTGGGCTGCGAATACCATTTCCAAACAAGCACGTTCAATGGGTGTGTAATTTAGCTCATACCCCACTAGTGTTCTACTGATATAATATATGGCTCTTTCTTTTTCTTCATAGTCATTCTGTGCTAGTAATGCCCCCAATGCGAAGTAGTTGTAGATATGTACATAATTAATGGTTTTCCTTGGATAGGAAGCATGAGAACTAGGGGTGACAATAAGTATTGTTTGATCTAGTTAAATGCCTCCTGGCATTTATCTGTCCACACAAGGGGGATCCCTTTGCGTAGGAGATACTAGAATGGTTGGCACCTATCTGCGAGTTGAGCAATGAACCATCTGATAGATTGAAGCCTTCCTTGTAGTGTTCTTAGGTCACTGATTCCCTTAGGAGGAGGAATATCCAATATAGCTCTGACTTTAATGGGATCAACTTCAATGCCTCTACGGGAGACTATGTATCCCAATAACTTGCCTAATGTTACACCAAAAACACACTTTTTCAGGTTCAACCAGACTTTATATTCTTCCAGCCTCCTAAAAACTTTTTCTAATACTGAAAGATGGTCTTTTCTTGTCAATGAATTTTCCAAAAGATCATCCACATAGTCTTCCATTAATGTGTGTATCATGTCATGGAACATTGTTGTCATTGCCCTTTGATATGTAGCCCCTACATTTTAAAGACCAAACGGAATTATAGTCCAACAGTATGTACCCCAAGAGCATGTAAAAGCAGTTTTGTGTTGGTCTTTAGGGGAAATATGGATTTGATTATAACCAGAGAAACCATCCATAAGGGACAACATCTCATATCCATCTGTAAGGTCCACAATGATGTCAATGTTTGGCAAAGGAAAATCATCTTTAGGACATGCTTTATTGAGGTCTCGGAAGTCTGTACATACGTGAATCTGTCCAGTATACTTGGTGATAGGGATGATGTTGGATATCCATTTTGTATATTCAATTGACCTTATAAAACCTACATCCAACAATTTTTTGAGTTCAACTTTAACCAACAATGCAACTTGCGGCTGCATTTTTCTTAGCTTTTGTTTTACTCGCTTGACATCTGGCAATAATGGCAAGTGATGTAATACTAACTCAGGATCTAATCCTGGCATGTCAACATAAGACCATGTGAATTTTATCTTGCGTTCTGAGAAATTTTTTTGTAAGTCTGGCTATTCAACTTCTGTCAATGATGCTGCAAAGAGAACCATTTTGGGGTCCTCCACAGTAGCGATATTAATGGCTGCGGTATCCTCGACAAGCATTGCTGATTTTTCTCTGTCTATGGGGAGAAATTCCAATCCTACACCCTTGGGTACCTCAAGGAGGTTTTCACCCTCGAGTACGTCCTTTATTTTTACTATTTTGTCATTAGAAGGTGCCTTTCGGTTTTCACCTAGAGATGTATCATTTTTTGTTTTATTTTTCCTTTTAATTTTGTGACTAGAGGATGGCGCAGTCTCCCCAAAATAAGTAGCACAATCCAAGTCAATGGTAAATCCAACTTTGTGATCCCATTTGGAATGCCCTCACATAGCCCTAGAAATTCTGCTAGAGCTTCATCATTTTGAAAAGTGTCCATTACTGGTGGGCCTTGCTGGTTCCAGTCAATTAGTCAGGGTAAACTAAGGATATTTCATCATCAGCATTTGCAAATTGAGGAGATGGCACGAAGAGCATGTAAATGGACATTGAGACATTGAAAATGAAGTCGTCATCATCTAGTTCTATGTCAGATTCTATCTAGTATTCTCCTTCGCTTTTTTCATACTCACCAACAAAGTAAGGGACAAAGGGGGTAGCATCAGTGGCAGGGTCAGTAGTGGCAAGTGATGGTTTAGGTGATTTTTCATGATGGTCATCAATTTGGGATGACTGGGTAGGTATGTCGGGGCTAGGATGAATGGAAATAGAATATGATATGGACTTGGCATCATTTGGTGTTGTATCAATCTTAAAAAATTTCCATAATCATTCTTCAAACGTAGGCTCGCCAGGTTCAAGGAATAATTTGTCAAGGCAGCAGTTACTTAAGGATCGTTGAGATCCAAATTCCCATTCGTGAGAGTCAGTTTCAGAGGAGGTGTCCTCAGTTGTCTCAACACAGTTTGACGCATACACTAACTCACATGGAAGCACACTGGTACTTGGATCACCAGATTTTTGTGGACCTAACCCTAACCCAAGATGTTTTGGTCTTTCTAAAATTGATAATGGCTCACACCTTCCATTCTTATCCTTGCCAAGACCACTTTTTCCATCATAGCCTTTTTATTTTATCATGTTGTATCCTTTTCCATATATTGATACTGGCAAGGGAGTCAAATCTTGTGGTTCTTTATAAATCTAGGATAGTATATCATTTGTGTCCTCTTGACTCATTTCGCCCCACTTTATGAAAACTATATTTGGACTAACCCTAAAGATTTCTTTTTCCTATATTGTAAAGCAAGGTTTTCCATAGACCTAGGGAGACTTGGGCATCTTGGTTATGCAATAGGTCGTATTTAGCTTGTATTCTCCACATCCTTGGTCCTGAATTTGGAAGCTCAGGTTGACGCTTGGGGTGATAAATGAAGTGGTAGGTGTTATGGAAGCGGTCATGGTGGTCGAAGAAGTAGAAGTGGATGCAGTGGATGAAGAAGCAGAAGACTTCACGAGTGGTAAGGGGTCAATGAATTTGGAAGACAAGGACGTTGAAGCTTCCCTATTGATAGGAACTTGACATTCTGATACACCACATAAGTTGGTACAATATTGGAATGGATCAGGGTCTCCATATATAGTAATCTTAGTGCCCTTAAATGGAAACTTCAAACATTGGTGATATGTGGAGGGGACGGCTTTCAGTGCATGGATCCAAGGTCGATTGAGTAAAATGTTGTATGGGAGGTCCAAATCCAGAACTTGACAAGCGGTGTCAACAATGACTGGCCCAATCCGAATTGGGAGTGTAATTACGCCCCGAGAGGAACGTTCTTCATCATCATATGCCTTGATAACAATGCTTCTTGTGGCATCTACACAAGCATCAGAAATGCCTAGTTCCTTGACCAATTTTAAGGAACATATATTTAGTCCCACTCTGCCATCTACTAAAACTCATTTGACCTTATGTTTATGAACAAGAACTTTGATACGAAGGGCATCATTATGGTTGGATTTGGATGATGAATAGTCTTGGTCAGAAAAGGTGATATGGTGGGGAGTCATGAGATATCCTACCATGGCTTCGAATTGGCTGACATCAATATCTTGGGAAACAGAGGATCCTTGTAATTTTTTTATCTAGGATGGCCTTATGGGCAAGCGAGATTTGTAACAACTCAAGAATAGAGATTTGTGCGGGTGTTTTTCTAAGCTGGTCAATAAGATTAAAGTTTCCTTTAGGTTGGGATTGCTTGTTCTGTGGATGCAGTTGCGGCTACGAAGTGGATGAGCCTGCTATTGTTACCTTTGGTTGTCTAGGGGGAGGAGGGCCGACTATGGTGACCTTTCTGGCGCGGGTGGTGACATTACATTCAGGGGACTTTTTGACAGTTACTGTGCAGACATGTTCATCAGTTGTTCTAATGTGATGTATGATAGGTCCTCCAGAATAATCATATCCAATACGGGCATGGTTGGCGTGATTGTTGTTATTAGGGTTTGAAATAGAAGGGTTTCCTAAACCATGATCTTGTAGTGGGTTTTTTTGTATTGTAAGATCCACATTAGAAGAAAATTTTGGTCCACCAACTTCAACGATACGCTTTTCAATAAGGTCTTGTACCAGATTTTTCAATTGTTTACAGGAAGAAGTTTTAAGTCCTTTTATTCGATGAAAGTTGCAAAATGCATTATCATCCCACCAAGATGGTTTAAACTACCCAGGGTCATATGGTTTGGGGTCCTCAAGTGTGATGACACCATTCTGAAGGAATTTCTTGAGAACTTCTTCAATAGGTTCACCCAAGGGGGTGTATGTGCCGCCTCTAGGGAATTGTCTTGGTTGTCTAGGCTACCTTTGATTTTGATTGTTTTGATTGCCTTGGTTATTCTAATTTTTCTGGATAGCATTTGCAGCATAGGTTTGCGTCATCATCTGTGTGTTTTGTGGTTGTGTCCCTTTTAGGGTAATCATCAGACCCATAGTGTTGACAGACTTAGCATCGACTACACCATCGTTGGTGACATGTTTGTTCTTAACCCAATATTTGTTTTTGTCAGTAGAAGGAGGGTTTGTGTTTGTGTTTTTGGGACCATATTTTAGTCTTCCTCAGCAATGAGGGCTTGCTCAACTTGGACACCCAATTCAACTAGGTCTGTAAAAGTTGTGCAACAATGAACACGCAAGCCATTTTTCAGTGGGCCTAATAACGTTTGTACGAACATGTCAACTTTTTCCTTTTCAAGTATATCTATATGACAACGACAAACTAGGCCCCTCCATTTTTGAAAGAATGGTAAAAAGGTTTCACCTGAATCTTCTTGTGTGAGTTGGCATAGGTTTGTAATGGAGGTGTCTGTGTCAATGTTGTATGTGTAATTTTTCACAAATTTTTCAGCAAATTCTTTCCATGACTGTATTCTGGGTTGCAATGTATAGAAGCATTCTAAGGTTAGTCTTACAAGACTTTTAGGAAACAATCGCATCAAATATGTGTGCTCATGAGCAATATCCACACAACTTGTTACGAACTCTCTGATGTGGTCAAGTGGATTTGATTTACCCTTGTATTTGTTGAAGTTTAGAGCCACATAACCATGTGGAAATGGTGGCATGTACAAAGTTGTATCAAAAGGATATGGAAATAAGTTGTATGGAATTTGCATCTTCTTGTCAAAGGTTTTCATATTTTCCATCTGTTTTTGAAGGTCATCCATTTTTGCTAGCAAGGCGTGTACAATAGGATCATTGGTTGCCTGAAAGTAAGGTATGTTTTGATTAGGTGTTTGCTGATATTGCCAATTGTGAGTGATAATTTGTTATTGAGTATGAATCTAGGATGAGTATGTGGGAATATGTGACCCAACCATGTTTTTCTATATTTGAGGTCCCTGGCTTGTTTTATGTCCAAAGGTATGCATTTGTTGCATCATTTGAGTGCCTTGTGCATGTTGAAAGAATTGTCTATGTGGCATGGTAGTGTTAGGTCCTTGGAAGTGTCCATATGGTAGGTGGAGATTCTGTCCTTGTCCATGTGTTATGTTCATATTTTGTCCTTGTCCATGTGGGATGTTCATTTGTGATGATGTGTTAATTTTGTGTTGAGGGCCTTTAATAAAAATGCGTCGTGGGTTTCTTCCAAAGGGATTAAATGAGATTCCACCATAAGGTTGTGATGAAGATGCCCCCATTGTCATAGGTGAAGATCCCAACAGAGGATTTGAGGAGGTGGTGCCTATTGATGTGGACGCAAAGGTGGCTCCCATGATTTGTGAAGATGATGCGGCATTGTAGGCATGGACTGTGAAAAGGCAGCTCCTATTGTTTATGAAGATGATGTGGGCATTGTAGGCATGGTCATAGTAGATGTTCCTCCAATAGATGTTGTATTGGTTGAAGAGGATGTGTTTTGATTTATGGTGCCACTAGATGTTGCATTAATGGCGGTAGTGACAACTTGCGTAGTAATGGCAATGTTATTGGTCGAGGTATTGTTCATGTCCCGTTGGGATGTCATGTTTTGCGTCGTATTATTAGGAGAGGCAGGTTGTATGGTATTAATGTCAAAGCCTTTTGGTAATCTTGCACCTTGGTCTAAGAGCATAGGGAGGTATCGTTCAAGATCGTTCAAGACCAAGTCTTCGACAAATGAAGCGACTTCAGGATTTTGGGCTGCTGACTCTAAGTTTTCAGCATAGACTTGTCCATTTTGGTCTCTTTGTATGAATTGTTCAAAAAGTGGATTTTGAAAGGAAGTTGACATGCTCATGGAAGATTGTGCGTTCAAATTGCCAAATGGGTCATCAAAGATCCAGTCATTGCAATTGGTGATGATGTTGGTGTTGTTGTCAAAGTCTTGTCCAAAGTCTACCATTTGTTTTTTCTTTCGTTGAAGTATTGTTTCCACCATCAAAAGAAATTGCTCAAATGAAGATAATGACAATGCGAGTATGACACTAGTCTATGTTTTTTGTCTTTTTGTGTGATAATGGATGACAATGCAAAGAGATGATAATGCAAGTATGCCAAAAACTAAGGTGACTAGGATGACGATGTTGACTTGGATGACAATGTTGATTAGGAAAGTGACAATGTGGACTAGGAAAATTGCAAGGTCAAGGTGCAAAATGAGGACTAAGGTGATGAAATTGAATAAAGAGGTAACCAATGTAAGTTTTAGGTTCAAAATGACGACTAGGATGCACAGTATTTTTGGATTTTTAGGAATAAAGTATACAAGGTGTGAACTAAAATGAATGCAATTTGGAGAAAAGGGTACCTAAGCACTCTAAGCTTAATCTTTGTTTTCAATTTTGGTTACTAAAGGACTTGTTGAAAATGACAAAGTGACAAGGACAAGATGACTAGTGAGGTTTCCTAACTAGACTGTTGAGTTGGAAATTCTCACAAAAGGGACAATGACTAAAAATAGGAATGATGACTAAGTCCAAGATAACCTAGTTTTGAAAGCAATGATTTTACAAATTGTGATGAAGTTAACCTAATCCAAAGTATGCAAAGATGAAAACCTAGGGTCAAGCTAATTCCTAATGTATGCAACTAAAATTTGAAAGATTAATCCTATGGTCAAGAATACAAACTAATGGTTGAATAATGAGGATTTTGAGCAATTTCAAAGCTGATTTCTGATAGAGACCTCTTAGAAAAAAAATGTTTGACAACAAGCTGAGACTATTTTTTTGATGTTTTGTTGAAAATTCTGAGTTGTCTGAGGTTGATTGTTTATGTCCAGATTTGTGAATGTTGTGTATATTGTTTGAAAATCTAGAAAACACTTGACAAGCATGATGTTTGAATGTGGACAAACACAAATAAGACAAGCACAATCCTATGGTTAGGCCAGGACAATATTCGCTAGATTCCACATGGGTTTCCCCAACCATATATCAGTAGCGTGTGAATCCAGAAGCTTGGTTGCACGGGCTCCCCCTTACAGTGCACTCTCTTCTCAGGCCAACCAAGCTTCCAACCTCCATGAAACTCCCATGGTAGATTGATCACCTCTACCATAGACTGCGAAGATGTGGATGCCTTCACATCGACTGGTGTTGTGCTAGCAAATAGAAGGTTTTTGGCTACTACACAAAGGTGTTTAATTTGGGACCCCCATTCGAGTGGCCATAGATGGGGCACAAGATTAAACTCCATTTAGGAGGCACTCCAGCTTGAAGAGGTTAAGCTCAACAAGGTTTTGGGGAGTACTACTTGGTCCGTATGACACATCTGCACTCGTAATCCTAGGCTTTCCCTTAGGATTCACATTTATATACCAGTCGGGGGTAGCTTGGCCAAAAATCTCCGTTATTGGTCTAAGTCGCCTTGGGGTGAGTACTTTTTCCCACCAAGGCAGACCCAAGTTCTAGAGGCAATGATTTTATTTCTAAGATGGGATTACTACTCCGTCAATTACATACCTTTGGCATATAGACACCTATTAACGTCCTAATAATGTTATTTCTCTTTTGTCGATACACCTATTATGACTGTTTACACACAAATTTCTGTCAAATGATGATGAAATACGTATATCATGATCCCCATGATGTCGATGCCAAAGTGATTGCAAATACGGTATGTGGGTGAGTACTTGTTTGGATGAGGTTAATAGTTTAGAAGTGTTGGTTGTCACTTTGTTTATGCTATTTAATTTCTAACCCCATCTTACATTGGTGAACCTGACGTGAAACGAACACGCAACCTTCTATTTGATTTCACTTGTATTCTTTTGGACTATCTTTCAAAAGATTAATTTTATAGTTTATTTTTATGTCTTTTGCTAATTATGGTGTTAGAAGATTAATCTCAGCCATCCATTCAAAAGGTTGTCTATAAAAACAACCTTCCTTCTCCATTTTCAACTTAACAACTAATTGTCTCCAACTTTCTTGCTACCATTTGTAGGTTTTGCACAAATATTTCAACAAATATGAGGGCATATTTGCAAAAGGAGAAATAGGAGAGCAAGAGAAGTGATTCAAGTTCAAGCATGGGGAGTATTTTGATTTAATGTTTTATTTTCCTTATGCTTTCATTGTTTTCTCTTGTTTGGATGAGGTTAATAGTTTAGAAGTGTTGGTTGTCACTTTGTTTATGCTATTTAATTTCTAACCCCATCTTACACATGTCTTCAACCCCCCTTAGTTCATCTTAGTGGAGAAATATAATCCCTTCAAGTGGATATAATTCCTATCCACCCCTCCAAGAAGATTCTATGGCCTAGGATGAGAGATTTTACAACTATACCAACCTATTGTGTGTAAGGTCGACTTCCTAATGACCATCTACCCAAGGTGTTCCAACCATTGGTAATCTAAGATATGAACACTGTATTAGGTTATACCAACTCATTGATTAAAGTATGTCCATTTTGTTACCTACATTAAGCCTCATTAGAAATTCTCTTCCTACAATCTATAGGACAACTAAGCAAGCAAGGTGGTCCATCGCCTGCATGATGTTGGCCTTAAGGCCCGCATGCTACTAGAAAAAAACCATCCAATCCTTGAGCATACTCTAGATGTCTATCACTGTCATGCTGTTGGCTCCAAGGCCCACATGCTCCTAGAAAATTCTATCCCACTACTCAAGGGTACAACTAACAATCTATCAACATAGCATGCTCCTTGATTCTTGTCAATCTTAAGCATGGATAAGCTTATTTATGAGTTGGTCATAGGATTTTTCCATTGGCGAACAGCTCTGATGGATAGGAATACCCTACACATTAGAGGATTACCACCTCTACCTATACCCTTGTAGGGTCCTACTTGATTCATTGTCATTAAAGTTATTGACTTCACCCAACTTAGCACTATAACTGGAAGAGAGGATCCTAATTAGGAGTAAGTAGATTCTAAACCCAACTATCTCAAAGGATCAACTACCCATTCTGGTATTGTGATACATGAGAGTTTCACGATTCATTCATTCCTAAATTTTTATGGTTTTTACTCAACTAAAAGGAGGTAACTATTCACACCTAGAAACATTTGATAAGGTAGTCAACTTGCTACACATTCGGTGATGGTTTGCTACTACCATTTCCCCTAGTTCAAAAGGTATTGTAGTTGCTTTAAGTCTAATTACAGCCATGAATGGACTCTGAAAAGTGTATATAGATGGAAAAAAAATTTCTCCTAACTCATTTTGGATGGAGGTGAGAATAACTAGCCCATTCCCCCTTGATAGCTCACAATCCCTACTTCTTCCCAACCCAAAAGGGTAGAAACATAAATCTATTTATTTGCAAGGTATAATTTTATATATGATAATTTTTTCATTTTAAGACAATATATATCCATTTTCACTAGTATTGACTATCTTATCAATGAACATCTCATTACCTAAGATGTAATCTAGTTATATGTACCTTATCTCACCATACCTTAGTTTTCGTTATGTTGTTTCTTCCTTATTGCAGGTCAGACCAAGCTAAATTAGTTTAACGTATAAAGTTATTATATCTAGTTCCATCATACTTGAAATTCATTAAATAACTTCACTTATTCAAATAGATCATCATCACATGGAAGAATAAGGATGGTTTTAATAGAAATTTACTATTTTTATGTTAGTTTTTTAGCATAATAATTTTTTAGTACCACTTAAAAATAGAGGGATGAATTTAAGAAGCTAATTTAAGAAAGGTTGAATACCAAACAACCTATGTAGTAGCAGCAATAGGATTGTGCTCCTTGCTCACATCACCTAATTTGTATCCAAGCTTTCTAGGTCCTTTCCATCAAATCTATTTTGACATACCCAACGACAATGTCATTTATAGAGGCATTTTTTCTAAAAATTTAGTTGTCTTGTCTATGGTTCTTATTTGTGATTAGAATTAACTATGTTGAGAGGAGTGAGAGAGAAGGCAATGGTTATGCTATTGTTTGAATGTTGAAGGATTAATTTTAGGTAGACAAAAAAGGTCTATACTTCTAAATCAATTATTTAAACTAGGCACAATCATTGCTAGGTGAATCCTTGAACAACGTAAAATATTATCATAAAAATGAGTGAGAAACCTATTGTAACTGCGTCCAAGTTAAAATTTATGTATAATGTTTTACATAAAAAATTTCCAAGTGATGAGAATCGACAAGAAGAGCCCAAAAAGGGTGATTTAGAGTTGAATAGGGTTAGGTTTTCTTCTAGCATAAAATAAAATATCCTAAGTTTCTATAACTATAAAAAAAATTAATAGTCCTTTCTTTTTAATAACTATGTGTTCTACAACAAAGACCATGAAATAAATGGAAAGCACAATAAGACTTGGTATAAGATGCAAAAAGAATTAGAATTAAGGAAGGGAGGGCATGCGAAAAAGATAGTAGGAAATGTCTAAATGATGGTTTTGTACAAGGTGGTGGAGGCTTGGCCCTCCTCCATGCAACTTTGATTATCTCTATATGGGACCATTAATGCCCTTAGTTTTCCTTCATTCTACCTTCCAAGTGGATTTCTTTGTATGTGCAAGTGGTGTTATCTCTGTGGAAATCTGTCTTTGTGCATACAAGATTAACTTAAGGGTTTTATCCTAATTATGGAAGGGGATACAGATCCCCTGATGATTTGATCAAAGAGATGAGTTGGGAAAATGATGACAATTCGTATTCTAGATATTTTAGAGATATTGTGACCGAGGAAAGAACCACTTGGTGTGAAGTTTCTTATGCAAGTCTATAAAGAAGCCAAATATGGGGGATACGAAAGACAAGGTGTCATTTTGTCTCCCCTAGAAAATCTATCTTGGTTCTGAACCTTGAGTTGAATAATTAGTGCAGTCACAGATGGAGGGTACAGAAAGAACTATCCAATCGTGTAGCTTAGAGTCAACACAACAAAAATAACTCAAGATATTGATCAAAAAACATTAAATCTCATTGATTCAACAATTGGGAATCTTACATGCATCATATGCTAACTAACCAGGGCTCACAGGCCTACCACAAGGGCATTACAACATTACAACTAGCAAAAGGCCTTATTTGAACAATTGATCCTACTAAATTCCAATCTAACTATCTAACTACTGAATACTAATTTACAATGAGTTACAAATAATCTTAAATGTGATTCTCTAGCTCCAATATTGGTCCACGTTGGCCTCAAGGGTTTATAGAACTTGATGAATGAACAAACATGAAGGTCGACCTCCATAACATGAAAGATAATTCTTTGCAAAATAAAATCTTGCAAATCTCTAAGAAAGACCCCTTTGGACCCAAAATGCTTGTATGATGTCCCATTAAGCTCTTCATGCTCCAGAATAGGTCTGCACTATGAATTCTAGACCATGTTGGCCCCAAATGCTTGACTATGAATTACAATGAAATTCAGAGAGTGATAATTTTTTGTAAACAAATACAAACTTCCTAAAATTTGGATATGATGTAGATGACCTCATGTAGATTCTTCATCCTTCTTTGCAAGTTGAGAAATGATAATGCGATGAAATGAGGAATGAAAATTTGAAACTGCTATAGATTGAAATGCAAGAAAATAATTTTTTTCGGTTGATATAGGATTGCTTTACAACCAGGGATGCTCCTGCATTAGATACCTGGGGTTGGAAGAAACGTGAGTCCCTCACTTTCCAAGGGCTAGAGGAAAACCAAAACAATCCACCTCATCCCGAGAAATCCATGATGAATCTTCCATTGGTCTGTCTTTCCACTTCACCAGATAATCCTTGTTTTGTTTGTTCCTAGTGCTCTTCCCAATTTTGGTATCCAAAATTTTCTCAATATCTTTCAATGTTTGATGTGGTAACTGATCCTTCAAATCTACTTTTTTGTTATTGCCTCTTGACTATCCTTCATGGTACTCATATATGTCTACAACATTGAAAACATGTGATATGCCTAATGCCTCCAATAACTCCACTTCATATGCATTCTAGGAATCAAACTTCTTGATAATTTTACATGGTCCAAACTTCCTCATCTTCAGCTTGTTGTATGTTCCCATTGGAAATATTTCCTTTCTGAGATAACCATTACTTCATCTCCAATAGTAAATTCCTTATTTCTCCTTTTCTCATTTTCCTTCTTCCTTATATTTACTATTCATGTCCTCCAAGTGCTTCCAAACTTGATTATGCAATGTCTCCATAAATCTTGTAAACTCTTCTACTTCTACACTTCTCTTGTTATCCATACTGATGTCTCTTATCTCTACAACTCCTTTGAGATGTGTTCTTGTCACAATCTCAAATGGTGTTTTCCCTATACTCAGGTTTATTGAACTATTGTATGCAAACTCTACTTGCGGTAGAACTATATCCCAATTTTTGTCTTATCTCCAACCAAACATCTTAACAAGTTACCCAAACTTCCATTTGTCCATTTTTTTGTGGGTGATATGCCGAATTGAACTTTAGGTCTATCTTCATATTCTTCCACAATGTCCTCCAAAAGTATCTAATGAACTTGGTGTCTTTGTCTGAAACTACACTCTTTGGTAATCCATGCAATCTCACAATCTCCTTGAAAAATAATTCAGAAACATGCACATCATCATTAGTCTTCTTAAAAGGAATGAAATATGCCATTTTAGAAAATCTATCCACTACTACCATTATTGAATCATAACCTCTCTATGTTCTTGGTAATCCCAATATGAAATCCATGCTTATATCTTCCCAAGGTCTCTCTAGTACTGTCAAAGGTTTATACAATCCATTATTCTTAACTACTTTCTTTTTCTACTTGAAAAATTCTACAACTCTGGACATACTTCCTGACATCCTTATATATTTTCAGCCAAAAATAGTGTTCATTCACCAACCAAAGCTACTATATCTTATCAACTCCAAAATTTCCTACTAATCCTCCACTATGCTTCTCCATAATCAGTTTCTCCTTCATTGAAATATTTGGAATACACAACTAATTTCCTTTGCACAAAATATATTCCTAAATGAAATAATCCAACCATTGGCTCCGGTCTATAACTACTAATTTCTTACATGCTCTCCATGCTTTAGAAATATTTGGATCATCCTCATACATGTGCTTTAGTTCTTCAAAACCCAGTACTTCTACTCTCATCTTTGTTAGAAAATTCCTTCTCCTGCTCAATGCATCTGCAACTTTATTTGACTTTCCACTCCTATGCTTCAACAAAAATGTATAACTTTCAAGAACTCAACCCATCTCATATGTCTTTGGTTCAACATTCCCTGATTTTTCAAATACTGCAAAGCTTCATGATCAATATACAACACAAAATACTTAGGCAGCAAATAATGTCTCCACTTCTTCAAGGCTTGAACTATGGCATAAAATTCCTAATCATAACCTGAATATCTTCTTTTGGCATCATTCAACTTCTCACTAAAATAAGCTATAGTTCTTCCTTCTTGACTCAACACTGCTCCTATTGCATTCCTACTTGCATCACAATTAACTTGAAATACTTTGTCACCTTTTACTTCAACAATTTAAAACTTCTTTGTGCTTTGGATGTTCACTTAAAGTATTTCCTGTCTCCTCTCATTTTTTAGTCATAGTTGTGCAAATGCTAATAAAGCATTTGATAAACTTTCAGTAGAAACTAGCCAATCCATGGAATCATCTTACCTCTCTAACATTTACCGGGGTAGGCCACTCAACTATTGCTCTAACCTTCTTAGGTTTCATCTTCAATCCTTCAATAGAAATGACAAAACCCAAATATACCAACTCTATCTTCATGAAACTACACTTCTTGACATTAATCAACAACTTCTCCTCTCTCAACCTCTGTAATACTTGTTTGATGTACCACAAATGCTCTTCTCTAGCCTTACTGAAAATTAGAATATCATCCAAGTAAACAATGAAAAACTTACCTAATAATTTCTTCAGTACTTCGTTCATCAACCTCATGAAAGTAATTGGTGCATTAGTCAATACAAAAGGAATCACTAACCACTCATATAGTCCTTCATTAGTTTTAAATGTATTCTTCCATTCATCCCCTTCTCTAATTATGATTTGATGATATCCACTCTTTGGATCAATCTTTGTGAAATAATTTTCTCCACTCAAACAATCCATAATGTCATCCATCCTTGGAAATGGGAATCTATACTTGATAGTGTTCCTATTGATTTCTCTAGAATCTGTACACATTCTCCACTCTCCATCTTTCTTTGGTGCAAGTACAATAGGTACCACATATCGACTTAAGCTTTCTAATATGATCAATCCTTTCTTTAGCAACTCTTATATTTTCCAGTTCAATTCAACATTACTTTCTAGTGTCATTCTATGTGCTACCTTGTTTGGAAAGCTTTCTCCTGGTATGAGATCTATATGATGATTGACACTTTGGATTGGTGGTAAACCATCTGGTACATTCTCTGATATGATATCTTCATACTTTTTCAATAGTTTGGTTACTTCTATTTGTGGTAGATCCACATCCTTATTTTCCTCTAGACTACCACCCTTTCATGGAATTAATGCAAAAACACATGTTCTCATGTCTCAATCCATCCAAAAATTTCCTTCCATCTACCAAACATAGTCTGGTAGTGCTACGAACTTCACTTTTGTCCTCCTCCTCCAAAGGTATCAATTTAATTCTTTTCCATTTGAAGTTACAATATAGATGTTCCTTCTTCCATCATGAATTTCTTTCCTATCATATTGCCATGGTCTTCCTAGCAGTAAATAACATACATCCATGGGTATAATATCACACAACTTGTCATCTTTATATGATCCTATATGAATTTTTACCAAAAAATTCTCATTTTCTAATATCTTATTCTCATCTTGAATCCATGCTATCCTATAGGGGTTTGGATGTTTCAATCTCTTCAAATTCAACTTGGTTACCATCTCTTCTAAAACTAGGTTATCACTGCTACCACTATCAATGATAACTTTACATACCTTTCCTTCAGACTTACATCTTGTTCTAAACAAACTCTTTCTTTATGGTGGTTCCTTGGTCACTTCTTCATGCATCAAATCTCTTCTCATTACCAATGGTTTTCCTTTCTCAAGTTTCCCAATCGAATTAGGGGATCCAATAGGGTCTTTATCCATATAAGCTACTCTTTTGGTATGCTCATTTTTGTTTCTGGTGCTTCCTTGATGGAATTCAAATGCTTTATGTCCTTCACCTCCACACTTGAAACATGTTCCTCTTAATGTTCTCTTCTCAAATATTCCTTCATCTCTCCTATATCCATCATTTCGGTAAGAGTTATGACCTCTACCTTTGCAGTATGAATTATAGTCCTTTTCTTCATTGTGGTAAGGTTTTCAATCCTTGTCCTGCTCTGCATAAGGTCTTCTTTCTCTGGATTGTGATCCGCTCTTCTAGAATCTTCCTCTTGCACTTCTCTTCCTTTGTTCAAAATTCTTGTTCAAATTTTCCTCTACCTTTAGTGCAATTGGTATGCTTCTTCAACTGATGTGATCTTCACCAGGCTCAGTTCTTCTTCAATGTTTTTTATCAATCCATTGATGTATCTCATAACCTTTTCTTTCCATTGCTTCACTATGTCCAACTCTAATGATAATCTTGTAGAATTATTCAATATAATCCTTCACATATCTCTCCTATTTCCTTATATTCTACAATATTTTTAACAATTCAAGTTCATAGTCAGTAGGTATAAAGTGCTTCTTCAAAATTTTCACCATTCTATCCTATTTTATGATTTTCTCTTTTCCTCTCCTATTTCTATCCAATTGAAATTATTTCTACCATAATGCAACATGTCCTTTCAACTTAGTTTTTGTAAATCTCACTCTTTCCACATCTTCAGTTTATTCATATTCAAAGTATTCTTCCATATCATTGATCCAATCAATCAATTCCTTAGGGTTTAAATTTCAAGCTTAGGCTGCTGACCAATTTTTGAAATGGATTTCAACATCTTCACTTGATTTGATTCTTCTTCTTCATCTAGGGATTCTTCATTTTGATTTGCAGTGTGATCTAACTCGTCATCGCTTTCATCCTCATGTCTAGGGTTTAGGCCTCACCTTCTATCTTCTTTTACAACGTCTAATCGAACTCACATTGCTTGCATCATCTTTAACATCTCATCCATTCTTCCAATAACATTTTCCATAGAAGGAAATCTCCTTGGTGGCATCTCTCCCCTTGAATCTAGTGCAACTGCCTCAATTTGACGATCTAGCTACAAGGATTTCAACTACCTCACAATCAATGATCGGTTGAAAATGCATGCAATTTGCCTCAATTCAATGATATTTTCACCATAACGAAGGCATTTAGGATTCACAAACTCACTTTGACACCACTTGGTGTAGTCACAGATGGAAGGTCCAAAAAGAGCTATTCAACTGTGTAGCTTAGAGTCAATGCAACATAAATAACTCAAGATATTGATTAGAAAACATGAACTCTCATTGATTCAACAACTATAAATATTACATTCATCATATGCTAAATAATTAGGGCTCACAGGTCTGCTAGAAGGGCATTAAAACATTACAACTAGCCAAAGGCCTTATTTGAACAACTGATCCTACTAACTTGCAAGCTAACTATCTAACTACTAAAAATTGATTTACAATGAGTTACAAATGATCTTAAACATGATTCCCCAACTCCAATAATGGTTTGTGTCAGAATCAAGGGTTTAAAAAACCTGATGAATGAATAAACGTGAAGGTCAGCCTCCAAAACATGAAAGATAATTATTTATGAAATGAAACATCTTGTAGATCTCCAAGAAAGATCCCTTTAGACCCGAAATGCTTGTATGATGTCCCATTAAGCTTCAAATTCTCTGGAATAGGTATGCACTATGAATTATGGACCAGGTCAGCCCCAAATGCTTTGACTATGAATTACAGTGAAATTCTGAGAGCGATAAATTTCTGCAAACAAATACAAACTTCTTGAAATATGGATATGATGCAGATGACCTCATGTAGATGCTTTATCTTGCTATGTGAGTTGAGAAATGATAATATAGTGAAATGTAGAATGAAATCTTGAAACTTGTATAGACTAAGAAAATAAATATTTTTGGTTGATACAGGATTGCTTTACAACCAGGAATGCTCCTGCATCAATAATACTATTTAGAGGAAGACATCAGGTTAAAAAATGTTGCAATTTTTTAGCAGCCATGAAAATTTCTAAAGTTTTGACAAGGAAATACATGGATGAGTGGTTGTTAAATGTCTAGGAAAAAAAAAGGGATTCAATATTCCTTCTGCAGAATGGTCCAACGTGGGTTGTTCATTATCTTTTTAAGAAATTAGAAAATGCAAGAAACTGTGATTAAAAAACAATTTTGGAATGTGGGCAATTCAATCTTCCATGCCCTAGCATGGTCGTCTGAGGCTTTGAATGATGAATTTATGGATTTTTCATGCCCTAGATTGTTAGTAATAAAGGATTTTCCTCCCTGGGTTTGGAAATTTATCCCTCTATTAATGGAACCCTATGGAAGTATCATAAGGGTGGAGGATACTAAATCTTCTCTCTCGCACTGGGACGCTAAGGTTCTAGTGTCCTTATATCCTAGTGTGGACGTCCCAAAGTGCTTAGAGGTTAAGTTGGATTCAAGAATCGTCAAATGCATCATTGAAATACTAGGTGGAATTAATGCATCCTACTTCTACAAAAAAGAGGGAAATTTGAGAATAAATTTCCCCCTAATTTATAGGAAAGTTGTTAATCACACCCTAGCCAATGGGAAAGTGGTAGTTGGTACTTCCTTGAAAAGGGCTCCAAAAAAATAAACAGTTGGAAAAAAGAAAGTAGATTCAGTTAATAGTAGTGTTATGGCAGAATCCCAAAGGGTTAGGGATCATAAGAAGGTTGATAGCCTATAAGTGATGCAAACAAACCTAACCCAAGATAGAGAATCGGCTCCTCAAGAACCAGCTTTGGTGACTGAAAGAACATTGCTAATTGTTTCCTTAATTAAAATAGAAAGTCAGTTTGATAATTTAATGAATGAATTAGAACAAAAAATACAAATCCCACACTTGATATGGGTGGATATCCCAGTAAACTAATTGCTCAAATAAAATCAATAACGACCATTGTCTCTCGAAGGAAGCGTCAAAGATAGAGTTACTGGGAAAAATAATGCCCAACAACTTGCAATGGAAAAAACAAGGAAAAATATTTAAAAAAAAAAACAAGGAAAAACAATAACAAAAGTAAGGAATCTATAGAAGCCAAGGATTATGTAATTAATTATAAAATCAAGAATTCAAGGAGTATAATGTGGAAAACTCTGCAAACCTAGAATAAATAAAAGGGGATAACCTTTGAAACAATAAAAATAAATCACAATATATGGTGAAGAAAATGGTAAATGAAATTGAAACCAAAATCCAGAACACCGCTAATCTGCAAGATACTAGCAAAATTTTAGAACACTAATCTAGAATTTTGGGTAGTCCTAATATTAACGAAAGCTTTGAAAATTTAGTGGAACAATCTACTGCTGAGATCTTGGGTGATTTTAGTGGTCCGCAGACTAAAAAGAAGGACGAATGTGACAAATTAATGCACATAAATAAATGCATTAGTGAATTGGAAACTAAAAATATATTAACTGAACCAAGTGGTTTCCTTGGTAAGGTGGCCATCTGTGATGAGCTAACATCATATTCTTGCCCACTTGACTCAGAAGGGAAAAATATGTCTACATGCATTGATTCTATAGGAGATATAAGACTCTTAGGTACCAAGGAGACCACAAAAGGGAAGGTATATTCTAAGGACGAGCCCTTGCAAAAACCTAAAAAGACTAAGAAAAAAGAAAAATGGACTCTTTATATCCCTCTGAGGAGGGGAAGCTTGCATATTGTCAAGAAGAAAATAAAAAATAATTGTGTGATCATTCCTTTCCCTTTGCTAAAAGAGTGGAAATCGAGGGAAGATTTCCAAAATGCTTTTATAACTTTAGAAATTAGGAGATCCCCCCAAAATCTAGATCTTATGAATCTTAACTATTTACATCTTGGAATGTTAGTGGGTCAGAATCCCCTAACAGGAAACATGTAGTAAGAAGGTTTCTCAATCTAATGAAAGATAAAGAAATGGCCCTTATCCAGAAGGTGAAAGTAGTAGGCTTCACCTTAGAAACTAATTTAAAATTTATTTAGAATAATATTGCCCAATATGTCACTAGGAATGAAAAAGGAAGAGGTGGTGTTGCTATCCTAATTTCTAAAGAATGGGATCAATATGTCACTAGATCTGGTATTTCCCTTGCAACAAGGTGATATGGGTTACTATAGAAAAGGAAACCATCTTTGTAATTTGCTCCATTTATGAACCTAATGAGTAGAGGGATAGAACCAACCTTTGGAATTGGTTACTCAACCTGCAATATATACCATGGATCTTTTGGGTGATTTCAACATGATAGAGCAAGCCAAAGAAAAATATGGGGGTATTAATATGGAATGGAAAGGAAATGGAAAATAATTCTGGCAAAGGCTGAAATCTAAGCTAAACATGGTTGAACCTATTGAAGGATAGAAGAGAGAATGTACTAGTATATGATGCACATGGTTTAATGCACAAAAGGGGGTAGGAGGATATATTGTTGGCTCAATAGGTTCTATATGAACAAGGACCATTTCACCATTGACCCTATTAAGGATGGGTGTAAGGTGGAAGTACACTCCTACACCATGTCTGATCATCATCCCATTAAGATAAGAATTATCCTTAAAAGTGACATGGAAACAAAAAGGAACAAGGGAGTGTTTTCTCCTCAATAAAAATCTCTTAAAGGATGAATACTATAGGGATTATATAATTACCCTAAGGGAGATTAACAAATGGATGCACAAAGACAAAGGTGTAATTGAGAAATGGGAACTCAATTTGAGGGGTTGGAGGACTCTATTCTGAACAATTGGAGAAAAAGGGCCATGGGTAGAAGGGGGAGGAGGGGTTCCTTTAAGAAATCCTGTTAGAAGTAGAATAAAAACTCTATGATGACCCAAGAAATGAGGGTATGTGTAATGAACTCTCTCTTGCTAAAAAACATTTAAGGAGGATACAAGCTAATAGGATACAAGGATTTAAAACAAGGGCCAAGCTCAATTGTCTGAATAATGGGGATAAAGGTACTAAGTTCTTCTTTAGATATCTCAGAGATACAAATATAAAAGAGAAAATAGACCAAATATGGGTTGAAGGAGCTTCCCTAACCAAGAAAGTGGACATTAAGAACAAATTCTACCAGTTGTATAAGGATATTTTACCTCAAAGGGGGATAATGAAGCCAATACTAATGCTAGGAATTATATCAAGCAACTCATACCCAAGAAAATTTAGGAAAAGGATGCAATTGAGCTTAGCAAAGAATCTCTAAAGAAGAAATAAGGAAGGAAATATTGTCCCTACAAAATGATAAAACTCTCGGGTTGATGGGTTGCTAGTAGAATTCTACAAATCATTCATAGATTGGGTTTGTGATGACCTATATCTAGTATACAATGAGGCCCTTGAGAGGGGTTCACTGGGAAACATCATCAATAAAGGAATCATCAAGTTGCTCCTAAAGGAGGGAGATAAAACTTTGATTAAGAACTAGAGGCCAATCACACTCCTAAATATCTCATACAAGATATTGGAAAAAGTTTTAGCAAAAGGGTTGGTGGACATTCTACCTTCCTTTATTAACAGTACTCGAAATGGATTTATTAATGGAAGATATATATTGGAAAACCTAATCACTAGTTGGGAGGCCATGGAGTGGGAAATAGACTCTAACCAAGGTATTGCAATGATTCTTATCGACTTCAAAAAATACCATGATAGGGTGGAATGGACCTTTATAAGGTTGGCCCTCAAAGCTTTTGTATTTCCAGAAACATTTTGCAACATGGTCAACACACTATTCAAAGATTTTGTAGTACAAGTTGATGTTAATGCTCCCTCACAAAAGAATTTATGTTGGAAAGGTCTATAAGGCATGGGCGTCCTCTGGCCCCAACACTATTTGTAATTTCCTCTAATGCTTTTCATTGCCTCTTAAGGGAAAATCACACTTCCCCAAAAGTTAAAGGCATAACCTTACTCAATAATAAAGAAATTCGTAACATTCAATTTGCAGATGACACTACAATTTTTGTTAAGTTAGAGGAAAATAATATGGTTAGATTAATGGAAAAAATTATCATCTTTTGTAAAGATTTAGATGCTAAGATAGATTTTGCAAAGTCCATCATGTTGGGTTGGGAAGAAAGCCCTCCTGAGTGGCTAAGGAATTATAAATTGCAGTGGGGAGGCCTCCAAAAGAAGCTTAGATATTTGGATATTCCCTTTGTTGTTATCCCCAACCTAAAGAACATGTGGCTATGGATTAAGAATAAAATTGAAAAGAAAATTGAAATATGGAACAAAAAATTTCTCTCTAACTGGAAGGGTGCAAGCTTTCCAGAAGATACTATCATCTTATAGCCTTTATTTTGCCTTAGTATGGCTATTTAACAACTACTAGGTTAGTGAAATTCAAAAAAGAATTAGGAAATTATTATGGTATGATGGTAAGGGAAAGAGAAAGAAGAATGAACTCAAGTGGAAGTGGTGTTGTGTTGATAAAGCAATAGGTGGTATTGGTTTAAAGGACCTAAAGCTACATGGTATGGCTCTAGCCTCAAAATGGATCATTAAAGCAATGGAAGGTGAAGAACCATGGAAGGTTTTCATCAGAAACAACATAAGGAATGTTGTCCCTAAATAGGAAAAGTTGTGGAAACTTTTCCCATTATGTGACCTCCTTAGTAGTAAATTTCCTATATCTTATGTAGGTTCAACTATCTTTAAAAGCATACAAAAAGCTTGGGAATTATTAAAGAAAAATGTCATAAATTTCTACTGCACCAAGAACAATAATAGTGCATAGTCTTCACTCATAGATCTATATGGTGGAATATTAAGCACAAGAACAAGCCCCTTGCACTGTTTCAAGGTTGCTTAGCTAAAAGTTGGGCTCACAAAGGTATTAAATAATCCAATGATATCTTAAAGGATGGGTACTTAAAAGATTGGAATGAACTATGCACTGAATATGACCTGCCTCCTACCAATTGGAGAACATACACATTGATAAAGGAAGCCTGTAAAGATATGCACTTCCCTGTTGAATACAAACATAATGAAACCCACTGTCTTGAATTCTAATGGAAAGATGGAAGTATATTCCTAAAATTAAACATTAAAATGATTTATAACTTCCTTTCTAAGCAATATGATATTACAAAACATGCTAATAAAATTTTGGGTATTAATTTTACTAAGAATGACTAGAATAAGATGCTTAAAAAGAACTGGTCAAATATTTTGGAGCCAAAAAAGGCTTATTTCATATGAATTTTATTAATTCAAAGGCTACCTTATAAATCTAACTCTACTAATATTGAAATCTGTAGCATTTGTAGAGTACCTAAATTGATTAAGCATATCTTTTTTGACAATTTTTATGCAAAAGAAAATTGGAAATTATTTTGTGAAAAAAAAAATCTGGGGAAGTAATAATGAACCCAGTCAGGAGAAAATTTTATTAGGAAAGGATAATAAAATTGATAAATATCTTTCTATGTTTTTGATGTGTCTCTCCTCTGAAATACTTTTGTCTATTTCGAAGGTAAGGAATGAAGACAAACTTAAGGGGATTAAAGGGGCACTTACTGCTCGTCTGCAAAAAGACTAACCTTTCACAATGTTTCCATGTAGGTAGCCATCACCATGTATATTTCCAAATACAAATTCTTGAAATTATTGGAGGATGGCATAGTAAGGTTCAACTTGCAGGAAGTTAGATATGGCCACACATGGCATGTGGGGTAGCCCAATGTAGAGGTATTCCTAAAAGTTCTACAAGAATTCCAAAAGGAAGAAATCAAAAACATAAAATAAAATGGAAAACCCAAGTATTGGAGGACCCAAACTACACACCAATGAAGAATAAGTAGTAGAAGAAGTCAACTCAAATGATGAACTCATTGCAGCTAAAACATGTAGCATGCATGCCCTTCCCTACTACCTAACATACATATTAAATAAAATCAAATATCCCCTCATATATAGAGTGGGAATGTTATTCATATGTGATGTAATATTTAGAGATCACATCCTAATCCCCTCCATACATCAACCCAACCCCCCATCTCTCCCATCCAATGTCTACATAATCCAAAATCCTTTCATTCTTATCTCTTGACTCAACTTTCCTTTTCATTGGGAATCCACATGAAAAACCCAAAGAAATCCATACAACCATAAGAAATCCTAATCTAGACTAATCTTGCCAAGCAATCTAGCACATAATCCAAAAGAATCCATAAGCTTTATCCTTAATCTTCCTAAAATCTTAACCTTTTTCAAATTATTATTATCAAGATATATTCCCAATCCTCAAATTGTTCTGAGGAGTATATGATTTTCATGTCAACAACACTATCATCATCATCATAATCCTTCTCAATCATCAATTTTTGGCTTGAATAGGGGAAAAATATTATTTTTCTTTGTGTTATTTTGCATGAGTTCTTGATTGTATGTAATCATTTTATTTACATATATAACATTCTTTATATTATATCACCACAATAACATCATGGTCTTCCATATCATCATCACCATCACCTTGGTCCTTATGCCTCGATAAATCTCCATTCATTCCATATCTCAACCAATCATCTCATTCTAATGTGTTCTTCCTTTCATCTAATTCTCTATGTTATCCCCAATCCCTTCTATTTTGAGAGCACACTCGTGTTCTTCAAAATAGCTTATTATCTTAAGGGGGCATCCCTCCCTCATTCTTCTTTTTCACTCCCCTCCTTCTAATGATTTGGGAATCTTGTCACTAGTACCACCTCTTCCAAAACAACTATATTTTATCTTTCTTTAAAATTCTCTTATTTATCTTAGTCACATCACCATCTCAAAGAGGGAAAAATATAGGCACCTAAAATTATCTCTTCGCATGTTCTTGTTGACCATATCCTAACATCACCTAATTCATCCCCCGTATATCTCTTTCCAATGTTAATTAAATAAAACCAATTATTTAAGTAAACTTTCAATCATCTTCCTAGTATTCATTATATAGATTCCATTCATTCATTTAATTAATTAATCATTTCATCATGTTTATCTATAGTCCAACCTTAGTTAATTAAAATTAACATTTATTTAAATAACTCTACCCTTTAAATCCCAATCTTCTAGAAACAAAATAAATATAACGTATTTATCTAATTCTCCTTTTCTCCCTTCACATCAATAGTTGGCTAAAATAATTAAAATAATTAATAAGACACTTGCAAAATCCTAAGAATGCATTAGCTAAGTCAAACTTGTGCATGTCATGCATGTAATTTTCCCCATGATTCACAAGTCTCCATAAAGTCCTCTCATAAAATCTTGTCCATCCATTTAATCTAGAAAATCCTAGCCCTTCACAAAGTTCTAATTTTTTTTTTTAAATTTCCAAAATAATCCCTTTTTATCCTCACCCTTGTCCAAGAATATCTCCACCATCTAAATATCTCAAATAAAAAAACTCCTCTTGTGCACCAATTACAAGGTTCCACTTGGAGGCTTCTCATAACTCCAATCCTCTCAATAAATCTCCTCCATTGATCTCTGAAATCAATCATAACCCTTTGTCCCTCATTCCCAAAGTCTATAAATAGCTGATCATATGAACTATTTTAAACAAAAACTTTGAATACAATCTTATGCTACTTGTTTGATCACCAATATCTAATATTTCATCACAAAGAATCTTGAGCACATCCACACTTTGTGTGCAACAAGAGCCTTTTTATGAGAGACTTTATTTTATTATATCTTTTGTGTATTAGTCTCTTAGCTTAGTCAAATATGGTAGCTAGACATGGAATATGAATTAGATTTCATGGTTTTGAGTCTTTTAATTGTGTTCTATATTTTTTGTTTATATTTTGGAATTTTCCCTAAAAAATTATCTCAACATTTCCCCTGTCAACCATATCCTAACATCACCTAATTCATCTCATATATATATTCTTGCAATGTTAATTAAAT
The DNA here is from genome assembly GCA_007258455.2 of Sequoia sempervirens. Classification (NCBI taxonomy): domain Eukaryota; kingdom Viridiplantae; phylum Streptophyta; class Pinopsida; order Cupressales; family Cupressaceae; genus Sequoia; species Sequoia sempervirens. The sequence continues at coordinate 178,052,055 of VDFB02281492.1, read as the reverse complement.
AAGACTCCTTCCAAGCATTAATTAAATAAATTTCAATAATTTATTTAGTTAATTGATCATTTTGTCATTTTCCTCTATAGTCTAGTCTTAGTTAAATAAATTTAAGATTTATTTAATTAATTTGACCCATTCTATCCCAATCTTCTAGAAACTAAATAAATACAACTATTTATTTCAATTCTTCTTCTTCCCTTAAACCATTAGTTATCTAAAATCAATTACTTAACTCATAAATCCACTTGCACATTCCTAGGCATCATTAAGCCAAGCCAAAATTGTATATATCTTGCATGTATATGGTCTCATGCTTCACAAGACTCGATATAATCCTCTCATAAAATATTTTACTATCCATTCAATATAAAAAATCCTAGCCCTTCACATAACTCAAAAAAAATTGGTCTTCCAAAATGTCCTTTTTATCCTTACCATCCATTATTTTCCAAGAAGATATCCACCATCCATATTCCTTAGATCATGGACTCCTTTTGTACACCAATTACAAGGTGCAGCTTGGAGGACTCTCATGGTTCCAAACGTCTCAAGAAATGTTCTCCATTTATCTTTTGAATCAATTGGATCCCTTTATCTAGCTTCTTTAAATCTATAAAAGGCTCATCTAATGAGTTATTTTTAACAAAAAAAATTGAATGCAATATTACACTACTTGTTTAAGCGCCAACATCCACAATCATTTTGGGTAGTTTATTTCATCTTTGATATATTAGTCTCCTATCTTAATCAAAGGTGGCAATTAGACTTAGAATTATACTTAGATTTCATAATTTTGAGTCTTTCATTTGTGTTTTATGTTTACATTTTTATGTTCATATTAATATTTGTATTAATATTATAATATGAGTCATCAAACTATAAACAATATTCATATGAATGCTAGTGTATCATAGTAATTACATATAAACCTTTATAGACTACAAGGTTAAGGTTGGTGAATAATAGAGTTGTTAACCACAAGAAAAGATTATGTCCACAAAATTGATTTCCATTTATCTTAAAGTGCAAAAGAATAACTTAAATAGAAAGGTAACCACTAGTTGTAAGTTAATGAAAAATTATAACAATGAAGGCAAGGGTACACTGAATAGATGGAGACCTACAAAGGAATCATTTTATAAAGTTGTTTGTTAGTTGAAACATATTGACACCAAGGAAAAACCATTGCAATAGATATAAAACAACTAGCATGAATGTAGAGTCTAGATTATAAATTATGTCAATGATTTAGTAGTAAAAGAAAATAAAAACCCATAGCAATCTCCCAATTGCTTGTAGTAGTCCCCAAGATGAATTCATTTAGAAGTAAATACATAGAGACTTTACTCAATCAATATCCCATGATCATTCATATAAACTGGAAAAAAATAGAATGAGAAAAACCATGCAAGTCTATGGAATAAATTAATGATAATGTTATAGTGTACAAAAATGTACACCTTTACATTTTCACACTATGTTTGCATCCCCTTAATTAATTGGACTTAATTAAGCTTCTAATGACCTAAATTATGCATTCCAAAGCCTTATTATTCCCGTTTTATAAAAGGGAAACCTATATTAAACAATTTCCATCATTAATTTAAACACCTTGGAAATTGTGTGTCCTAGACTTAGGTCCTAAGACCCATTCACCCAAGGGCGAATGGGCCCCCTTTAAGTGCTAGGACTGAATTTTTAATATGTTTTTGGTGGAATTTTAATGATTCAAATTCAAGTTTCAAATGTCAGCTTGTGGAAACTTTTTTTTTTGGAAATTAGTTAAACACCTATAAATACATAGATATTTTATCAATTCAAACTTAACACACATAATTCAAATTTCACAAGAGTAGTATTATTGTCAAGAGCATTGAAGAGAAAACTTATCACTCATCTACAAAAAAAATTGATATCATATCATTATATCAAAGTTCATGTATGCTCATGTTCATGTTTTGGAGCTAACATTGTGATGTAGGTTTCAAGCATTCAAGTATAAAATCAAGCAATCAATCAAGCCAACTCATGCAAGATCAAGATCCTTGGAGTGATGTGTTAGAATTTAGTCCTCTAAGGGTAGCCATTAAGGGTTTGGTTGTTAAATGAACAAGACAACTGAGGGGGGGTGAATCAATTGTACCAGATTAAAACATCAAAACCCTCAATAGTAATCAGATACACATGCATTCAATAAACCCTTAATATGTTATAATGTTTAAACATGAAAAGAAGACAAAAAAAATTGAAACAACCAAAACCATACATAAGAGAACACAAGATTTATGTGGAAAACCCAATGAGGGAAAAACCACGGTGAGGATTAGCTCACAATATAAGTAATTGTAAATCAATACAAAGGCTCACTACTAGAATAGGACACATTGTTGACAAAGGCTCACAGCTAGGGATCATTGCAACAAAAAGAAAAGAAGATAGAAGAAAAATGTTACATAGAGAAAAAATTCTCAATGCAACAGAGAATCCACCAAAATAGCTCCAACACTTTCACAATCCCATTTGAATGATTGTGGAAACCTTCATCTCACTGCATTCAGAAGTCCAAAACTTTGAAGTTCACATTCCTATGCTCAAAATCACACTCTACCCTTTGAAAATTCACATCACTTGCATCACACACCTCTATCCTTTCTATCTTATCAATATTCAACATCTCAACTCATACTTATACTATCCTCAACCTTGAAAACCTTCTCCAAGGTCGGCTATACATGCTTCACACTTTGCAATTTCAAATTAGGTCGGCACTAAACATTCCCACGGTGGATAGGAATGAAAAGAAGACCAAAAAAAACTTAACTAGGACCCAAATTAACTCTCACATGCCATTTTATTCCTTCATTAACACTTGAACATCTTTGAATGTAGTGTAAACACCACATCAGTCATTACCCATGCAAACACATTAAAATTTGAATTACACGCTTCCTTTGAACAATCCAAAACTTTCAAACGACAAAATTCACCTGAAAACAATCCAAGAACATCCTAGAAACAAAAAAAATCCTTCGCAACAAATCAATCCTTTAGAATGTACACATTTAATACACTCAGACTACATTGCCAAACACTACAACTCTACAATCCAACTTCTGGAGTACCAAGATACAAATATTCTTAACACAGGAAAGAAACCAACATAATCAACTCTCCTTTAGAATTGTAATTCTTGAAAAAAAATTGTGGAGAAATGTGGAGCAAATACATTTCTCCCACACACTTCAGTAAACGACACTATAAAACTAGTTCACACACCGATGAACATAACTTCCTTTGACCATTAATCTAGAAGCCAAAATTCTAGATGTAGAAACTTTGAACATCTCTAACCAACATATCCTAACCATAAAAGTAGATCTTCATCCTAGAATAAATGAAAAGAAAAACCAGAACACCTTTGCAAACTAGAACACCTCTGCAACACCCTATTTTCTTATTTTATCAATTTTCTTAGTATCCTTGACATATGAACCATAAATAGAAGCTTATCAAAGCAACAAAAAAGGTTAAAATCAACAACTTAATTGATGAAAACATAATTCAACTAATAAAAGTAACAATCTCTTCTCAACCATGACACTACTATCATAAATGACAACATAGGCTTGTTGACATCATTGACAACTTCATACTTGCAATAATCTCCCCCTTTGTCATTGATGGAAACATAAGATGTGAAAACCATCATAGACACAATAGCTCTGAACATACTTATTTCCTTTTCTCTTTTCCTCCCCCTTGCACAGCTATCTCATTACACACTCTCTTCACATGACTTCTCTCTCTCATATGACTTCATTTCCTTTTTCACATGACTTTCTTTCTCTCCCCCTTTGAAATCAATGGAAAAGGATAATGTATTTTGCATTGTTCTCCCCCTTTGACATAGAACCAAGATAATTGCAATTGCTCTGAATACTCCCCCTTAGGAGTACACACCAATCAACTCAATAACCTTTGCATCATGACAATGTAAATTTCATACTGCAACAATGTTACTAACTACCCCCCTGAGAGGTAGCCACCAACATCAGTCCAGAAAAAGAATGAATCCATAGCTCCAATGGAATGATGCATCTTCATATGCATCTAGTTTAAAGAAGGAGGGGCAATAACACCCAAATTCTCCCAAAGATACTCAAAAGTATCCTTAGGAAGAGACTTAGCGAATATGTTGGCAATTTGATCCTTTGTGGGTACAGATTCAAGCTTCACCTCATTCTCCATAACTTTCTATCTCAAAAAGTGGTACCTAATTGATATATTCTTTTTCCTTGAATGCATAACTGGATTCTTTGAAATATTAATTGCACTTGCGTTATCACAAAAGAAAGAAATAGGTTCATCATACACTACTCTGATATCCTTCAATGTCTATTTCATCCATAATACCTATGTACAACAAGATGCTACTGCAATATACTTAGCCTCTATAGTAGATAAGGAAATTGAATCTTGCTTCTTACTTAGCCATTCCACCAATCTACATCCAAGAAAGAATGCACCACCAGTTGTACTTTTCTTATCATCAACACATCCAGCCCAATCTACATCTATGTATGCACTTAATGTGAAATCAATATCCATAGGATACCATAGGACATAATCTTAAGTTCCTTCTAAATATCTGAATATCCTTTTTACTGTGGCAACATGTTACTCTTTAGGATCTTCTTGAAATCTAGCCACAAGACAAACTACATGCATGATATCTGGTCTAGTAGTAATTAGATATAGTAGTCTACCAACCATAGATATGTACTTGCTTTGATCAGCCTTAGGTGATTCATCATCCTTGCTCAATTTGCAACCAATAACCATAGGAGTACATACCAGTTTGGAGTCATGCATTCCAAACTTCTTCAACATCTCTTTGACATATTTTGATTGTGAAATGAAAATGCCTTTATCTGTCTAATTTATTTGTAGACCAAGGAAGAAATTCATCTCCCTAATTAGAGATCTCAAACTCTTTCTACATTTCTTTAGAAAATTTCTTACACATATCTTCATTTCCTCCAAAGATATTATCATCCACATACACAACCACTATCAATGTTTTATCTTCCTAAACATTGAAGTAAAGATTACTGTCCAGAGTACCCTTATAGAATCCTTGTTGTATCAAATATTTGTTTAACCTTGCATACCAAGCTCTAGGAGCTTGCTTTAATCCATACAATGCATTTTTCAATTTGCAAACCATATCTAGTTGATCTGATAACTAAAATCCTTCCAATTGTTCCATGTAAACTTCTTCCAATTCTCCATTCAAGAAAACAAACTTCACATCCATCTGATAAAATTTAAAGTCTTTATGCATTGCAAATACCAAAAAAAATCTGATTTCTTCCATTCTAGCCACTAGGGAAAATGTTTTCTCAAAGTTTATTCCTTCTACTTGTGAGTAACCCTTGCACACAAGCCTTTCTTTATTTCTTACCACTTCTCCATTCTCATTCAACTTGTTTCTGAATACCCACTTAGTTCCAATTATATTCTTATTTTTAGGTCTAAGGACCAATTCCCAAGTCTGATTTTTCTCAATTTGTTGTAGCTCTTCTTCCATCGCCTTCATCCAATATTCATCTTTGCATGCTTCACGCACTATTTTTGGTTCAGTTTTGGAAAGTATACACAGATATTTTACCTCGGTTTCAACAAATTTTCTTCTTGTCAATACACCTTTTCTTTTGTCTCCAATAATCTATTCTTTGGAATTATTTCTTTGCACATACTTAGGGGTCTTAGGGGTCTTTTCCAGAGATTCTTCCTCTTCATTCTGCATTTCACTTTCAAATCTTCATCAACCTTGAAATTTGCACTCTCAAAAATATTTCTTATCCTTTTTTTGTAACATCTGTAAGATTTTCTTTTATTAGAATATCCAAGGAAGATACCTTCATCAAAACTTGCATCAAATTTTCCCAAGTTTTCTTCATCTCTTCTAATATAGCATTTTCTTCCAAATACTCTAAAGGGCTTGACAATAGGAATCCTTCTATACCACAATTCATTGGGAGTCTTTGTGATGTTAGATTTGTCTTGAAATTTGTTAAGTATGTAAATAGTAGTATGAATTGCTTCTCTCTAGTAGACTTCCAAAATTTTAGCTTCCTTCATCCTAGTCCTTGCAAATTCTTGAACAATCTTGTTTTTCCTTTCAACAACTCCACTCTATAGAGGAGTTCTAGGGGCAGAAAAGTGCCTCTTTATGCCATGATATTCAAAACCATGTTAAACTCATTGGAGGTGAATTATCCACCTCTATTAGACCTCAAACATTTGATCTTCAAATCCATTTAATTCTCAACCATAGCTTTAAATGCTTTAAATATATCTAGGGCTTCAGATTTTTCTCTAAGAAAAGTAACCAATGTCATTCTAGGGTAATTATCGATCAAAAGAATGAAATACCTATCATCTTGAAGACTTCTCACCCTTATAGGTGTATCTAAGGGTTATTTTTGGATTGTTAGATTATTAAATCAATAAAGCATAAAACCTAAAGAAGCTATCAAGAACAAAGGAAACTAAAAACAAGAACGATTATACCTGTCATTCATCGAATCTTCCATGATTTACCTTCATAGAACCTTCTAACTTGCTAATGGTTTCCCTCAGATCGAACGTGGGAGAAATTTGAAAACAAAGACTAAGTCCTACACAAGCTTTGAAGGATTTGGAGTGTCTAAAATGAAATAAAGTGTCTATGCCTATGACGAAATGACTATAATACTAAGACAAGTATGCAAAATCACACTTGTCTTTGTTTCCCATTGGTTGGGGAGATGTGATAGTGGGGATGAGGTGGGGAAGGACAGTGTATACCTGGGGGCCTTGTTTGTTGGGCACACTCTACCATCATCTTCACGAGGTGGTTTATAGGAGGGAAGAGAGCATTTCCTGTGGGACTACACTTCTGATGATATGGGCCTGGAAGCATGTGGCCATATTCTGACCTCCTATCTAGAGACAACAGCTAGCTGAGGGGATGCCTTACGCTTACTATTATGCCAGTGCCCTACAATAGAACAGAATGGGAGAGACAGGTTGGTGGTGCCATCGGATTGATACCATGGTTTCATTCATCTGGAGGCCATGCAGAGACTGCCAACAGTGGGATGATGAGGATGGCCACCTCAGCTTTTGTAGATAGTATCGCTATCTAATTGGTAGGACAGTGTAGAGCCAACTTATTATATAGATGTACCTATTACAGCATGTCCTTAGACAGTTTGGAGAGTAGCAGGGTGTACCTACAGGCATAGCCGAGTATGCTCGATCTTCCAGGGAGTTAGGTTGGGGGCCAACAATTCCTGTAGCTTTTTTTGAGCAGCAGATTGATGGGCTAGCAGCCCAATAGTGGGAATGGAGAGGTGGGATTGCAAATCTCGGGACCACCACTAACTACGACTTATGGTGGCAGGTACATCAACCAGTGCTATTGACAGATCCAGATGGGCCAACACCTATTGACAAGAGGTCAGTTATACCATGTGTGTCGAGAGTTAGGTGAGGGAGTAGAGATGGTGACAGAGGCAGAGGTAGGGGGAGGGATGGAGGCTAGGGTGGAGGGACAGAGGTCAGGGTGGAGGGCGAGATGGGGGCAGGGACGAAGGTCGAGGTGGAGATAATGGAGATGATGGGGATGATGGAGGAGACAGCCAGAGATGGAGGAGAGATGGCCAGAGACAAGGCAGGAGGGTGCGACCACATGTGGGAATAACAACATTGGATGTTATTCTAGAGGTGGTCGAGGAGGGGGAGAGAGAGGAGGAGGATCAGAGGTAGGAGCAGGAGAGATAGGAGGGGGAACTGAGGCAGGAGCAAGAAGAGGAGGAGCCGAGGTAGGAGTAGGAGCTTGAGGTAGATGTGGATGTGCCTTGGGATGAGGGAGTTGGTGGCGAGGAGGTGGATGTGCCTCATGACAAAGGAGTGGGTGGCGAGGAGATTGCAGAGGAGGAGGATGATGATGATGCCATGGATGAGGCCGAGAGACTCCTGAGATGGAGGATGGTGGAGGGAGAGGAGGAGATACCCCCTACCTTGACATTGCCCTAGGACACCACGACAGATCAGAGGGTGGAAGATCTACAGAGGAGGCTAGATGAGAGTGTGGTATAGGTCAGGGCACTGCAAGCAGAGCTAGAGGTGGCTCAAGTAGAGTGGGATCAGGCAGTGATCCACCAATAGGAGTCAGCACAGTGGTGTGTGTACTTTGCAGCTTTATGTTTAGGACCTTCAGGGGATATGGCCTATGAGCTTTCTAGGGTGACCACTAGGTATGGGAAGTATAGGACCTTATATAAGCAAGCAGTGCCTCCCAAGCAACGAGATCCTACACTATCGCGCTCACAGACGAGGATAGGCAACAGTCACCGATCAAGGAGTGGAAGTAGTAGTAGGAGTCACACTAGTGCAGGAGGGTCTACCTCATCAAGGCACACATCAGGGCATAGGTCCCACCACTCACATAGGCATGCCTTGAGTCATCATTCGAGCCATAGTCATGGGTCTACTAGTTCAGAGCAGAGGTCAGTACAAAGGCAGCCACCAGTGATAGATCCTTTAACCTCTCAGAGTCAAGCTACAGTGTCAGCACAGGTGCCCATTACCATGGAGATGATTCCATCAGTGTCAATTCCATTGGTTGCACAGACAGAGGTTGCTACAGGTCCACCCATTACCTTAGTGTCGGGCATAGATCCTCAATCACCACACTCTTTACCATGAGGGGATGATGAGAGCCTCTCTTAGAGACATGTTTGCTACATTTGCTTCTATGTTATGACACATTATGTATAGACCATTGAGCCTGCGAGCTCTATTTTTGGGATATCTCTTGACTCTATCTTGTGACTTTTTATATTTCTTGAGATGATGCTATATGATGATGCAGTTTTGATGCGGCCTACATATGTGTTATGTGATGTTATTTGATTTATGCATTATGATATATATGATGTGACAATTTATGTATGATGTTGATTTATGATGGATGATGGTAATATTTATATGTCTTGTCATGTATGTCCTATGATGCCATGATGATGCAATTCTTATTTACATGTTATGTCAATTTTTTGATGATGATGATAATGATATGCATAATGTATTTATTTGAATGGATGCCATGTTTATGATTATGTTAATGCAATATGCCATGAAATGTATATGATTTAATGTTATGGATGATGTATGTATGGACCTAATGCAATGTTTATATGATTATGTATGCACTTATGTTTTGTATGCCACAGGATATCATCATGAGATGGATGAGAGAAGATGATCAGACCAAAGGAGATGCATGTTAGTTCCTAGACCAAATCCTTCAAAACTTTACCATAGGACTTTAATATTTATTGCTCTTAATCATCATTGGGCAGACTGCTGTAATGGCCAACAAACACCATGATATGACATAGATCAAGGTGTGCAAGGTCGTACCATCACATGAGACTAACAATCATAGACAAGGATGATCATGACTCATACTAAGAGCGTGATTTTCCCAGTCTTTTTGTCATAACCAACCACAAGCAGAAAAGACAAGAAGGACAATTCATGAAACGTTGCTGCTTCTCTAAATCCTGTTTCCAGGACATCCTTGAGAAACTAGTAGCATGATTGCCAAAATACAAAATAGAGCCATTATCATGATACGTCACTATTTTTCTAAATCCCAAAATCAGGACCTCGCTGAGAAACTAGTAATCATGTGTGTCAAAATTCAAGACAAACATCATGATACATCGTTGCTTCTCTAAATCTAGTTGTTGGGATCTCGTTGAAAAACTAGTAACATGATAAAAATCCAAAAGACAAGTGCCAAGTGTTTTCCAAGTGTTTCCGGATACCCATTGTTTTAATGTCAAGATGTCAGGTTTGATGATGTTAAGATGCCAGGGTGTCAAGGTTTTGACGATGCCAAGATGACGAATGTCAAAGGTTGCCAAATTTAGGAAGGACACATCTTGACTAATGTTGATGTCGAGAGGATTGATCCCTAAATGTCAAAAGGGATCCCTTGAAATGATAGTGATAGGGACGGTGACGATGCCTAGGAGGGACACATCCTTAGGCATAAATGACAGAGTTGTTCTTCAGAAGGACACATCTAAAGAATACTAATGTCAAGAGGAGTGATTCTTAGGTGTCAAGAGGATCCCTCAAAATTTCGAATGAAAATGACGATGCCTAGGAAGGACACATCCTAAGGCATGAATGATAGAGGCTATTCTTTAGAAGGACACATCTGAAAGATAATCAAGAGTTGACAGTTTGACAGGTTATGATCATTTGACTTGTTTTGACTGAGTTTGACTTGTGTTGGCCATATGTCGATTTCTTTTGACATGCTGATGTGATTGTCATGTTCGAATAAATGATTTCCATACCTTGTTTTAGGAGTTTTCCTGTTTGGAAAATGATTTGTCTTGACTTGAAGACTTTTGATGTGTGTGCCAATGTAATGGCATGAACCCTAATGGACTGACCTAGTGCAGCCTCGGGGGCTCATCGACAGATGGCCTTTCCTACATCATACACTCAGAGACCTCGTAGTTCGACATGACCAATGACTTTGTCTTGTTGACCAAAGATTGCGTCATGATTTTATTTTGACAAACCCAAAAGGACTGACCTAATGTCTGGAGGACTCGAAAATGAGTCTTTCCTACGTAGAAAATGCACAGAGACAATGTAGTTCAGAAAAATGACAAAGACTAATTGATTTGACAAACTTGACAAAAAATTAATCTAGTTTTGCGTTTTTCGAGACAATTTGACATTTGTTGTGGTTTCTTTAGGACATTTTTCATTTTTTTTTAGGTCTTTCTTCAAAACATTTTATAATGTTTTGGTCTTTCTTTAGGACATTTTATAATGTTTTGGTCTTTCTTAAAGACATTTTATAATGTTTTTGTCTTTTTTCAGGACATTTTATAATGTTTTTGTCTTTTTTCGGGACATTTTATAATGTTTTTGTCTTTTTTTAGGACATTTTGCCATGTTTTGGGTCTTTCTTCAGGAAATTTTTGCATGTTTTTGGTCTTTCTTCAAGAAATTTTGCAATTTCCGAGACCATGCGTGATATCTACTACAGTCATATGATAATTTTTTTTCCCCTAGTCAAGTCAAAGACTTAGCCAATTTTAAAGGACGTGAACGGGATGTGCTTGGGGTGCCAGATGGACAATATTCAGGACTTGATGTCAACCTTTTGTCAACCATGAAAGGAAGGGTATGCTGTCATGGCAGACGTTGTGGCGGTGATGGAAAATGTATTTCATCCTAGGCCAAGGCAGACAAGTAACAGTAGATGACAGAGCAATGATTGATTACACATGGCGCCTGTTTGCCAGGTTTTCACCATGGTACTTATCCAAAGCGCCTGTTTGCCAGGTTTTCACTATTGGATGAATTATTTTTCTTTACTATTTTTTTCATTTTTCTTTTTTTTGGTGCCGCCAAGATGCCTGTTTTCTAGGTTTTCATCAAGGCAATAATTTTTGACCATTTTTCAAAAAATAAAAAATATATATATATATTGTATTTTAAAAGTTTTTGGCTCAACTTTTTGATGCTTATGCATAGAACTTCCAAAGATGTAGAATTGATAGGCTCTGTCAATTGTTCACCATCTGGCGTAGCCAACTGATACACTCTGGAACCAAAAGAAGATACAATGACATAAGGACCCAACTAGTTTCGTTCAAACTTGCCTGGCTTTTCTCTGTCAGCCTGGTTCTTAGGATTTTGCATGAGGACTAAGTCATCAATGTCAAACTTCCTGACCATGACTTTCTTATTGTAATTGTGACAAAGACAGTTATGATATGCTTGTAGATGGTTCAAGGAATTTTTCGTTCTTTCCTCTAACATCTCCAGCTCGTGTAGGCGTGACTGTCTATACTCATCATCATTTAAACCCTTCAGGGAGACTCATAAAGAAGGAATTTCAACCTTGATGGGCAAGATGGCCTCAGCTCCAAAGACCAGAGTAAATGGAGTGGCTCCTATGGGTGTACGAATGCTGGTGCAGTAAGCCCACAGAGCAAGGTTGAGTTGAATATGCCAGTCACAGCCGACGTCATTGATAGTCTTTTTAAGGATTTTAACAATGGTTTTATTTGACGCCTCAGCTTGATCGTTTCCTTGTGGGTAATAAGGAGAGGAAAAATGATGTTGGATGTGAAATCGCTCACATAACTCATGAATGTCTTGGTTTTTAAACAGGTGTTCATTGTCAATGATGATGGATTACGGAAGGCCATACCAACAAATGTAGTTAAGAATGAATTTGGATATTTGTTTTCCGGTTATGTATGTCAAAGGGATGGCTTTGATCCACTTCGTAAAGTACTCAGTGGCGGTTATGATGAATTTGTGGTCATTGGACGAGGTAGGATGGATCTTACCCACGAGGTTGAGTCCCCATTAAGTGAAGGGCCAAGGAGAAGTGATCGGCCGAAGTTCCTGCGCAAGAGCGTGGATCAAATCACTGTGAATCTAGCATTGGCAACAAGTCTTGACATATTCTAGTGCATCTTTTTCAATGGTCGACTAGTAGTACCCAAGTCTCGTTATCTTCTTGGCCAGAGTAGGACCACTTGAATGAGACCCACATATACCCTCATGTACTTCGCATAAGGTTGTGCGTGCTTCATTAGTGTCGAGAAATTTAAGGAGGGTGTCGTCAAAGCTATGGCGGTAAAGGGTGTCACTAACGATGGAATATCTTGCGGATTTTCGGATAAAAGACTTCCTCTAGTTATTGGACAAATTAGGTGGAAGGGTTTGGGACTTAAGGTAGTCATAAATATCTTGGTACTAGGGAGAGTCGGGACCAACAAGTTTGCAGACCATCTTTGACTCTAGAATGTCATAGGCGGGGACCAACAATTGTTCTATTAGGAATTCCAACTGAGGCATATTGCTTGGAATGTCGAGGAGAGAGCCTATTGTAGCCATTGCATCTGCTGCTTTGTTATGCGCTCTCAGAACTTGTTCAAAAGTCACCATATGAAAATACATCTAAAAACTGGTAACCATTCATTTTTAGGGTATGAGTTTCTCATCCTTTGTGTCGTAGTCATCATTAACCTGGTTGATGACCAACTGAGAATCTCCATAGACATGCAGTGTTTTGATTTTCCATTTTATTGCCATTCTAAGTCCTGTAACCAGTTCCTCGTATTCCACCACATTATTTGTGCATGAGAAAGCTATGCAGAAAGACTTAGAAATGGAATCTCCTTGAGGGGTGATAAACAATATCCCCACTCCCGAGCCATGATTAGTATGCGATTCGTCAAAGTATAGCCTCCAGGGAGACTTTGGTTTTGTATGGAATATTGATTCATCTGGGAAATCTGCCACTAAGGGATGATCACTTTGTATAGGCGCGTCTACCAATTGGTCTGCAATCACTTGTCCTTTGATCACTTTTCTTTCGACATACTGAATGTCGTATTCGCTTAGAATCATGACCCATTTTTTCAGACGTCCTGTCAATGTTGTACGACTCAATAGATATTTGAGGGGGTCAATCTTGGCTACCAACTATGTCTGATGGCTCAACATATAATTTCTTAGCTTCTGAGCTGCAAAGACAACTACTAGAAAATCGCGTTCAATTGATGTGTAATTCAATTCATACCGACCAGTGTCCAACTGAAATAATATACGACTCTTTCTTTTTCTTCTGGGTCATTTTGTGCTAGCAATGCCCCTAGTGTTGAATTATTAGCAGAGATGTATAGGATCAATGGTTTTTCATGAATGGGTGGCATGAGGACTGGTGGTGACAGTAAGTATTTTTTTATTTGCTAAAAGGCTTCTTGGCATTTATCTATCCACATAGAGGGGATGCCTTTGCGCAAAATATATTGGAATGGTTGACACTTGTTAGCCAATTGTGCTATAAAGCGCTGGATAGATTGTACCCTACCTTGTAGAGTCCTGAGTTCACTTATTCCTCTGGGAGGAGGCATGTCCATGATGGATTTTACTTTTGCTAGATCAACTTCAATGCCTCTTCGAGAAACTATGTATCTCAAGAGTTTACCCGATGTTACACCAAAGAAACATTTCTTAGGATTTAGTCGGACTTTGTATTCTTCTAGTCTCTTGAAAATTGTGTCTAACACCTTCAGATGATCTTTTCTTGTTACTAATTTAGCCAATAGGTCATCTACATAATCTTCCATTATTTTATGCATCATGTCATGAAAGATTGTGGTCATAGCCCTCTGATATGTGGTGCCTGCATTTTTAAGACCAAATGGCATGACATTCTAGTAGTATGGGCAAGTGAATGTTTTTTTATGCTGGTCTTCGGGGGCAATATGAATTTGATTGTAACCGGAGAAACCATCCGTGAGGGACAACATCTTGTATCTTGTTATGAGGTCAACTATGATATCAATATTCGGCAAAGGAAAGTCATCTTTTGGGCATGCCTTGTTTAAGTCTCTAAAATCTGTGCAGACTCAGATCATTGGCTTTGTTACTGGCACAAGGTTAGATATCCATTCAATATAATCAATAGACCGTATGAATCCAGTGTCTAGAAGTTTCTTCAACTCAGCCTTGACCAATAGAGCGACCTGAGGATGCATTTTGCGTAACTTTTGTTTAACTGGTTTGGCATTAGGCGATAGTGGCAGATGGTGCAGAACCAGTTCTGGGTCTAATCCTGGCATGTCAGCATAGGACCATACGAAGTTGACTTTACGTTCTATAAAGAATTTGTGAAATTTTGGTCTCTCTTCTTCAGTCAAGGATGCAGCAAAGAGGACCATTTTGGGATCTTCTATTGTTGATATGTTGTCTTCTATGGTTTCCTCTATGAGCATAGCTGATTTCTCTTGTGTTACGGGAAGAAAGTCCAGTCCTCCATCCTTGGGTGCCTCAGAGAGGTTTTCACCCACAGATACATCCTTTGTTTTTAATTTTTTGTCATCAAAAGGTGCCTTTCAGTTTTCACCTAAAGACGTTTCATTTTTTATTTTATTTTTAATTTTAATTTTACGACTGGAGGACGGAGCAGTCTCGCCAAAGTAGGCTGCACAATCTAGGTCAATGGTGAATCCTATCTTGTGATCACCACTGGGTATGCCCTCACATAATCCCATAAATTCTGCAATAGCCTCATCATTCTGAAAGGTGTCCAGGACTGGCGGGCCTTGTTGATCCCAATCGATTAATTGTGGATAGACTAAGGAAATTCCATTGTCAGCATTGGTGAATTGAGGGGAGGATGCAGAAAGCATGTAGATAGATTCAAAGATATTGTAGATGAAATTATCATCATCCAATTCCACATTGGACTCTATCCAATATTCCCCTTCACTTTTTTCATATTCATTGTCAAAGTAAGGGGTGAAGGGCTCAGAGTCATGGTTGTCTTTGTTATCTAGCAATTCAGATGGATTCGACTGCTGGTTACTAGATTTAGGTGGTGGGTCTTGTATGTCATGGGGAAGGGAAATGGAAATATGACTATTTAGTGCCTGATAGATTTTAAATGTTTGCCAAATCTTTTGTTTAGAGGTAAGCTCCCTCGTTTTGACAAAAAAATCATCGAGGAAACAATCACTTAAGGATCTTTGAGAGCCAAATTCCCACTCTTGGGAGTCAGTTTCAGTGAAGGTTTCCTTAGTGGTCTCGAAACTTTCCGAAGCATGCACGTGCTCACTCGAAAGCCCAGTGGTATGTCAGTCGTCATTGTCAGGCAATCCATACCCTAATCTAAGATACTTTGGTATTTTGAAAGATTCTATGGGCTCTCTTCATCCAATTTTATTTTTGCCTAGGCCACTAGTTCCATCATTGCCTTAAGCCTTCATCATGTCATATCCCTTGCCATATTTCTTAACTGGTAATGGGGGTAGTTCAGCCATATCTTTATAGAGCCATCCTGTAATATCGGCCAGGTCCTCGTTACTCATGTCTCCCCATTTTATAAAAATTGTTTTTGGTGGAACTTTGAAAATTTCTTTGGGTTTCATTCTAAAACATGGTCGATCATAGACCTTTGAAGACTTGGGTATTGTTGTGATGCTATATGTCGTATGTAGTTTGAATTCTCCACAACCTAGGTCCTGGATCTTAACATTGGGTTCATCCTTAGGAAGTGTGGAAGATGATGTGAGTGTGGATGGGTCAACGTATTTAGAAGAAGAGGAGCTAGGAGCTTCTCGGTTTGCAGAAATACCCCTTCGGTTGGTACAATATTGAAAAGGGTTGGGGTCTCCATATATGGTGATTTCTGTGCCGTCAAATGGGAATTTTAAGCATTGGTGATATGTGGATGGAACGGATTTTAAGGCATGAATCCATGGGCGGCTGAGCAAGATGTTGTAAGGTAATTCTAGATCTAGGACCTAGCAAGTTGTATCCACAATGACAGGTCCTACTCTGATAGGAAGAGAAATAATGCCTCATGAAGAGCATTCTTCGTCATCATATGCTTTTATGACTATAGTCTGTGTATGGTCTACACATGCATCAAAAAATCCTAGAGCCTTAACCAGTTTCAAGGAGCATATGTTCAATCCTGCTTCACCATCTACTAAAATTCTTTTGACCTTGTGCTTATGGACAAAAGTTTCAATGTGTAATGCATCGTTATGGTTAGTCTTGGGTGAAGAGTAGTCTTGATTAGAAAAGGTGACATGGTGAGGTGTAGTGAGGTATCCCACCATGGTCTCAAATTGGTTGACATCAATATCGTTAGGGACTGACGACTCTTGCAGGGTTTTATCCAGTATAGCCTTATGCGTGGGAGAGATGCGAAGCAGCTTGAGTATAGAAATTTGTGAAGGATTTTTTCCAAGCTAGTCGATAAGGTTAGACTGACTCTTGGGTTGCCATTGCTTTGTGGTCGAGGTGGGTTTCGATTGCCTAGGAGATGGACTGGGTATGGTAAGCTTAGGTTGCCTAACAGGAGGCGAACCAGCTATGGTGACCTTGCCACTTCAAGTAGTAGCATTGTATTGGGGTGCTCTCTTGACTGTGATGGTGACACATTCATTATCAGTTCAGATATTGTTTATAGTAGTTCCACCGGAATAGTCATACTTGGCTCGAGCGAAATTGGCTTGATTATTGTTTGTCTTAAGACCTGACATGGAAGCCTTATTAGAACCATGGTCTTGTAGTGGGTTCTTATGAATGGTATGATCTGAATTAGAGGCAAATTGTGGTCCACCTACCTCAATTATATGGTTCTCGATAAGGTCTTGTACAATATTTTTCAGTTGTCGACAGGAAGAAGTTTTATGTCCTTTTTCTAGATGATAATCGCAAAATGCATTATCATCCCACCATGTTGGTTTGAATTGTCCTGGGTCATATGGTTTTGGTTCTTGAAGTGTGATGACACCATTCTGAAGGCATTTCTTGAGGACTTCCTCAATGGTCTCACCCAAGGGAGTGTATGTGCGACGCTTGGGGAATTGTCTCTTCTGACGGTATTGTCCTTGATTATTTTGGCTGCTTTGGTTGTTTGGGGGGACATTGGTAGGGGGTGTCAATATCATCGTTGATTTGTTTTGTGGTTGAACCCCTTTTAGAGCCAGTACAAGACCCATAGTGTTTGTAGCCTTGGCATCCTCAACACCGTCATTGGTAACATGTTTATTTTTGACCCAGTACTTATTTTTGTTAGTGGGAGGATTTGCATGTGTTTTTAGGACCGTATCTTAGCTCTCCCTATGCAATAAGGGCTTTCTCAATTTTGACACCTTTTTCAACTAGGTCCATGAAGGTTGTGCAACAATGTACTTGTAATGCATATTTTAAGGGTCCTAGAAGTGTTTGAACGAACATGTCCACTTTTTCCTTTTCGAGTATGTCGATGTGGCAACGACTAGCTAGAATTCTCCATTTTTGAAAGAATGGGATGAATGTTTCACCAGCATCCTCTTGCGTGAGACTGCATAAGCTAGTAATAGAGGTGTCCATGTCAATGTTGTACGTGTAATTTTTTATGAATTTGTGTTTAAGCTCATCCCATGTTTGTATATCCTTTTGAGTGGAGAACCATTCAAGGGAAGGACCTGCAAGACTTTTAGAAAAATTCTCATCAAGTATGTTTGTTCATAAGTGACGTCCATATAGTTGGTTGCAAATTCGCAGACATGTTCGATGGGGTTTGTCTTTCCTCTGTATTTGGTAAAATTAGGTGACACATATCCCAGAGGAAATGGTGGCATGTATAATTTCATGTCGAAGGGATATATAGATAGATCATATGTCACTTCTGATTTTTTGCCGGATATTTGTATGTTTTCTATGGTCTTCTCTAGACCCATTAGTTTTTCTTGTAAGGCATAGAATATAGGGTCATTTGTGGTCCCATACATAGGATCGATTGGTATGCCATAGGTCCCCATTTGTTGTTCGTGGATGTTGGTGTATCGTTGAGGGATCGATTGTTGTGACATGTGATGTGTTTTGATTTACGTGTTGTTGGTATTGAAAGTTTGGATTGGGGGCATGTTGGTGGGTATGAATATGGGATGAGTATGTTGGGATGTGTCCCCTAACCATTTGGGTCGATATTTGAGGAATATGGCGACCTTGAATATTTTGATGTGCGAATGATGCCATAGGTTGTGTGTTGACTGCCTTGTCCAAATTTTTGGGTTTGTACAAGGGGAATGGTCGTATTTTTTCCTTGGGAGGTGATGTCATTAGATTGTGTTGACATGTTAACATTTTGTTGTTGTCCTTGAATAAAGATATGTCATTTTCCTCCACCCAAAGGATTTTGTGAGATACCAATGAGAGGATATGATGAAGATGTACTCATGGTATTAGATGTAGTTGTCAATGGAGGATTTTTATGGCTTGATGATGCCCCCATGGCATTTACAGTAGTGGTAAAGAGAGGATTGGAATAACATGCCCACACTACCGAGGACCTAAAGGTGGTTCTAGCCGATTGTGACGGTGTTGTAGATATTGTGGGAAAGTGATGGATTGTGATCCTCCAATGGATGTAGCGTTTATTGAATTGGAGTTGCTTGGAATTTTGGAGGTAGCACTCATGGTCATTGTGACATTTTGTGAGGTAGCATCAAAGAAAGTATTGCTTGTGGTGCTTGGAGGTTGACCATTATTTCACATGTTATGTGTATTGTTGACGTTATTGGCAGGAGATGTCGATCTCAAGGTATCAATGTCGAATCCCTGAGGTAATTTGGCTCCTTGACTTAAAGTATGGCCAAATATCTGTCTATGTCATATAAGACCATTTGTTCTACAAAGTAGGCCGCCTCTCGATCTTGTGTTGCTACCTCTAGGTTTTCCTCAAGTATTTGTCCATATTCATCCTTACGTAAAAATGGTTCAAAGGGACTATTTGATGAGGATGTTATGGTCATAAGAGGTTGAATGTTCGTGTTGCTGAATGGGCCGTCAAAAGTCCAATTTGGGTCATACGTGTGATTGTTGATGTTGGAAGTGAAGTCTTGTCCAAATTTTTCCATTTTTCATTTCTTTCTTTGGAGTCTAGTTTCCACCATAAAATGAAATTTCTCAAATGGAAATGATGAGAATGACGACTAAATGCGAGGATGAGGATAGCCTATGTTTTTGGGATTTTCGATAAAGGATGAAAATACAAGACTATGTTTTCCAAAGAAAATGCTGACTAGGATGACTAGGCGATGATGATGTTTGTCTAAGGAATGATTGATGTGAGATGACAAGGCTATCAAAGCCAAAATTCCAAATGAGGACAAAGATGATAATGTGGACTAAAGACTTAATATGATTAATGCAAGGTCTAGGTTCGAAATGACGACTAGGATGAATAATATTTTTGTATTTTTGGGAATAAAGTATGCAAGGTACAAACTAGAATGCAATTTGGAGAATAGGATACCTAAAAACTTCTAAGCTTAGTCTTTGTTTTCAATTTTGGTTACTAAAGGACTTGTTTGAAAATGACGAAGTGACAAGGTCAAGATGACTAGTGAGTTTTCCTAACTAGACTGTTGAGTTGGAAATTCTCACAAAAGGGGAAAAAAAAAAGGAATGATGGTTAAGTCCAAGATAACCTAGTTTCGAAAGCAATGATGTTGCAAATCGTGATGAGGTCAACCTAATCCAAAGTATGCAAGGAAACCTAGGGTCAAGCTAATGCCTAATGTATGCAACAAAAATTTGAAAGACGAAGCCTATGGTTAAGACTACAAACTAATGGTCGAATGATAAAACTTTTGAGAAATTTCAAGGTTGGTTTTTGATAGGATCCTCTTGGAAAAGGTTTTTTGACAATAGGCTGACAGAGTTTAGACACAGATTCAACTTTGTATCAGGGTTTTATTTGTATCAGGAAAATGTTTCGTTTTGAGACCACAAATGCGTCACAGTTTTTCAAATGCGTTACAGCTTAAGCGAATGTGGCTCTAGAGTTGACGAATGCGGTGTAGTTTTGCAGATGCAGTTATGTGAGTTTCATATACGTTGCGACACAATCAGATGCAGTGTTTATGGGATCAGATGTGGTTTAATAGAGCGATTTTGTCTCATGAGTTTTCAAATGTGTTTCATAACATCATATGTGTTTCAACAGTTGCGTCACAGGTTGTAAAAATTGAGTTTTTTGATGTATTTAGAGAAAATTTGATTTGTCAAATGTTGAATGTTTTTTTTCAGAATCATAAATGTGGTGAATAATGTTTGAAAATCCAGCAAACACTTGACAAGCACAATTTTTTAGTGTAAGCAAGTGCACATAAGACAAGTACAATCCTAATAAGCCAAAGGTTTGTATACTTGGTATAGCCCACCAATATACCCCAGATTGGTGATGAACACCTTTCCTTCTCGAGAGTAGATAGCTTAGAAGTTTGATGGCACAGACTCCCCTCCACAACACTCACTTCTACGGGCACACCAACTTCGGATTCTTGGGTAGTGACTTCCCAAGAACTACTATCTCTACTCAAGGGGATCAGTAGTGAGTATCTTCGGCATGATATTGTACCCTGCACTATACCAAGCAATGACTGAAAATGGTTGGCCTCTAAAACAATAGGTGTTTAGTAAGGGCATCCATTCAAGTGGCCACACATGGGGCGAGAGACTAATCACCAATTAGGTGGCACTCTAGCCTGAAGAGGTTACACTCAACAGGGTTTATGGGAGTATTACCCTGTCCGTGTGACACATCCGCACTCGTGGTACTTGAACTTTCCTCAAGCACCCATTTTATATTTCAGTTGGAAGTGGCTTGGCTTTAGCCTATTACCAGTCGAGTCGTCCCTTAAGGTGAGTACTTTCTCCCTTAGGGCAGGCTTGTTTCTAGAAATAATAACTGTTTCTCTTACACCCAGGATTGCCTGAAAGTGCAAGGGGAGAGGATACTCTGATTATTAAGTCTTAAGGTTTTATAACAAATAAAATGGGTTTGGTTTTCTAATCACCAAGTTTTCACAAGGTGAGAGCATAATCACCTACCATTTGTTCAAACACAATTAAACACTTGCAAACAAAGTTCATTTTAGTGCACCAATGGAAATATTCCTAAACTAAAAATCACAAACAAATGGTTTGAATGATAAATCTTCGACATACATAGCTACAAAATCACATGTCAGTAGTTTCATCAAATGTCTTTGACTTGCGAAAATGCTAACGCCACACGCTGCAAACCAATATTAGTAACACAAAAAACCTATGCTAAAGAAGAAAAACAGAATGCCAAAATAGGAAAGAACAAAAAACAAAAAACATAATGCAAAAGAAAAGTAACAGAAATCAGAAAAATAGAATGCACAAGGAATAAAAAAAATCACCAGCCAGATGCATCACAGCAGAGCAAATGCGTCGCGTCCTGATAGGCAGATGCAGATCATTATTGTCAAATGCAACTTTTCATACAATAAGTGCGTCCCCTCAGAGCGATTGTGTCGTTTGATAGTTCGAATGCGGCACAGGAAAACTCAAATGTGTCGTTTCGTACATGTTCCTGCAAAAAAGACAAAAAACACAAAAAAAATCGTACGAAACAGAAAAAGAACAGTCGGGTTCACTAATGTATCTAAGGGTTATTTTTGGATTGTTAGATTATCAAATCAATAAAGCATAAAACCCAAAGAAGTTATCAAGAGAAAAGGAAACTAAAAACAAGAATGATTATACCTATCGTTCATTGAATCTTCCATGATTTACCTTCATAGCACCTTCTAACTTGCTGATGGTTGCCCTCAGATCGAATGTGTGAGCAATTTGAAAATAAAGACTAAGTCCTACACAAGCTTTGAAGGATTTGGAGTGTCTAAAATGAAATAAAGTGTCTATGCCTATGACGAAATGAATATAATGCTAAGAGAAGTATGCCAAAATCACAAATAAATTGCAAGCATATGCGTATGTGAGTATCTATAAGTGTCTAAGTGTAATCGAAATTGTGAGCAAAATTGGCATTTTATAGAAAATGCAATTTTGGACAGACGGACGAGATTGAATTTTTGATAGAAGCCTAAAATCAGAGGACGAAATTTAATGTGACAAATCCTAATCAGGGTTAGGGAAAAATTATTAAATGAGTGGTCGAGATATCATCTGAGAAGATCGAATCGGCGGTCAAGAATAAATGAGATAATTAGTCAAAAAAATAAAGATTTTTGAAATCAAGAAGATAAAGACTGCCTGATTTGTGAGATTCGAAAAATAAAAAAGATAAGAGTTTAATTGAAAAGCGATTTGAAAAATCAAGAATCTACTCGATTGCTTGATTTTTGGAAGATTATTACCATTTTGAATTGAATAAATTCAAAATATGGATTTTGTGTGATAATAAATAATCGATTTTCAGATTATTTACTAAAATGAACTGACAATCAAGAATGTAAGATCATTTTAAATAATTTTATTTATTTAAAATGAGGGAAATGTTAATTTTGACAATTAAATAATTAAAGATAATTATTTAATTTAGAGGATATGAAATTAATAATTAAATAAATTAATAAATTCATTTAATTATGAGAATTAGTGACATATTAAATAAATAAATGAAATTCATTTATTTAATAATCAGGAAGAATAAATGAATAAAGGTAATTAAATAAATTATGAAATTTATTTAATTAGGGGAAGACTTAGACAATTAATGATGTATTTAATAAATAAATAAAATTTATTTATTTAATAATCATGAAGAATAAAAGGACATGAATTAATTAAATAATTATGAATTATTTAATTACTAGTCGAATGTGGACCAAGGACATAATTAAAATGTCATAATTATGCTAGGATGAAAGTGGTAAAATAGAGCTTGCAAGCCTAGGTCATTTTTATGTGTCTACAATAGGACCACAAATATCTGTATGTATTAATTCCAATAGTTTGGTAGCAAATTGCTCTTTTCCTTTGAAACTACTTGTTTTTTTTTTTTTGAATTGATAATCCTTGCAAACAAAATTGATAGGATTTATGATTCTTGGTAGTGTTGGAAGATGAATTACTCTAAGGGGTGGGTGAATCAGAGTAATGTACAATTTTTCAAACTTTTAACTTCAAGAGAAAAACAAATAAGGGCCTTGAGACAACTTTATGAATCCTCTTAAATTGCAAGGTGAATTCTAACACATCAAAGACTTTTAGCAGAATGACAAGTTGATAAAAGACTTACATAACAATTTCAAAGCATGATATTGATTTTTCATGTAAACTTGATTGAACAATTCCTTTTAATGCATTATTTCCACAAGAATGAAATGCTTAATAAAGTATTAGAGAATTACATGAATTGTATTGACAAATGACATAATGAAAACATTAACACTTAAGCATATGGGATGAAACACAAATGCACAAATTTCACCACATAACACATTATTTTCCTGAGTGGAAAAACCCTCTTGGGGTATAAAAACCACTCACAAATTGATCTTTTTATTCATTCAGAAGAGTACCAACTCTGTATCAATGTGGAGCACCAACTCCAAGTACAAACTGAAGCACCCACTTCAAGTTAGGAGCACCAACTCCAATTACAAACTGGAGCACCCACTTCAAGTTAGGAGCACCAACTCCCAGTTTTACAAATCTGAATAATATCAATAATTCAGAGGGTTTCTCTGTTATAATTAAACCCACATAATTATTTCAAATGAATACATCAAATATCCTATAGATTCATTGTTTGAATCTCTAAAATACCTGATATATTAGTCAATATTTCTACCTCATGTTTACAATAATTTCAATTGTAGAATGTGTGCACAACCTTCTCAATATTGCCAACTCCCAAAACTCATGTTCCATCTCTACTTTTATATACAAACAAAATGATATCCCTGTTTTCAAGAAAAACAATGTTGGATTTTGTAATTGTTTAAGAACAATTATCCAAGCTTCAAGTAATTTCCAACTGCCACAATAAGGGATTTCTTAAAATAAACCCCACAACTGTCTGATTAAGAAGCTGATATGTCATGATAATTTAGTTAGGGTTTTATAAAAACCCTTTCTTTTAAATCAGCTTTACAAAAAAATTATGATTAAAAACTCCTATTAAAAGAAATTTCAAAATGAGAAAACTTCTTTGAAACAATTAATTGATTTACCAACAATTTCTCTATTTCGATGCATAAACAAAATTGAATCTTGAAACAAGTTCTTTGTTATTCTCTAATCACAATTTCTAGATTTGAAAGAATACCAATAACTGATTTTACTTCAAGTAGACAAGGCTCGATGTTACCTTTTTGTGAATACAAACAAAAATAGTTGTATTACCCTTACGGTGTTTCTAGCTGACTCACCATCCAACTTTAAGCTTTTAAACTTCTCTCTTCTCTGTTAGCTCCAAGTGGCAAACATTCTTTCTTCCTTCCATGTTGGCTAGGGTTTCTCAATTTCCTTCTTTGAAAAGCCTTACATTCCCTTTTTCAAACAAAACAATCATTTGAAGTCCGCACAAAAAACATAATGAATATGTTTTTTTAAGTTCGATACACCCATAATGTTGTTGCTGTCAAGTCAACCCATCCACATATTCATTATGGTCCATGTGAGTCATGAAAACCAGTGTCATTATTTTCCTTCGACTGTCCAAGACAAAGCAAACAATACTTTATGATTAAGCCGACACAAAATAGTGTCAATGTGAAATTTATCATCGACTGTCCAAGTTTAATCAAGACCAACTTATAACTTAAGTAGAAATCAATGAAATTCAAAGACCAAACAAGTAAGATGCAGCCCAATGACTATGTGGTCGATATACTAAGTGAATCCCAACAATGTGATAGCCAATAGCCATTTAAATGGATTATATTTTAATTACCAAAAGGTTGAAGTGTGTAATTATTTAAAACTTTAACCATAAGTCATTGAAGCCTGATACATGTGACTTCATTTACCAATTGAAACCATAGGAGCCCAATCTCCTTTATAAAGCATATCTTTGCTATGTCAAACACAAACCACCGATGCCAAAGTGAACAACTATATTTCCAATGACCAACAACTTGATATATACAATGAACAAATATAAGTCCTTATCAATGCGAGAACAATGCAACACATTTATATATCAATGAAGAGCCAATGATATAAGTATACTAAAATGATATCACCTAAAACAACCTTCAAACATATCCATGATCACTGCACATAATCACACGAGATTAGTATCAAGGATAAAGTAATCATCAAATGAGCAGAATATCATCAAGGCATTATAATGAACCAACTACCAAATTGTGTCACCAAATGTAAAATAAACCAACTAAGTATGCCATAAGAGACCAACTGTGTATGTTGACTGAAATGTCAATAACCAAGTGAACCAAAACATGCCAATGTAAATACCAACCAAAATCATTGAACCAATTTGAGTGTTAGAATAATATGTGCATTTGTAATGATAGAAATACATGATAATACTTGATCGTCAACACTTGTAGAAAGAATAACCCCATGTGATATATATATTCTCTGCACATGAATCCAACATGATCAGTACCACAAAGCACTATCCAAAAAGTATTGAATATGCCAAGATTGATTACAACAATAACCAAATGCACCAAGTACCATATTGCCAATGCCAAACCAAGTGATAATCAATCAGTTTTGACATCAAGGACAAAATAAAAAAACAATTGAAAGCCAACAGGTAGGTCTCTTACTGCATGAACTGAACTAATTCTAACCATATTGTCAAAATTCATGAGACACATCCTTCAGTGCCATAACCAGCTGTCATTAATCTAAGTAATAAAACAATGGCCATCAACACCCTTGAGTTGATAGATATTTCCATCTATCCTCTTACCAACAACAATCATTATTCTAGATCCTTTTCTAATCTCACATCCATCATCCCGAAACACAAGATTATACCCTTTTCTACACATTTGTCCAACACTCAAAAGATTATGCCTTAAGCCTTTAATTTAGTAAATATCTTCAGTATTATGCTTTCCATCAAAACTAATTGAACCTATTCCATAAATCTTAGCTCCTAAATCATCTCCAAATTTAACTATCCTCCATCATACTTTTCAAGTTTAACAAACTTACTTTTGTCTCTGGTCATGTGATTAGAGTAGCCACTGTCAATAACCCAATTGTTCTTATCTTGTCTAGCATGAAAAGTAGAAACCAAAGTACCTTCAATCTTATCCTTCTTTTTTGGAACACTTTCCTTCACAAAAATTTCAGAGTTAGCAGAAGTAGACTCATCTTTTAAAGCCAAGAAAAATCATTCATCATCATCTCCTAATCAGATTCATCATTAGAAATACCAACATCTTCTCTAACATAGTAACTTCTCTTAATCATTTTTCCTTTGTTCTCCTTACATTTATTGTTCACATCTCTCTTTGGAAATCTTGAAGCATAGTGACCTATATTTCCACAACTAAAACATTTGAAAGGTAGTTTACCTTTATACTTACCAATGCCCTTTTTCATCCTTCTTACAAAGTTAGCTTCCACATCATCAATATCATATCCATCTGAATCTTCAACCTTTTATGATCTTCCAACCTTGAAAGAAGTTTCCACTTTTGTACCATTTTTCAAACCAAATTTTCTCATTTCAAATGAAGTTAGTGTGTCAAACAACTGGTCTCTAGCACAAGTATTAAGATTTGCAACTTCCTCAATAGAAGATACCTTTTCACTGTAAAAATTAGGAAGCGATATGAGAAATTTCTTTACTACTCTAGGTTCTTTGACTTGTGCACCAAGACCTCTCATTGCACTCACTAGCTCATCAACCCTTTGCATATAACGCGTAATTGTAAGATAGGAAAATTTAATAGCAAAAATTAAAGTGACAACCACAACACTAATCTAAGCTAAAAATCCAATCAAAACAAGAGAGAACAATCAAATAAAAGGAGTAAAATGAAAGCAATAGAACAAAGCACTCCCCATGTTTGAAATTGAATCACCTCCCTTGTCTCTCCTCAAATAGCCTTTGCAAGTTTTCCCCTAGTTCGTTATGTGTGTATGCAAGTACCTACAAACAATAAGCATGAAAGTTGGAGTTATGTGGTTGTTAAATCAAAAATTAAGGAGAAAAGATTCTTTTATAGAAAACCATTCAAATGGACGGACAAGATCAAGCTTCTAGAAAGATTCTAGATTGACAGTTGAGTATACATGCACCACAGAGTAGTGGACTAGGGACGGCTATGAAATGGACAGTTGAGATCAAAAAGAGACCAGAGACAATTAGTGGCCAAGATTCGAAAGGAGATAGTAGAGGAAGGTAATGGAAGAATTAAATAATAAAATCATTTAATTCATGAGAAAGGAATCTTTGACCAAGTGGAGGATAAATTATTTATTTGTGGAAGAGGGAGAAAATGGGCATTTAATTAAAATGATTTATGCAACCAATTTAATTAAATAAGAGGAAATTGAGAAGGATTAAATAATTAACTTAGATTAATTATTTAATAGGGTAGAAGTGACAAAAGACAATTAAATAATTTTAACAATTATTTAACTATAGAAGAAATAAAGAAGACCAATGAATAGATAAATAATTATAAATAATTATTTAACTATCGGTGAATTACGTAGGATGAATAATTAAATGAATAATAATTCATTTAATCATAGAGAGAAAGAAAATGTTAGTGACACAATTAAAAAGATAATTTATTTAATTGATCATAGGAGAATAAAGATCAAGAAATGAATTAATTAAATAATTAAAATTATTTAATTAATAGAGGAACGCGATCAAAGGAAAATAATTAAATAATTAAAATTATTTAATTATGCAAGGAAGAAGACCAAGACGATGGAAAAATGACACTCGCAGACCAAGACATTTTTCAGTGTCTACATTTTTCACCTCTTTGACATAATCTAGTTTGTCGCATTGTGTCAAATAAATTCAGTCAAAACATGTCCGATGAAAGCAGGGTGGGCGCATGCTCCCTCAGGAGAATTTTCAAAAATTCAAAATTTTTAGAAAATTGTTCCGATAAGGGATTTGGACAACCAAGAGTTCAACGATGGTGACATAAATGATTTTTGAGGTCATTAAGGGGGTCAAATTTAGGTTCAAAGTGGTCAAATAGTGAACCCAGTAGACAAGCATAGTGTAAACCCTAATTTTTTGCCTATAAATATGCACTTGATTAAGAAAATTAGTCATTTGTGCATTCCAAATTTAGAAATTTTAGGAGTTCTGAGAGAGAAGCTGAGAAGATGTCGCTAGTTCCAAACTCCACACACTGAGGCTACTGCATCAACACTTTTTTTTGACCTGAGGGAGCACCCGACCCGGTATGTACTTGAAACCCACTTTGTGATTTTTTAAAATTTTTCATGCATTTTTAGGTAGAAAAAATTTAGCAGGAAATTACGTCGCACAAATTTTGATGCAATTACGTGCGCAAATGATGTAGGTGACTGTG
Organism: Sequoia sempervirens; assembly: GCA_007258455.2. Classification (NCBI taxonomy): domain Eukaryota; kingdom Viridiplantae; phylum Streptophyta; class Pinopsida; order Cupressales; family Cupressaceae; genus Sequoia; species Sequoia sempervirens. Next base: position 178,023,115 of record VDFB02281492.1, on the reverse strand, counting down.
GTTCTCCATAATCACCTTCGTCATGACGCAATTGTTAGGTCATAGGGGAGGGACAGTTGCAGTGCAATGCATCTAAAATGGTGTGCCACATTTTATTTCTGAGTCGCAATTGTGACCAAGAACGATGTAATTGACATAAAGCGTTGCAAGCATAAGGGAAAATGACACATGTGTTATGAAATGACACAACTGATAAGGGGTTGATTGTAATTGACCCAGATGAAACATTAGCTGAGACGTGCAACACATGTGCAAGAACAGTGACACGAATGAAATATGTGACACAATTAACAAGCAGACCGATGTAATTGATTGATGAAAATTTTTCCCCAGTTTAGGATAAAGTGACTTTTCCAATTTAGGTCCAATAGGTCAAATGAAGACTTTAAATTGACATGATGACTTTTGTGGTGACCTCAGGTTGTACTTCCCCCTATTCACACTCGGGAGTCATGACCGGTGACATTTCTACTTCAGGATCAGCTATCAGATGCCAATAGATGCACGTTTCTAGATCTCAGATTGTTCTATGTGACATATATGCCCATTGCCAGGGAAAACAGGGGTATGTTGACAACACTGGCAGAGCAATGACACTTCGAGACTTGTACATTTCTTCTGCCAATCGAGGAGGTGACAATTACCCTAGAGAACATGTAAATTTTTTTGTGATTGCCGATATGCGGAGAGTGGGAGAGATATGATCTCGTCCAAGGATTGCAGGTGATCTATTATTATTATGATTATGAAGACAATTTAGAGTTCAATGTGCAAGGGTATGAGATCAGATGGGAGACCCTAGTAGAGAGATGTGACATATTTGACTGCATTCTATGCACATTGATTGCAGGTGTCCTGATTCCAAACCGCAAGGGCCATGGGTTTCCAGTAGGCTGGGGGGAGGTGTTAGTAGGCATGGTGCAGGGGGAGATAGTGTATTCCTAGGGACCATGTCTATTGGGCATGCTTTACTTCCAACTTCATGATATTGTATACTGAGGGGGACAAAGCATGAGCTGCGGGGTGAAACTACTTATGGTATGGGCGTGGGAGCACATAGTAGTGTTCTGACCAAGAGTGGGATGTTAGTTGGGAGTTGATACACCTTATGTATATCTATATGGTGGTGTTGTCACATAGACACATGTAGGAGATATAGGGTATTAGAGACATGGCATTGATACATTGGTGAGCTTTTTCTGGAGACCTTACAGGGAGTGACAGTTGTGGGTTGACAAGGATGAGCATTTATCGTGGTGTCGACAACCCAACTACCCAATCGGTCGGATAGTATAGTTACAATATATCATAGAGATGTATTTGTCAGAGTGAGCTTAGAGGCAGTTTGGGGAGAGGTAGGGTGTACCTATGGAGATTGTCGAGTTTGCACATTCCTCATGAGAGGTGTATCCATGGGGACAAGCGATACCCATGACCACAACTGAGGAGGAGATTGATGCATTGTAGCTAGTGTAGTGGGATTGGAGAGGGGGAGCAACAGATCCTAGTACCACACTAGACTATGATTCATGGTGGTTGGTTCATAGGTCAACTCCTTATATAGATCCAAATTAGCTAGTGCTTATAGAGCACAGAGGCAAGGGCCCGCGAGGATGGAGGGGTGACAGGGGACAAAGGGGCGAAGGGCAAGGAGATGGAGGATGGGGAGATGGGGGAGATAATGGAGGGGGTGGTTGGGGAGGCTGAGGAGGAGACCAAGGTAGGAGGAGGAGGGGTAGGAGACAGTGGGTGGTGAGGAATTTGTCACTGATCTGGGAGGAGGGTGAGGAGGAGGAACCAGAGGCAAGGGTAGCCAAGGAGATGGTGGTGGAGGAGGGGGAGCAGCATGTAGAGATGTCAACCCTGGAGGTAGGACACCATGATGTGGAGATGATGGAGGTTGAGGTAGAGGAGGAGCATGTAGAGGATTTGGAGATGGGAGAGGTCGAGAAAGTCCTCCAAGAGAGGATTGTTGTGGGAGTAGATGTAGAGGAGGGATTGGAGGAGGTAGGGGTTAGAGCCAATGATGGGACAGTTGATTAGAGGATATCCACCCTATAGGCCCAAGTATAGGCTCTAGAGATAGAGGTGGGGACACATAGAGCAGAGCAAGATGGCTTGAAGGCCGAGAGAGACACCCTGAAGACTGAGAGAGACCTAGCTATTATCATCCAGTAGCATACAAACCAACAGATGCTAGATTTTGTGGCTACATGCAGTAGGTTAGTGGTGGATGTTGCGCGAGAGTTGGCTAGGTCCAACATGGGATTACAGTACTATAGGGATCTATATGAGAGAGCAATTCCACCCGAGAGGAGAGAGTTAAGCTTTATAGAGGTTCAGAGCTGATCATAGGGTAGGTCACAGAGAAGATCCCATAGCAGGAACTCCCACAGTAGATCACAGAGTGATGAGACATCATGCCCAAGACAGTTCACTCCATATGAGAGACCACTGACATCAGAGCATAGGTCTCCAAGCTTGCCATGATGAGAGGACATGCAGGCATCAAGGTTAGGGGAGTAGGGCAGCTCGGGCTAGGACTCATTTTGACATTATGTATTATGACACTATATTTTGATCATCAAGCCTACGAGATCCATTTTGTTATATATGATACATCTTGAAATTATACTATGATGCACTTTGAGCAATATATGATATGATTTTTGGTAGAGATTTATGATATGTAGTCCTATGTGATTATGATTTATGGTTATGATTATGTTATGGATGTTCATGCTTTTATGATGTTGGTTTATGCATTCCATATGATTATGCAATAGTGCAATATGATGGATGATTATGCATTTATAATGTTGTTTATGCTTCTTATATGATTATGCAATGATGTTATATATTAATGTAGTACTGATGACCTAATTTTATGATGTGATGTGATATGGAAATGTGATTAATGTTATGTAATATGATATGCATGGATCATGCGTGCAATGATTTGAAATATTTAATGTGAATGCAAAATATGATGTATGATATGATTATGATTATGCAATGTCGATGAAATGTGATAAACGGAAATGAACCATAATCATAATGTAAAATGCAATGTCATGCTTAAGATGTTATAATGCTATAAAATGACAATGCCATGTGGATGTACTCTATGTTGTATTTTCTCATGCAAATATATGTGGTGTATGATAATGTCTATGATGATAAGGCTTTCTATATTGTTTCCTAACATGATCATGCATGTAGGGTATTTTTGTGTGTCACAAGACATTGTCAAGATGTAGAAAGAAGAAATGTTAGCGTGGAAGAGACAGATGTTAGCATGGAGAATGGAAAAAGAAGGTGGAAAATTTAGGAGGGAAATGACAAAGGATGGACATTCATGCTTTTATGTTTATCATCATCAGTCATCAAAACTGTCACAAATTGATCACAAAAACCATGGTATTACATAGACCAAGGTGTACAACATTACCATTTGTGAGAGACAAAAACAATCAAAGGACAATGCCAAAAGACAAGGAATGCCCTGACTCATACCAAGGACCCAATTGTACCAATCTTTTTGCCAAAACAAACTACAGACAACAAGCAAAAAAAAGATAACATGATCCATCATCGCCCCTCTAAATCCTTAATAGGACATCCTCGAGGTAGCTAGTAACATGACCAAAAACCAATAAAAAAGATAAGACAAACTCATACTAGCAAAGTGTTTTCCAGAGAGACAATGTTTGCTGATAGGATTGATAAGATTGGTTGATTAGGTTGATTAGATTAAACAAGTGACGTGTTGATTATGCCTAATTTCAGGAAAGACATATCTTGTTTAAGGAAGATGATCAAGATGACCGATTGATTGATTGTTTGACCGAAGTTGATTGATAGATTGACAAGGTTTCATTGACTGATTTGATTGATTATGCCTAGTTTCAAGAAAGACACATTTTATATAAGGAAAGATTAATTGACCAAGATGATAGGATTGATTGACCAAGTGACTAACTTGAGTTGATTTGATGAGGTTTGATTGACATGATTGACCGATGTGATGATGCCTAGTTTCAAGAAAGACATCCTATTTAAGGAAAAAGGACAAGGTTGACCAAAATGACCAAGTCTAATCTCAGGAAGGACACATCCTGATAGAAGACAAGTGATAGGACCGAATGAGACAAATGACATAATGCCCCATTTTGATATAAGACCAATGACCTAAAAGTGATGATGATTAGGGAATTGATCGAGTAAAGATTAAAGACATTTTGGATATGTTTGACTGTTGATTCATGATTTGGTTTGAATAGTGATCACTTGATGCCAAAGGACATGACCAAACTCGACAAACCCTAAAGGACTAACCTAGGGTCTGGGGCTCATTGATTGATGGCCTTTCCATTGTTATACATGCAGAGACCTCGTAGCTCAACATGACTTGACCTTGTTGTATTTGACAAAGGATGAAATCATGATTTGACCTCTACTCAAAAAAACCAAAAGGATGGACGTAATGTCTTGGGGGCTCATCAAGTGATGGCCTTGCCTATGTAGCAATGCACAGAGACAATGTTTTTATGATTTTTTTGGATTTTGATGATTTTATGATTTTTTTGGATTTTGATGATTTTAAAAGGATGATACCATGCGTTGGATCCCATGAAGACATAAGTCAAGGAATTGCCCCCAGTCAGGTATAGGACCAACCTATTATGCACAAGGGGATCGATAGATGTAAAGGATGGGCATGAAAGTGAAGGATGCTAAATGTCAATGGTTCTCAAGCCATGAGAGGAATGCCAAAGCTTTATTATGGACAGATGATATGTGTGAATGGATGAATGAAGGATGGAAAACCAAGTAGAGTGATAGTAGACAGAGGAGCATATACTCACTATGCATGGCACCTGTTTGCCATGTTTTCACCATGATACTTATCCAAAGCACCACCTCAAAGTGGTTTGCACTTTTGGATGAATTATTTCTCTTTACTATTTTTTTGATTTTTTCCTTTTTTTTGTTTTTTTTGGTGTCACCAAGATGCCTGTTTGCTAGCTTTTCATCTAGTTGACTATTTTTTTGATTTTTTTGTTTTAATTTGACTTCTTGATGGGATACTCTGAGAATTAGGTGTAATATTGACGAAGGTGCATGCTATTGATGGGCTAAGGAAATAGTTCTCCTTCAGGAGTAGAGATTTGATAAGCATCAGATCCATATGCTATTGTGATGATAAAAGGGCCCAACCAATTGGGTTCAAAATTTCTGAGCTTTTCTTAATTTGTCTGATTCTTTGGATTCTTTTTCAAGACCAAGTCACCAATATCAAAGCTTCTATGTCAGACCTTCTTATTGTAGCTACATTGAAGACAGTTCTAATATTCCTGTAAATGTGTTAAGGCATTCTATCTCTTTTCACCCAATAATTCTAGCTCATGTAGATGGGATACACGGTATTCTTCTTGATCAATTAGTCCTTGCATAGATACCCTTAGGGATGGTAACTTGACCTCAATAGGAATTATGGCCTCAAATCCAAAGACAAGGGAATATTGAGTGGCTCTTGTGGGAGTGTAAACACTAGTGCAATAGGTGCAAAAAGTAGGATTGAGTTGGAGATGCTAGTCATGGCTAGCGTCATCGACAGTCTTTTTCAATATTTTAAGGATATTTTTATTAGATGCCTCAACTTGACCATTACCCTGGGGGTAATACAAGGTGGCGAAATGGTGTTGCATATGAAACTTCTCACAAAGTTCACAAACATCCCGATTCTTAAAAGGGCGACCATTATCTGTAACGATGGATTGAGGGATACCATAGCGACATATAATGTAATTTAAAATGAATTTGGATATCTGCTTACTAGTAATATAGGTCATCAGGATGGCTTTGATCCATTTGGTAAAGTATTTTGTAGCAACAAGAATAAACTTATGCCCATTTATGGAAGCGGGATGGATCTTTCCTACGAGGTTGAGTCCCCATTGAGAGAATGGCCATGGTGATGTAAGCAGCTGCAATTCCTAAGCTAGCACATGTATTAGATCTCCATGAATTTGAGACTGATGACACCTCTTAACAAAGTGATAAGCATCATGTTCCATTGTAGGCCAATAATATCCCATCCTCATAAGATTTTTAGCTTAGGACCAGTAGAGTGAGCTCTGTATATACCATGGTGAACCTCTTGTAAGGTTGTTTGTGCTTCATTTGAGTCAAGACATCAGAGGAGGGTGCTATCTAGGTTGTAGTGGTAAAGGGTATCTCTGATGATGGCATATTTAGAGCATTATCAGATAAAGGTTTTGCATTGGTTGGGAGGCAAGTCAGGAGGGATAATCTTGTCATGAAAATTGTGAGATGAGGATTGTCAGGGTGGGTGGAGTACGCTTGATCCACGATGAATCAAAGCATAACTTAGCCACTACACCTCAATCACAAACAAGATCATTCAAATTGAAAGTTAAACTAAGCATTTATTGAAACTGAAAGTTACAAACTATGAAAATAGTTAAATTCCTACTCTAACCCATTTGAAACTTATCCTATTTTGGAATTGGTGTCGTGTTGATGTGGAACAACGACCCTTTCCCAATCTCATGATTAGTGATCTTGTTTCAATCGATTCTATGGAAGAGAGTCGATGAAACCATTGTGATAAACTAATGAAAAACCCGATTTATGCTAAATTAAACATGATGCAAGCTAAATTAACATGATTTTATGCTACAATTGATATAACTATGCAATTGCTAAGCTACTTCTAAGCTAAAAGATGGAAACCCTAATTTATAAATAAACTAATATGGATAAATGGAAGCCATTAATGGATGCTTTAAGCTATTATGCAACTAAAATAAATCGAATTAATTTAAAAAGTGAGTAAATTGAGAGTGTGAGTGCAAGTGAATTCAACAACATAACTTTTCAATTAAAAGATGGATACATTTATCTCCAAATAGTGTTCTATTTATAGGAGAGCAAATGAGAAATGGAGGGTTGAGATCGAAAAGATTAATCAACAGTTCAAGATGGAGGAAATAAAAGGCATGGATCATGGATTCTCATCAACAGATGAGAATGCAAGATGAAAATTAATCAAGGGCTCACATTTGTTCCAAACAAACACACTTTTGAACTACTCACATAGGTCACCAGGTGACTTGCTCAAGAGGTTAAAGGTTTAGCTTGTTCAAGAAGCCAAGTGAAATGATTGGAGGAGAGAGAATATTCTTTGGAATATTCTCATGGATGAGGATAAAGGTATTTTACAAATTAAAAGAAAGTTTTAATTGTGCAAAAAAAAGAGATAAGGGATATTCCATGGGAATATTCCCCTTTTAGAGGAAAAATTAGTTTAATTGTTAATTAAACAAGGTTTAATTACATAATTAGGAAATTAGAAGAATTAAAGTGTTATTCACTAAATTAAATAATTTAATGAATGGGGGAGAGATGAAATGATATTTAATTAAATAACTTAGGGTTATTTAATTAAATAAGATGACTTAGGGAATTAAATTAAATATTTTGATTTATTTAATTTAATGAGACAAAATGTTAGCATGAAAGGGGGTGAATTAACTCGATTTGATTAATTATGTTAATAGACGAAAATGATGCAATTAATTAATTAACTAGGCCAATTCAATCAATTAAGTGAAAAGAGGATGGATTCGAGAGGAAATGATGTTAGTAAACCTAATTTGAGTGTATGATATCTTCTAGGACATTTTTTCAGTGTACATTTTTCCCCTCTTTGAAGCGAGGTACCCACTGCTTTGGTTCAAAGAATAATGCTTTTCAGATCAAATATGCTACTTAAATCAAAAAATAAAAAATTTCTAATTGTTTCAATGCCCCACTGTTGAAGGATTAAGCTGATTCCCTACCTCAAGAAATCGGGCGAAAATTTTGAATTTTGGGTTGATTTTTGATAAAGATGAAAAGCTGCCCCAAGGGTCTAGAAAGGCTCCAGGATGCAAGAATTATGCCAAAAAATGCAAAAAATGATGCAAAATAAGGTCAAGATTGGCAAAATTGGTGAAAATGATGATAAACCCTAGCTTCAAGGTGAAATTAGGGAAAAAACCCTAATTTTCTAGCTTAAATAAGCCAAGAAAGGTCACTTTCAATTCATTTGTGCATTCACACCTTGGAGATTTTTGCTATTTTGAGCTTTGACCCTTCAATGAAATGGCGCGACGAGAGCTCGCCAGGCACATTTCTGATTGAGTTCAAGAGTATCAGCGGATTCCAGGCTCAGGACCACTAGTATGTAACTCAAAACTCGATTTAAAATTTGACCTTTTGATGCATTTAATGTGCTTTGAAATTTAAACTTTGGCGGCGTCGCTATATGGCAATGCCCATTTTTCAATCGATGACACTAAAATGATTTATAGTGATGCACATTTCTATGACAACACACTTCGCGATTTAAAATTAGGGTTTCTAATTTTCAATTGTGACACATTCTTAAATAGTGACACACATGCTGATTTAAAAATTAGGGTTAGGGTTTGCCAAAGATTAAATCACGATGCCAGTGTATTTGGTGATGCACTTTGTGATTTTCAATTTGAAATACTTTCGGGCATCACAATTTGAAATATAAATATAGCGATGCTATTTCAAATTGAGTCAAATTTCCTCATTTTTTGACATTGTGTGCTTCGTGAGTGTAGGAGTTCATCGCACCATTTATGTCACGCAAGCACAGGCCCACCATTTTGGAGAGACTAGGTCATTTGTTAGAGTTGTGCTAGGAGCACCTGGGAGAGATCGGTCTCTGGTACAATGCATATGTGCTCGTCATCTGGAATCACTTAGCGATAATGACTACTCTGTGTGAGAGATGGCACAATGAGACCTCATATTTTTATCTTCCCGCTAGCGAGGTGATAATTACCACAGATGATATATGGCAGATTCTTCCTTTTCTGATACATGGCAATTATATGATTTACAATGTTGACACAGGGTATGATGCATGCCATGAGGTTATGGAGATGTAGAACATTGCTCTTGTTACATCATAGGTCGACCTTGAGATGTATAGAGGTCACATTCCAACCTTCAAATTGATCATCGCAACCATCATTTTAGGTTTGGTGGCTCTTGACAGACGTAGCAGAGGGTTCAACCAAGGATGGGGATTGGAATGGCATAAGATGCTACACAAGAGAACTCTTTTTCCATGGGGTCCAGTGATACTGGCCTCACTTTATCATGGCATGCACGAATTCATTTATTATGATGGGAGAGTCATTGGTGCAGGGGTGACTGCTACAAATTTTGGTGTGGGAGCATATCGCCATGCTCCAACTGATAGTGCAGATGGCAGATGTGGAGCCAGATGATCACATGATCTAGCAGTATAGAGGTGCCATTACTTTGTGGCACACTAGACAGATTGGGATCCCATACTAGCGGTGATTTTGGATGACATGACAATTTTTAGGTGGCACATGTGGCTATAGATGCCATTATGGTATGATGATGCTCAACAACTATTCTTTACGAGATAGACCCGATACATGTAGGGTCACGAGCATACCATCATTGAGCAGTACCTGCCTGACAAAGTGGCACAACAGTTTGGAGAGGTTCAGGATAGGCCAGATGATGCCTACATGGCTATTTTTGTGAGGTCTACTCATGAGGTTCCCACATGGGGACCTACCATTCCAACCCTAGAGGCAATAGAAAGCTTTAGACAGTTGGTGGCTCAGCCATGGGCCTATGACCAGGGTTAGGTGGTAGGTGTGACTACGCCTACTTATGATGCGTGGTTCACACCTCCTCGATACTTGATGTAAGGAAAGGTAGATGTAGAAACAACTCTCCTAACGTCAAAACCTCAAGGAAGAATGTAGAGATACTTTTTAAATTTTACAATTACAGTCCAATTAAGATGCACATGAAAGAGATAACAGAAATAGAGTATTTGACAAACACATATGAACACCAGATTTATGTGGGAAAACCCTTACGGGAGAAAAACCCACCACACCAAGAGAAGTCACTTTGTATTACAGTAACAAATAATTACATACAGAGTTTTGACTTATCTTTTTGATGCTAGATTACAACAGCTTTCACAATGATCAATCTTGTATAGGAACCTTCAAGTTACAATCTTTATAGAATAGAAATCACTCTGATACAATTCGAACTGTTCACCCAATTGTTCTTCGAACCAGCCAAACCTTCAAGCATCTGCAACTACAAACTATATTCATGTCATTCCTTGTCTGTCGAGCTTCCTCTTAGAACTGCCACAACGAACTGTCTTCCGTTCCCATTCGGCTTCTCTGATTGGTCCATGAGACTCCACATAGGATGGTCAAATGGTCAAAAGGAAATCAAGTTGTGTTGGCATATCGGTGAGACACTGACCATGTCTCCCCGATGCCAACACAGTCAACATTCGATATCGCCAAGAGTTCATCCTATCAGCAAGACATTTTACCGAGCTCACAAGTTGCATCAACTTCAGTTTTCCTTTCGGCAAGACTATCTCTCTTCGGTGAGACCACATACCGATATTAAAAGTCACATCGAAATGTCATACCATCGGCAAAACATTTCACTCTCGCCAAGGCTTCCCACCAAGTCTTCATGTTGTTCTAAAGCATCCACCAGTCGGCGAGACTCATCACTTTCACCAGGACTTCATACCGAGGTCCATAAGTCACATAGACATGAGTATTCACATTGGCAAGACAATTGTCTTTCGTCGAGACATCCTATCGAGTTCTTTATGTTACTCCAAAGCCTCAAGTCATACCGAACAGTTGGCAAGACTTCTTTCCATCGTTAAGACCTCACAGCAAGATCTTTTGTGCTACCCCGAGTGTACACCGTCGGTGAGACATTCCTTATCGATATAAGTCATACCAAAATCCAAGACTTTCCCTGAAGACATCAAACTAAACACTGTTGGCAAGACATCCATATCGGTAAGACTTCTTACCGAGCCATCTCATGTTATACCGATGTATACTGTCGGTGAGACAAAACAACTGTCGCAAGGATTTTATAACGAAACCTCTGAGTTACCCCAAAGACACCAAGTGAATGCTATTGGTGAGACATTCATATCAGTAAGACCTCATACCGAAACCTTAAATCTTTCGGCCAAGTCTCTCAGATATATGATAGAATGGCTTGATGGCCAGAGATCTCCACGGGTGATGAGAGGTTACAATGACTGCCACAAGTCATAGCGATAAGATCCTTCGGTATGACTGAAACAAGGTCATAGCGACCTGTACAAACCACAAGATCCAAAGCTGCTAGTCCGCTAGACCCAAAGCATGTCACACCAACTTGGCTCCAATAGAGGTTACAACCTGTGATTATTGAGACATATTTCTCTAACAATCTCCCACTTGACAAAGAACACATAGGCACCTCTAGAGCACAACAAAACTTACTAAAAAACATGGGCACTGAGGCCCATTGAACTGGCACACCACCTGAACTTTTCTGTGCTCACTGGCTTCGTCAATGCATCTGCAACATTCTCTAGAGTATCAACCTTTTCCAAACTGACCTTTCCATCCTCCACCATATCTCATACAAAGTGGTCCTGTACATCTATATGTTTCATCCTGGCATGGAAAGTAGGATTCTTTGCCGGACAAATTCCACTCTAACTGTCACAGAAAATAGTTATTTTCCCTGCGTCAAAACCAATGTTAGAACACAAACATTTTAACCAAACTACTTCTTTACAAGCATGTGTAGCTACCATGTATTTAGCCTCTGTAGTGGACAAAGTGACTACAGCCTACCACTTACTCAACCAACTCACTGCACCACCATTCAACATGAAAATATATCCACTGGTGGACCTCCTGTTGTCAATGTCCCCTACCAATCAGAATCCACATAGCCTCGAATACTGAGAGTCCTCTGTGATTCAACCAAGTTCCCATGGTAACACAAAGCAAAATCTGAAGTGCCCTTCAAATATCTAAAAACTCTTTTCACATCCCAATGTGTCCTTCCAGGATTAGCCATAAATGACTAAAAATCCCACTTTGCTTGGACAATGTCGGCCTTGTATAGACCATTGCATACATAAGACCCAACCGCACTAGCATAGGGTACACTAGTCATGTCCTCCATCTCAGTAGGAGATTTTGGACAGTCTTCAACAGATAGCTTCATTCCCTGCAAGACTGGAACAACTAGTTGCTTGCAATCATTCATGCAAAATCTCTCTAGAACTGTCTTGATATACTTACTCGTGAGCCAAAGTTTTCTACTATTCCTGTCCCTGGTTATCTCCATCCCCAGAATATACCTTGCTGCATCAAGATCTTTCATTTCGAACTTAGCAGACAACTGAGACTTAAGATCAGAAATCATTAGCTTACTATTGCCTATGAACAACATATCATCAACATAGAGAGCAATAATAAGAACTTGATCACTTTCAACTTTGTAATAGACACAATGATTAGATTTTGATCTTACAAATCCCAAAGACAATACAAAAGTATCAAATTTATGGTACCACATTCTAGGTGACTGCTTTAACCCATACAAAGACTTCTTTAACTTGCAAACCAATTTCTCTTTACCTTTCTCCACAAAGTCCTCAGGCTGGGACATGTAAATTTCTTCTTCAAGATCACCATGAAGAAATGTTGTCTTCACATCCATCTATTCGACCTCTAAGTCATACACTGCTGCAAGTGACAAAAGAAATCTGATAGATGACAACTTAGCTACAGGAGAAAAATTTTCCCCATAATCAATTCCCTCTTCCTAGGAATAACCTTTTGCAACCAATCTCGCCTTGTATTTTTTCACACCGCCATCCAAACCAATCTTCTTTTTAAATACCCATTTGCAGCCAACAAATTTTTTTCCTTTAGGTAAGGGCACCAAACTCCAAGTTTCATTCTTTTCTAATGATGCCATTTCTTCATTCATGGCTTCCAACCAAGAGTCTGAATCAGACATTCTAAATGCCTCTTTCACAGTCCTAGGCTCATCAATGCTAGAAATTAAAGCATAGGCATAAGAAGAATCTATCAAAAAAAACCCATACCTATTAGGTTGCTTTCTTTCACGATTTCACCTCCTCACTTACTGAGGCTGAGGTTCTTCTTCTTCTTCAAAACTTTCAGAACTACTTGAGCTCTCCTTAGTTTCAGGTACATTTTGAATTTTCAATTCCTCTTTATCTGGTGTAGGAGGAATTTCAACTACATCCTTATTGTTTTATGACTTTGTCTCTAACTACAGATCCAAGGTAGAAGGTTTCAGCTCACAAAATATTACACTTCTACTGTATACAACCTTCTCTGTATTAGGATTCCAAAGCTTGTATCCTTTTATGCTAGCACTATAGCCAATAAAAATACATTTGAAAGCCTTGTTCTCCAACTTAGATCTTTTCTCATACGACACATAAGCATATGCCTCACAACCAAAAACACGAATATGTCTTAAAGAGGGATTCTTACTAGACCACGGTTCCAAAGGTGTTTTCTCAACAAGAGCAGAGTTTGGAGAACGATTAATCAAGTAACATGCAATAGCAACAGCCTCAGCCCAGAACTTCTCCTCCAAGCCAGCACTACTCAGCATACTTCGTGCTCTCTCCATCACTGTCCTATTGAACCTTTCTGCAACTCCATTCTACTGTGGAGTATAAGGTGTAGTCTTATATCTTTTAATTCCATGGTCTTTACAATCCCTCTCGAAATCATCATAACAAAATTCACCACCATTATCAGTCCTTAAACATTTAATTTTTCTACCAGTCTTATTTTCAACAAGGTTCTTAAATTCCTTAAACCGACTGAACACTTATGATTTAATTTAAAAAAAATAAATGAATGTTCTTCTCGAATAACCATCAATGAACGACACATAGTATCTTGACTTAGACAAAGAAGGAACATTCATTGGACCAAATACATCAAAATGAATATAATCTAGCAAACTAGAAGATTTATGAGGACTGGAATAAAAAGAAACATGGTGCTGCTTTCCATATATACAGTGTTCACAGAATTCAAAATCAAGGTTACAATCATCAAGCCCCTCAACTAGGTTTTTATTCTTTAAGGTTTTTAAACCTTTCTCTCCAATGTGGCCTAACCTATGATGCCAGAGCATAGTCTTCGCTACTGGAAGTTTAACTTCCATAGAGTTTACACAATTAGGAACATTTCCCTCTTTTCCTCCATGAGTAGCCTTTTGTGACTTTATAGAGACACTGTTACATTGAACAACCTATGCATCTAGCTTGTACAGGGTACCAATTCGAGCACCTCTAGCCAACACCATAGAGCCTCTAGTCATCTTGCAGCCATTTCTAGAGAATGTGACTTGCACTCCAATATCATTCAGCTTACTGACAGACAGTAGATTTTGAGCCAGACCTGATATATACATAACATCCTTAATTCCCTTCACTCTTCCATCAGGGAATTGGATTATGACTCTTCCACGGCCAAAAATCTCCAAAGTTGAATCACTTCCTAAGTACACATTACCACCATCGTATTCTTCATACTTCGTAAACCAGTCTCTATGAGATGTCATGTGGAAAGATGTTCCATAATCAATCAGCCAGACATCATCTGATGCATGTGTAGCCAAGGTTGTAATGAAGGTGTCTGCATCACTCTAAGAAGAATCAGTATCAGAAGAATTCTTCTTCTTCTTCTTTTTCTCCTCTTTACAATCCTTTCAGACATGACTAGGTTGCCCATAGTTCCAACACTTCACCTTGGACTTCTTGCCAGGAGACTTTGATCTCCCCTCTGATTTTGATTTAGATTTCTTGTCCTTCTTCTTGTCTTTCTCTTTTGACCTTCCTCTAGCAACAAGGGCCTCCTTCGCCATCTCAGAAGATTTACTTCTCATTTCTTCTGATAACAAAGAAGCAACAACATCTTCCATCTTGAAATTTGATGTTGTACTCCCAATAGCCATCACCAGATGATCCCACGAGTCTGGTAAAGAACACAATAGAAGCATACAACGATCCTCTTCATCAATATTTACACCAACAGATGTTAACTGTGCAATCAACATGTTAAATGCATTCAAATGATTGGCAACAGAACCTCCTTCCTGCATTCTCAAAGTGTACAACTTCTTCCTTAGGAATAGTTTATTCACCAAGGACTTCCCTTGATAAATAGACACCAATCTGTTCCACAAGGAAGATGCAGTCTTCTCTTCATGCACATTGAGAAGAATGAAGTCTGCCAAAAAGAGCCTTATCAGCCCCTTAGACTTTCTATCTGCAAGGTCCTAATCTTCTTGCTTCATGCCTGTAGGCTTAGTTACAGACAACAATCCAAAGATTGCGATCAACCAATAGATCTTCCATCTTAAGTTTCCATAACTCAAAATTGCTGCCATTGAACTTCTCTATTTCAATATTTCCTTACGTGCTAGCCATCTCAATCTATAATTCAAAGTACCAAACTTCTACAGGACTCCCACTAAACATAATTGACTCAAAAAACCCAATGTACCCACAAGGATAACACAACTGGCCAAGCTCTGATACCACTTGTAAGGAAAGCTAGATGTGGAAACAACTCTCCTAACGTCAAAACCTTAGGGAAGAATGCAGAGATACCTTTTAAATTTTACAATTACAGTCCAATTAAGATGCACATGAAAGAGATAACAAAAACATAGTATTTGACAAACACATATGAACACCAGATTTATGTGGGAAAACCCTTATGGGAGAAAAACTCACCACACCAAGAGAAGTCACTTTGTATTACAGTAACAAATAATTACATAGAGAGTTCTGACTTATCTTTCTGATGCCAGATTACAACAGCTTTCACAATGATCAATCTTGTACAGGAACCTTCAAGTTACAATCTTTACATAATAGAAATCACTCTGATACAATTCGAACTATTCACCCAATTGTTCTTTGAACCAACCGAACCTTCGAGCATCTGCAACTACAAATTATATTCATGTCATTCCCTATCTGTCGAGCTTCCTCTTAGAACTGCCACAACGAACTGTCTTCCAACGGTTCCCATTCAGCTTCTCTGATTGGTCCACGAGACTCGACATAGGATGGTCAAATGGTCAAAAGGAAATCAAGCTGTGTTGGAATATTGGTGAGACACTGACCATGTCTCCCCGATGCCAACATAGTCATCATTCAATATCGCCAAGAGTTCATCCTATCAGCAAGACGTTTTACCAAGCTCACAAGTTGCATCGACTTCTGTTTTCCCTTTGGCAAGACTATCGCTCTTCGGTGAGACCACATACCGATATTCAAAGTCACATCGAAATTTCATACCGTCGGCAAAACATTTCGCTCTCGCCAAGACCTCCCACCAAGTCTTCATATTGTTCCAAAGCATCCTCCAGTCGGCAAGACTCATCTCTTTGGCCAAGACTTCATACCGAGGTCCATAAGTCACATAGACATGAGTATTCACATCAGCAAGACAATCGTCTTTTGCTGAGACATCCTATCGAGTTCTTTATGTTACTCTGAAGCCTCAAGTCATACCGAATAGTCGGAAAGACTTCTTTCCATCATTAAGAACTCACAGCGAGATCTGTTGTGCTACCCCGAGTGTACACCGTCAGTGAGACATTCTTTATCGATATAAGTCATACCGAACTCCAAGACTTTCCCCGAAGACTTCAAACTAAACACTGTCGGCAAGACATCCATATCAGTAAGACTTCTTACCGAGCCATCTCATGTTATACCGATGTATATTGTCAGTGAGACAAAGCAACTGTCACTAGGTGTTTATAACGAAACGTCCGAGTTACCCCGAAGACACCAAGTGAATGCTATCGGTGAGACATTCATATCGATAAGACCTCATACCGAAACCTTAAATATTTTGGCCAAGTCTCTTCGATATACGATAGAATGGCCTGTCAGCCAGAGATCTCCACGGGCGGTGAGAGGTTACAACAACTACCACAAGTCATAGGGATAAGATCCTTCGGCATGACTGAAACAAGGTCATAGCGACTTGTACAAACCACAAGATCCAAAGCTGCTAGTCCGCCAGACCCAAAGCATGTCACACCGACTTGGCTCCAATAGAGGTTACAGCTTGTGATGATTGACACATATTTTTCTAACACTTGATAGATCCAACGGGTGCTCCTCCTAGAGGGAGACCCAAAGGTAGGGGAGCGGGCAAAGGATGGGGACAAGGTGGCTAGGATGGTCATGATGGGCAGATTTTGGGGGCTCCACCAATTGGGTAGTTGTCACGTCTCGAATGGTGATGCTCCTTGCTTTTGCTTTGTGTGGATTTTTTTTACGAACTAATGTGTGTGGTGGAATAATAATAGATACTATGGTGCTTTGGTGTGAAGAAATATGAAAGTGTTTACTTTGAAAAGTTGTTTAGTAATGAATGTGTTTTACTTGAGGATGAAGAAAAATAGGATAGAAAAGAAATATTGTAATTAAAGTATTATATTTTTTTGATTTATATCTTTATGGGATACTAATTTAATTTATTGTTGTGTGCCCGAGTGCACTTGAGATGCAGGTGGTCGAAGACCAAGGGTGTGATTAAGGAGAGGAGGTTAGCTTCTTGACAGGGTAAAACAAGATGTCCTCTCGATCACACACACGAGCACTTAGATTCATGTAGATTGCATTTAGGAATGATAATTTTAGTGTGTTTGTTTTGATTATTTGCAAATTAAATAATAATTAGTTAAATTAAATAAGAAGTTTTAGAAAATAAGCTCAGAAGAGGCAAAGGGAGGATTTGACTGAAGAGCAACTTCAGTTGGAAGCAAAATACCCAGGTTCTCATTTCTCTTTCCATGAATCTTGTTTGAAATATGATGATACTATGGAAGAATCTGAATACCAAGTGTTTGGAAATAGTTTGCAAAACTGTGAAAATTGGGAAAATCTTCCATTCTTTTGCATGCATGGACATAAATTGCATAATTTCTTTATTTTCAGTTTGGGGTTTCTCTGCTTAGCAAACTGTGGTTTATATTTTTGTTTTTGAATGACAAATCTTTATATTGAAATTATGAAAATAAATATATATATACACACATTTATGTCTGTTTATATATGTGTGTGTGTGTGTGTGTGTGTGTATGTGTCCAAAAGAATTCAAACAGATTTAAAAGAAACATATACCACAATGCTACGTTTTCAGCATCATGCCATTGATAATGGTAAATGTTTTTTGCAATAACCAGAGATTTATCTACATCTTTGTATTTACATCTATGTATATAAATATATGAATCTGTGTGTGTGTATATATATATATACATATATATTTATATATATATTCTTAGAGATGTTACATAAAAAAAATTCCATGTTTATATATTTATATATATACATCTTTATTGACAGTGGAAACTGCATGGAGTCCAAATGCATAACCTCATTTGAATTTGAAGTGATTGTCTTCTTTAGGCATGTTCCTTCTATACTTGGCTGCTCCTTCAAACTCTTGACTTTGACTATGCATTCATTAATGAATGTTGCTCCTTTGGTGGCTGTCCTCTAAGGCATGATCACTTTTAAGGTCTACCTTTTTGCTGCTCTTTAAATACTCAATTCTCTGCTCTTTAACACAATCAATTTGCTATTCTTTTTCTATCATTATTTCTGCACTTTTCTCATCATTATTTCCGCACCTTGCTAGACTCTTTGACTTTCATAAGTTTGTTGCTCTTTAATTGCATTACTTGCTACTCATAAGACTTCATTTGCTGCTCATTTCATGACTCTATTTGCTACTCTTTGATTGCAATTAATTTTCTACTCTTTATGTCTGAAAATTGCCTTTTCCTCTGTCTATTTGGTTTGTGTTCTTGTGGAAACTACCATTAATGCATTATTGGTTGATGAAATTGTCCTTGTTGATGTACTGTCCTCTACTTGAACTTGCTAAACTGTCCTCAATTAACATGAAATTGCATTTAAGGCTTCAAAAATATTGTCTCTATTCTTGACTTCAAGGTAGTTGTCCTCCATTTGACCGAAGGACTGTTTTGGATGGTCAAAACTCATGCTCTCTTGTTTGAACCTGTATTGATCTGGTGAATTTGATCTCCTCTACAAAAAGGTCATTTGACTTGTCTTGGACTGTCCTTATATTGTTAATTAATGACTATCCTCTTCTTGCATTGACAATGACTGCCATACTTCTTGCATAGGATTGTCCCAGTATGGTCTTTGAGAACTGACATGTGTACCTTTTCTTTATGGCAGGAATGTAATCTCACACATGTGCATTGTCATCACTTTGATATTTCCCTTTCTTTAGTATCGTTGCCTCTTCATTAAATCAGAGTGACTGCCACTTTATTCAACCGTGATAGTCCTCTCTTTGAGATTATACTCCCATGATTGTCACAACTTAATATGACTGTCACATCTCATTTGTTGGTTGGTTGTTCTTATGCTTACCAACCTTGCTGCCCTTTAAAATTCTATTACCATTTGATAATGGACTCTTTATTATACACTCTCATAGTTTTTTTTGTTTTCAGCTTATGTGTGTATGAATGTAAAGACTATCTTTTCATATTTAAAGTTTTCCATCTACACTTCTTAGTCCTTGGTATCTCTATATAACTCAGCCACATCTTTATTGAACATAGCTTCTCTATAGAATTGGCAATAGTAACTTTCAATAGAAATTGTATAGAAAAATCTCTCATACTGAGTGTATATATATATAAATCTATTTTGGTAATCTTTGTGTGAACATTGAAAGATGATGGAATTTCTTGGGAACTAGAAATGTGTATAATTGAAAGGAAACTTAGATGGAATTGCATTATTTACTGTATTTTGAGAAACTTCCAGGACAGGATGCCGAAGGTGGATCCATAGAGACGATAGTTTTACCTTTTCTAAAACTATCATTTGTTTTTTATTTATGCTTGGCCAAGCACATGTACCATTGAAATAGATGGAAATAAAAGCCTAGAAATAAATGTATGTAGGTCTCTGCCACCTCCTGTTGCAAGAAATATGTTATTCTCATGTTAGGAATGCATATAGGCACCAGGCTTGCATCGAGAGTTCCCTCCTATTTTATTGTGTTAGGTTGCTATGCTCCTCATGCAGGGCCGGGGAAGTCATGCACTTCGTGGTTGGGTGGAAAAGGCACCTTAATCACACTCTTAGCCCTAGCTCACAAGAAGACCAGTGGTGTCACGATGGTTGAGGTTCAAAGTTTCTTATACTATTGATGTACTTATGTATTATTCTTGAAGGCTTGTATAGCCCACTTGTAAAAGTAACTTTATTTGACATTCATTATTGTAACATTGAAATAGATGTACTAAATGAAATATTTTGATGTAAGATTGAAATAGATGTAATGATTGAAGTTATTGATTTCATTTGAATATGAATGAATTTTATGAAACTCATTGATGTGCTTTTACCATATGCATATGCATTGATGTAAAGATCCTTGATGTAGATGCAATGTACTTATTGGGATACATGAAATGAGATTTATTACTTCTTTTACTCTTGAGCTCATTTGGGAAGCCCTCGTTATTTGCATCATTTACTTTTACTTTATGTGAAATGAAATGAACTTTTTATATGATTTAATGAGCATCATCTCACAAGAATTACAGTAGCAGCCTCTGATTCAGCAGCAGGCAGTACAACAATAGGCAACACCACCACCACCACCTGATGTGAGAGAAATTCAGATACAACAGCTATAATAGTAGGTTCAGGTTTTGATAGGTGAGTGGGATCGGGCTTGCCAACAGATTTTGGCTATTACTGCTGAGTAGGACCAGGCTAGAAAATAGGTGGTTGCAATTACGATGGAGAGGGACCATGCTCAGCAATAGTTACAGGCTGTGATTGTGGAGAGAGACTACGAGATTGGTCGGTGGCATTAGATAGAGGCCATGACAGCAGCCTCCCAGGGAAGGACAATTTCAATGAGATTATACATGGAGGTTGTGATAGAGGCCGCATACTATAGGATACATTATCATCAGGATATACCACAGGCACTCAGACAGCCTAACTTTTCATAGCGTATTGATGCACAACCGAGAGCCGAGAAGTAGCCTGAGAGGTAGACCGGAGAGGGTAGCAGCCATCAGGGCTAGCTCTCATGTATAGACACTTTTTTACTTTTGTTGCCCCATTCGTTATACAAATATACATTCATGGTCTCCTTTTTGATAGCCTCATGGATATTGTATTTTTTATCGATATACATACACTGATCCAAATTTTGTACCATGACATTCATTTTTTGATATATATACAGATATAGATTCTATATGACGTGTTCATCTTATTTCATGCTTATGATGTATGGATGCATATGATATGAGATGCTTATATTTGATTATGTATGGATGCACTTTAATTATGTTTATGCAATATGTGATGATACATGAGATGTAATGCGATGGATGCAATGTTATATTCTTTTTTAGTATCTTTTCATGATATGCTATGGATGATATGATATGATATGAATGCATTTATTTTTGTATTTTCCATGCAGTTTATGATGTGATGTATGCATGTGGATGTATGGAGAGATAATGCAGATGTCATACTTATAATATGCTATGCGATGTATGCTTATGATATGTGATGTATGCTTTTAAGATGCTTAGAATAACAAATCTATATTATTCATCACAAGTCAAATGATGATACAAAATGTATGATGTGATATGCAATGATTATGCTGATGGATGTTTTATGATTATGCTATGATTATGAGATGCATGTATGTTGATGATGTGTGGATGCAAGATGGATGCATTTATGATGTTTTTTGTTGACTTTTATGATACCAGGTTAGTGTGGAGAGAAGATAGAAGAATAAAGAATGGCCATTGATTTCGATGATTGCTTCAAAAATCCAACAAGTCTATGATCCATCAAGAATTTATTAGAGAGGGTGATGAGGAAATGAAAAATGAGGATGAATGCAGGATGATGAGTTGCTCACATTTCAGGATTGGAATTTTCTATCATTCTTTATTGTTTGATATAACACATAGACATGATGCATCAAGGTATTAATAAATAGGACAACGTTGTATCTAGTGTAATGGACTTTGACTCAACAAACAGATAGGATAGTTCCTATTCACACCTTGACATACGGAAACCCCATTGGAATGTAAGTTAGAAGCGTAGAATATATTGGACCAAAGCATACACAATAGTCAATAGCATATTCCAAACAACTTCCCTACATACAACTAAGCAAGTATGAGCCAAGATTATTTTACAAGAGCATCCACAAGCACAATAAATGAAAGATAATGATCAATGCCCCATTCCTTTCTCTCTAAATCATTTTAGATAGACATCATCGAGAGATACTTGGAATGGGTCATTAAGATAAATCATAAGAAAACATCATAAACAAATAGTCAGTGTTATCTATATCTCTTGCCTAGTTTAAGTTTAGCTAAGGTGATGTCTGATACTGATGTCCATCATAGGAAGGATACATCCTAGGACATGTTGATCAGAGGGTTGTTTTATGTTAGGATGATGATGCTAAGATAAGCTATTGATATACACTTCATTGACATATTTACCTATGATCTAGACTTTAGATTTTGACGATTAGGTTCTTACCTTTATGACTTGCTACACTTGTTTTTTATTTTTTTTGCCAAAGGGTGAAGGTGACGAATAATTTATTATGGGTGAGGTTATATTGTGGGTGAAAACGAGATGGGATAGGTGGTTTTGGTTTTTGGAATATTTTAATGTTTTTGGTATTTTGAAATTTTTTTGAGGTTGTTTTTGGTCTTTTTGAAAGTTTATATGAATGTTTTGGTTTTCAGTTATTTGAGGCTTTTTAGGCATTTTGAATGTTTTCTAATGTGTTTGGATTTTCCATTTTCAAATGTTTTTGGTGTTTTCTCAATATTTGAATGTTTTGGGATTTTTTGAGTTATTTGGTTGTTTTTGGATTTTCTGAGATATTTGGATATTTTGAGATTTTTTGAAAGTTTTCTGACCAAGAACCTAACCTAAAGACCTATCCTAGGGTCCCTAGGGGCTAATCAAAGATAAGCCTTGCCTACGTTATACATGCAGAGACCACATAGTTCGACTGAATTGACTCCCTTTTTACAAGATGAGAAATGCATAAGTGATGGAATGTCGGATTATTATGATGGACTTCTAAAAGGCTGGCCTAGGGTGTCTCGGGGGCACATCAATGATGGCCTTACCTACGTTGAAGCTCAGAGATGACGTAGTTTGACAAGGGGACTCTATTTTTTGGATTTTCGATGTTTTAAACTTTTTAGGGATTTTTGATGTTTTCTGGATGTTTTGGATTTTGACTTTACAATTTTCTAAATGTTTTTGGATTTTAGTTGTACAAGATTTTGATATTTTTGGATTTTTTTTATTAACAATTTATGAATGTTTTGGTGTTTTGGATAAGATTTTATGAATGTTTTTGGATTTTTGATGACGACAAGATATACAAGAACCCGATTATGATCCATAACCAATTTCCCCCAATGCGACAGGTTAGACTACTTCAATATAGGTAGGACAATCTGACCTTTGGAATATGCCAAGTAGTACAAAAGGGATTGTGATACTTCACAATATCAAGCTATGATAAGGACATGGTCAGGTGATGGGTGAATAGGATAAATAATGCGATGGATGGAGGGTGATGCAAAGAATGGTAGGATAAAGAGCCAAAGAATGGAGGTGCTTTATTTATGCAAGATACTTGTTTTCTAGGTTTTCACCAAGGTACTTGCCCAAAGCACCACCGAAGTGGTTTTCACTAGAGAAAAAATATTTTTCTTTACTTTTTTCAATCCTTTTTCTCTTTTTTTATAGATTTTTTATAATTTTATAAATTTTTTTGTATTTTCAGATTTACACCCTTCAAGACTAGGCATAAAACTTTTTGAGATCCAGACTATTAGTGGGTTCCTGCAAGGGTTCACCTTCAGGTGTTGACAGTTGGTACGCTCTTGATTTGTAGTTTGATGTGATGACGAAAGGGCCCAACTAGTTAGGTTCAAACTTTCCTTTGTTTCCCTAATCAAGAAGGTTCTTCTTATTCTACTTTAAGACTAGATCCCCTACCTGGAATGACTTATATTTGATTCCCTTGTTATAACTTTGTTTCAATCAGTTTTGATATACTTGCAAGTGATTGAGGGTGTTAAGATGACTCTCATCTAGGAATTCTAGCTCATTTAGTCAAGAAACTCTGTATTCTTCCCCAGTGATCAAGTTCTATAGTGACACTCACAATGATGGAAGCTCAACCTTAATAGGTAGGATAACTTTGGATCCATAGACTAGGGAGAAAGGGGTTGTACCTGTAGGTGTGTGGATACTAGTTTGATATGTTCAGAGAGCGAGATTTAGTTGTAGATGTCAGTCACGACTAGCTTAATTCACTATTTTCTTTAGGA
This sequence comes from Sequoia sempervirens, assembly GCA_007258455.2. Lineage (NCBI taxonomy): Eukaryota > Viridiplantae > Streptophyta > Pinopsida > Cupressales > Cupressaceae > Sequoia > Sequoia sempervirens. The sequence goes on along the minus strand of VDFB02281492.1, from coordinate 177,998,680 downwards.
TTTTCAAGATAGTTTTGTTCATAGTCTCAACTTGATAGTTACCTTGGGGATAGTATGGGGTAGAGTATTGGTGTTGGATATTGAATCTTTGGCACAACTCTTTCACATCCTGATTTTTAAAAGGAGTTCCATTATCTGAGATGAGGGTTTGTGGAACACCATAATGGTAGATTAGGTAATTCAGGATAAATTTGGCTATCTGCTTCCCCATTATATACGTCATAGGAATGGCTTCAACCCACTTAGTAAAATACTCAGTGGCAATTATGATAAACTTATGGCCATTAGATGAAGTTGGGGTGATTTTTCCTATGAGGTCAAGTCCCCACTATGAAAAAGGCCATGGTGTGATCATGGGTTGCAAATCTTGAGCTAGGACATGAATCAGATCTCCATGCTGTTGACATTGGACACACTTCTGCACATATTGATGAGCTTCCTTTTCCATGGTTGGCCAATAGTACCCCATCCTCAATAGTTTCTTAGCTAATGTCATACTACTAGAATGGGACCCACATATGCCATCGTGTACTTTTGTTCAATTAGTCAAGGCTTCCTCTTGGTTAAGACATCATAGTAATGTCCCTTCGATGCTTCGGTGGTAAAGGGTATCACCTAGGATCATGAATCAAGATGCCTTTTTAACAAAGGTCTTTTTAAAGTTTGAGGTGATATCGGATGGAAGGGTTCCTCTGCTAAGGTAAGTAAAGATGTCATGGTACCATGAAGATCTAGGACCAACAATGACACACACGAATTCTGATTCAGGGATTTTGAAAGTTGGTACAAGAATTTGTTCTACCAAGAATTCACATTGGAGGACGGTGTTCGCCATGTCTAGTTGTGATCCAATTGTTTCCATGGCATCTGCTGCTCTATTATTTATGTGAGGAATTTGTTCAAAAGTTATGTCTATGAAAAGGTCCTTGATATTTTCCACCATCTTCTTGTAAGGAGTGAACTTTTCATCCTTAGTTTGATAGTCATCATTGACTTGGTTGATAACTAGTTGTGAGTCTCCATAGACTTTCATATCTTGTATCTACCACTGAACCGCTATCCTTAGACCTATGATTAGGGATTTGTACTCAACAATGCTGTTAGTACAAGGGAATGATAGTTGGTAGGATTTTGGAATGCAATCACCTTGAGGGGTGACAAAAAGCATGCCTATTGCAGATCCATGTTGGGTGAATGATCCATCAAAGTACATCTTCCACTGAATTGTGAGATTGATAAGAAACACTAATTCATCAGGGAACTCAGATATAAGAGGATTCTCAGCATAGATAGGTGCTTCTACTATTTGGTCTACGATCTCTTGTCCTTTGATTTCCTTGCACTCTAAACACTCTATGTCAAACTCTATTAGGATCATCAACCATTTGGCCATTCGTCCTGTTAGAGTTACTTTGGATAACAAGTATTTCAATGGATCGATTTTTGCAATGAGCTTGATTTGATGTGACAGTATGTAGTGCCTGAAATTTTGTGACACAAAAACTACTGCTAGGCATGCTTTCTCAATAGGTGAATACTTCATTTCATATCCCACCAAGGTTCTATTGATGTAGTAGATGGCCCTTTCCTTTCCATTTTTATCATGTTGTGCCAAAAGAGCTCCTAGTGCTACTGGTGTCGCTGAGATATACAGGATTAGTGACTTGTTCGGTATTGATGGCATGAGCACTGGGAGTGTCAATAGATAGTCTTTTATCTATTAGAAAGCTTTATCACACCTCTCATCCCATTTGTAAGTTATCCCTTTATGGAGAAGATGTGAAAAGGGGTGGATTTTATCTGATAGTTGCACTACGAACCTCCTGATGGACTGCAATCTTCCTTGTAACCCTCTCATTTGCTTTAATGTTTGTGGTGGTTCCATGTCTAGGATGGCTTTTACCTTTGGTGGATCAATTTATATCCCTCTTTTCGAGATGATGAACCCAAGAAGTTTCCCCGATGTGACCCCAAAGACATATTTTTTTGGATTTAGCCTTACTTTGTATTCTTCAAGTCTATCAAAGATGGGTCCTAAGACTTGTATGTGCTCACTTATTTTCTTTGATTTTTCCAAAATATCATCCACATAATCTTCAACTGTTTTGTGGATCATGTCGTGGAAGATGAAGGTCATTTCCCTTTAATAGGTTGCTCCTATATTCTTCAGCCCAAATGGCATCACATTCCAACAATAAGTTCCCCATGGACAAGTGAACACGGTTTTGTGTTGATCCTCCTTGGTGATTATGATTTAGTTGTAGCCTAAAAATCCATCCATAAGCGACAACATTTCATTCCCATTTGGTAAGTCTACAATGAAGTCAATATTCAAAAGAGGGAAATCATCTTTCGGACATGCCTTGTTTAAGTATCTAAAATCAGTGTAGATTCTGATGCCCCCAGTGGGTTTTGAGAATGGTACCAAGTTTGAAACCCACTCAAGATAATCTATTGGTTGGATGAATCCAACATCAAGAAGCTTTTGTAACTCAAGTTTAACCAAGAGTGCTATATGAGGGTGCATCTTCCTTAATTTATGTTTGACTGGCTTAGCTTCAGGATAAACTGCTAAGTGATGCACAACCACTTCGGGGTCAAGTCCTGGAATATCTATGTATGACCATGAAAATTTAGCTCTGCGCTCCTTTAGGAATGTTGCTAGGTCCTTTTTCTCTTTGTCCAACAAAGATTCAACATAGAAAGTGATCTTTGGTGCCTGTTTTGTCCCCACATTGACTAAAGTGGCTTTTTCTGCTAGTACTGTTGACTTCTCTGGATGTAATGCACAAAGGGGGAGATTGAATCCCTCATCCTTGGGTGCCTTAGAGAGGTTTTCACCATCAGATGCGTCCTTTTTTTACTTTTTTAGGATCAACAAGTGCCACGGTGTGGTTTTCACTTAAAGATCTACATGTTAGTTGCATTTCGTTTATTTTGTGACAAAGGGATTCAATCGTCTCCCCATAGTATGCCTTTGTATCCAGCTCTATATCAAACCTTGACTTATGATCTACCCATGGTAAGTTATTACGGAGTGCCATGAATTATGAGATTGCTTCATCATTTTCGAATAAATCTAGAATTGGAAATCCTTGTTGTTCCATGTCAATGAGTTGTGGGTAGACTAGGTGTATTTCAGTTGGATGATTGGTTTGAGCAAAGGATGCAATGGATGCAATGGATATCATGAAGAGGGAGTTGTTTTCAAATAGATCAACAACATCCAAGGGGAAGTCATCTAAGGTCATATTAGATGATGTAGGTGACCAAGAGGAAGCCTCATCTCATTTAGTGGAAATATATTTTCCAATAAGTGTGATCTTGCTAGTAGTACAACCTAGACCAAGATTTTTTAGTCATTTCTCAAGAATGATGGGTTCTAGTAAAACATTATCATTCTATCCTAGTTTCTCATTCTTGTTATATCCCCAATTCTACATGAGTTGTAATCCTTTGTTATTATCTTCCATGGGAAGAAAAGGGACCGGTCATTAATCTTGATAGAGAAGTTTAGAGATATCTTCCTCATTGACATCTTCTTAATTCAAATCCCCCCACTTGGTGAAGGAAGTGGTTGCCATCTTGATAGTCTTAGGCTCCTTTATTTTAGATGTAGGTTTCCCATGAGATTGAGGAGAATTAGGTAGCTCTCCTAATACAAAGATGTTTTTCATTAGCTTGTAGTTCCCACAACCATCATCTTGAATAACTGCTTTGATATCAGGTATGTTCTATACGATGAGTGCATTTTTTTCATAAGTAGATGCAAGGGATGATGGGTCAACAAAGGAGGTGGAGGGTGTAGGCCCTTTGTCATTTTTGGGTATTTGGGGGATTTTATAGAACTTGGTTTCAATACTTTTACAATAGTAAAAAGGATTAGGATCTCCATGGATAGTAATCTCTCTGCCCTCGATAGGAAACTTCACACATTGATGATAGGTCGAGGATACAAATTTTAGAGCATGGATCAAGGGTCGGCCAAGTAGTATGTTGTAAGGAAGATCAAGGTCCAATACTTGACATGTAGTTTTTGTAATGAGAGGACCTACTTGGATAGGAAGTGCAATGATACCTTGTGATACCCGTTCTTGGGCATCATATGCCTTGATGGTGGTACTTTTTGTCTTCTCAATAGTATCCTCTGAATAGCCCAGACTTTTGATCAACTGAAGAGAGAAAATGTTCAATCCAACACCTCTATCTACTAAGACTCTTTTGACCTTGTTCTTATGAATGATAACCTCAAGGTGTAAAGCATGGTTATGAGATGGTTGTGAAGGTAGATCTTGCTCAGAGAAGGTGAGAAGATGACTAGTGATATGGCCTACCATAGCTTGAAACTGATTGGTATCAATATCCTCGGGAATAGATGACTTCGATAAAGCTTTCTCAAGGATTTCCCTATGTGTGGGTGATATTATCAATAGTTCTAGGATTGATATCTGTGTAGGGGTCTTCTTGAGCTGTTCTAAGAGATTGTACTTGTTGGTATTTGTTGTTGGATGAGTAGGTTGTGCCCTAGATGGGGATGGGACTCCTTGGATGGTGACCTTACCACATCATGTGGTGGCTCCAAACTCTGCACTATTCCCTTTTATGGTTATGACAGTGATGACACTATCATAGGAAGCAACTATGTTGGAATAGGTATGCTACACATTTGTATAATCCTTAGCTTTCTCAGTGTTGTTTGCTTTGTTATGATCTAGCATAGGGTTCTTTTATATCTTAAGATCATGGTTCCTAGTTGGTACCTCAACATATATGGTATCATTTTCTATGAGGTCTTGGATGATGTTTTTGAGCCTCATGCAGTTAAATTCTATTGTGTGTCCTTTGATCTTGTGAAAGTCACAAAGGTCCTTCTCGTTATACCAAGATGGTTTCTCTTGCGGTTCTTGGTAGTTTTCAAAGTTGGGAAGTGTTATCAGATTTGACTCTACCAACTTTTTCATGATAGTCTTGATGGGTTTAGATAGATATGTGTACTTGTGTTTAGGATAGTTGTTCTTGTTAGGGGTTCACCTTTGCATTTCAGTGTTATTGATATGATTTTTCTGCAGGGGTGTTGTTTGTTGCACAGTTGGTTGGATGTTAGCAACTTGATTGTTGTTCAATATAGGAGCACTTAGGATTACCTTAGCATCTACCACGCCATCACTTGTCACATTTTTGTTCTTAGCCTAGGCATGAGGCTTGTCATTTGAACTGGTTGATGGGTGGTTGTCTTTGTAAGCTTGAGTGTTTTCGTGTGATATTAGAGCTCTCTCGATGTTAAGGGCTCTAGGCACAAGTTCATCATAGGATGTGATGCACTGCATTTCAAGTGGAATGACAGATTTGGATCTAGATTGGCTATTATGATTCCTAGTTTTTATTCATCAGGAAGAGGCCACTTGCTTTTACTAGCTCTTTTTCTCCACCCTTGTAAGAAATTAGTGAAAGTTTCCCCTTGGTTTTGTCTAAGAGTGTATAATTCTTCTAGACTGACATCCATGTCTAGATTGAAGGAGAAGTGATCAATGAATTTGTCAGTAATTTCTTAGAAATTTTTAATACCAGGAGGAAGATGAGAAAAGAAATCCATAACAGGACCTGTTAAACTTTGAGGGAAGATGCGCATTAGATAAGAGTCATTGTAAGCTACCTCCATGTACATGACATTAAATTCTTTTATATGGTCCACAGGACTTCCTCTCCCTTTGTACTTGTCGAATTTGGGGATTTCAAAACTAGGAGGGAATGGTACCATTGCTATGTTTTGGTCAAATGGAAATTGAGACAAGTTTTGTGTATGGGGTTTTCCTTGTCTTTCCCATGTGAAGGTCTTGCATTTCTTGTGAGAGTGCTTTAAATTGTGATGCTAGACTATCTTGCAGGTTTGGTGGAGGAACATATGGTGGGATGATGGATGGGTTGTACATAAGATTTTGATATGAGGATGTGTTGTATGGGGTATATGGTGGAGTAATATTTTGTGAAGGTGATTGGGGTATCGATGTATATGTTCCCAACGCATTTGAATTGACAATGTTCAATTGGGGATAATAGGAACCTTCTTGTTGTTGTTGGGCATACTATTGACCTAGTAAGGCTTGTTGTTGAGCTTTTTGTTGTTGTTGTGCCACTAAGGCTTGTTGTTGGGCTTACTGTTGTTGTTGTGCTAATAAAGTTGCTTGTTGTGCTTGATGTTGTTGTTGTTGCTATTGATGTGCTAAGGATGCCTGTTGGGATGCTAAGGTTGCTTGTTGTGCTAAGCATGTTCGTTGGGCTGCTAAGGTGGCTTGTTGTTGTTGTTGTGCTAAGGTTGCTTTTTGTGTTACTACTTGTTGTTGTTGTTGTTGTGGGGCGGCTTCAGAATGACCGGTCTTGCACCAACAAATATTAAGTATTTTTAGATTCTCAACAAGGGTTTGTAGTAAGGGCTTCCAGTTTAGGGGGTGCAATGATAAACTCCCTTGAGCAGTCTCCCAACCCTTAGAACAAGGGATTTATGCATCATAAAGATACTGGGGGAGAGCTATCATGTACCACTTCCCATTTATCACAATTTTCATTGCAACCACACATTTATATCATGGTTTGGAAGAGCTTGACTTTAGCTCGTTACCACTTGGGTCGTTCCCTCCTTTCGAAGTAGGGAGGCAGGACCTCTAAAGATAAACAATAGCAAGGAATTACATACGTAGTTCAATCATCTTCATTTATATGAACAAAGAGAGAACACACACTATGCCTTTTTCTCACACTCGTAAAGGGGGTTTAGTTTTAATCCAAATTGAAAGATGTAGGTGATTTTGCAAAGTGTTATAGAATGTTTCTATTTCTCAAGGTCACCAAATGGTGTGAGAGCATTGCATACACATCCACTAATAATGTTGTAAATCATAAAAGATAAAAAAAATTTGTAAATTTTAACCCCTCAAAGTAGTGATGAGTTCATTTTAAGCACCAAATGAAATATGAAGTTGTCTTGTTCAGTTTTAAACCCAAAAAATAGTAATGAGATGAAGGTTCAATTTTAGTCTAGTTTGAGCGTTCATTTTAAACACAATTGAAATTTACTGTGTGTCCTCAAGCAGAAAGTAGAAAGCATAAAAGTTGGGTTATAATTGCCCCAAAGCGTCATACACTTGTTACAATTATAGAATTTCAAGATAGGAAAGCTTTCATCACTTTAGCTCCATGTCGTTCAACATACAAAACCTTGTTAGTCTAAAAACCATAACACAGTCAAAAGCACATCAGTGATCTAACGAATCAAGAAAATTAAATTACATGTTGAAAAATGAGCATTAAATTTCTTACCCTAGTTGGGCATCACTACACACGATAGCGTCGTGATTTGAAGTCTAGGCATCGCTCTAGTGAAAATGGGTGTCGCTCTGCAGCAAAAATAGAGAGAACGATAGCGTTGGGATTTTGTCGAGCGTCGCTCTAATGGATTTGTGGGCGTCGTTGTTGAAAATATTCAATACCTCTATATTAAATCGGTGTCACCATATTTTAATTCAATGCCAGTGCATTTAATCGGTGTCAATGTTTCAAAGTGAGATAGCGTCGCTATATGGCGACGTACTTAAAATGCATTTCTATATTTGATTTGTGCGTCATTGTATTTGCAACAGAGAAAAACAAGTAGAGTTTTAATCTAAAAATTGATTAATTAATGGTTTCCCCTCCTTCTAGCGCTAGAATGTGAGACGAGGATTGTCAGGGTGGGTGGATTACGCTTGATCCATGATGAATCAAAGCATAACATAGCCACTACACCTCAATCACAAACAAGATCATTCAAATTGAAAGTTAAACTAAGAATTTATTGAAATTGAAAGTTACAAAGTATGAAAATAGTTAAATTCCTACTCTAACCCATTTGAAACTAATCCAATTTTGGAATTGGTGTCGTGTTGATGTGGAACAACGATCCTTTCCCAATTCTATGATTAGTGAGCCTATTTCAATCGATTCTACAGAAGAGAATTGATGAAACCATTGTGATAAACTGATGAAAAACCTGATTTATGCTAAAGTAAACATGATGCAATCTAAATTAACATAATTTTATGCTACAATTGATATAACTATGCAATTGCTAAGCTAATCTAAGCTACTTCTAAGCTAAAAGATGGAAACCCTAATTTATAAATAAATTAAGATGGATGCATGGAAGCCATTAATAGATGCTTTAAGCTATTATGCAACTAAAATGAACTGAATTAAACTAAAAAGTGAGTAAATTGAGAGTGTGAGTGCAAGTGAATTCAACATCACTTTACAATTGAAAGATGGATCCATTTGTCACCAAATAGTGTTCTATTTATAGGAGAGCAAATAAGAAATGGACGGTTGAGATCGAAAAGATTAATCAAAAGTCCAGGATGGAGGAAATAGAAGGCATGGATAATGGATTCTCATCAACGGATGAGAATGCAAGATGCAAATTAATCAAGGACTCACATTTGTTCCAAAAAAACACACTTTTGACTTGCTCACATAGGTCACCAGGTGACTTGCTCAAGAGGTTAAAGGTTTAGCTTGTTCAAGAAGCCAAGTGAGATGATTGGAGGAGAGAGAATATTCTTTGGAATATTCTCATGGGTGAGGATAAAGGTATTTTGCAAATTAAAAGAAAGTTTTAATGGTGAAAAAAAAGAGATAAGGGATATTCCATGGGAATATTCCCCTTTTAGAGGAAAATTTAGTTTAATTGTTAATTAAACAAGGTTTAATTACACAATTAGGAGATTAGAAGAATTAAAGTGTTATTCACTAAATTAAATAATTTAATGAATGGGGGAGAGATGAAATGATATTTAATTAAATAACTTAGGGTTATTTAATTAAATAAGATGACTTAGGGAATTAAATTAAATATTTTGATTTATTTAATTTAATGAGAAATGTTAGCATGAAAGGGGGTGAATTAACCCGATTTGATTAATTAGGTTAATAGATGAAAATGATGCAATTAATTAATTAGCTAGGATAATTCAATCCATTAAGTGAAAAGAGGATGGATTTGAGAGGAAATGATGTTAGTAAACCTGATTCGAGTGTATGATATTGTCTAGGATATTTTTTAGTAAAGAATTGTAAATTTCCTTGTACCAGGGAGATTCAAGACCAACAAGTTTGCACAAAAGTTCAGTTTTAGGGACATCGAACGCAAGGACCAATAGATGTTCCACCAAGAACTCATATTGTGATGCATTATTAGGGATGTCCAAGAGAGATCCAATTGTTTCCATTGCATTCGCTACCTTGTTCTAGATTTTCTGTACTTTCTAAAAGGTAATAGCTTCGAAATACATTCTAAAACTATCAACCATGTGCTTGTAAGGCATTAACTTCTCATTCTTGGTATCATAATCATCATTGACTTGTTTGATCACAAGTTGGGAATCACCATAAACTTGAAGATCCTTGATTTTCCATTTAATTTCCATTCAGAGTCCTGTTAGTAATGCTTCATACTCAGCTATATTATTGGTGTACGGAAATGCTATTCTAAATGACTTAGGAATGGAATCCCCTTGAGGTGTAATGAATAAAATGCCAACTCTTGAACCATGACTTGTGTAGGACCCATCAAAGTACAACTTCCATGTTGTTGGTGTCTCAATGACAAAGATTAATTCATCTAGAAAGTTCAATTTCAGAGGATGGTCTACCTTTATTGGTGCATCTACAAGTTAATCAACTATCACTTGTCCCTATATTGATTTTTTATCAACATATTCAATTTCATACTCACTTAAGATCATGACCCACTTAGCTAATCGTCCTGTTAGAGCTACTTTGCTGAGAAGATATTTTAGAGGATCAATTTTGGCTATCAATTTTTTCTTATGGTTTATCATGTAATGTCTCAATTTTTGGGCCACGAATACAACTGCTAGGCATGCTTATTCAATAGGGTTGTAGTTTAACTCATATCCAACCAAGGTACAATTGATGTAGTAGATTTCTTGTTCTTTTCCGTCATTATCATTTTTTGCCAATAATGCTCCCAATGCTGATGTAGTTGCTATAGTACATATAATATCAAACGTCTACCATCAATTGGAGCCATAAGAATTGGTGGAGTCAATAGATAATGCTTAATTTAATCAAATGCTTCTTGACATTTTTTGATCCAAATGAAGGGAATTCCTTTTCATAACAAATGTTGAAGTGGGTGAATCTTATCTATTAGTTGGGCGATGAATCTATGAATTGAATGCAATCTTCCTTGTAAAGTCCTTGGCTGACTGATATTGGTGGGTGGTGGCATGTCCAAGATAGCTTTTACTTTTGCAGGATCAACCTTTATTCCTCTGTGGGAGACAATGTATCCTAAAAAATTTCCCGATTGGACCCCAAAAACACATTTCTTTGGATTTAATCAGAGTTTGTACTTTTCAAGTTGTGTGAAAATCTTATCCAAGACTGGTAGGTGACCACTTCTTTCTAGATATTTTGAGAGAAGATCACCAACATAATCCTCCATAAGGACATGCATATAATCATGAAAAATGGCAGTCGTGGCTCTTTGATATGTAGCTCTAGCATTCTTAAGTCCAAATGGCAGAACGTTCCAACAGAAGGTTCCCCAAGCACATGTGAAGGATGTCTTAGGTTGATCTTCTGGAGCGATCCTTATCTGATTGTGGCCCAAGAATCTGTCCATAAGTGATAACATTTTATATCTAGTAGTGAGTGCCACTATGATGTCAATATTTGGTAAGGGGAAGTCATCTTTAGGACAAGCCTTGTTAATATCCCTAAAATTTGTGCATACTCTGATTTGACCATTCAGTTTTGTGACAGGTTAGATATCCAATTTGCATAATCAATAGAGCGTATGAATGCCACATCCAAAAGTTTCTTTAGTTCCACCTTAACCAGGAGTGCAATCTGCGGGTGCATTTTCCCTAACTTATGTTTGTATGGTTTGGAATTTGGTATCAATGGTAAGTGATGTAAAACAAGCTCAAGGTCCAACCAAGGCATATCAGCATATGACAATGCAAAGTTAACATGTATCTCTGAAAATAATGTTGTAAACTTAGGTTTTTCCTATTTGGTTAAAGATGTTGCAAGCTATATGAATCTAGAATTATCTTGTGTCCCAATGTTGACTTCTTCTATCTCTTCTATGAGTAATGACAATATCTCTCAGTCTATAGGGAGACTATCCAATCCTCCATCCTTAGGCACCTCAGAGAGGTTTTCACCTTCAGATACATCCTTTATTTTTGCTTTATCATGATCAACATGCACCTTTCGGTTTTCACCTGAAGACCTATTCTTTTTATTTTTATTTTTTTTATTTTCTCTTTTACAACTAGAGGAAAGGACAGCCTCACCAAAGTATGTTACACTATTGAGTTCTATGACAAAACCAACCTTATGATCACCACTTAATATTCCTTCGTGAAGTCCCATGAGCTCAACAATTGCTTTGTCATTCTCAAATGTGTCCAAACTCGGCGGTCCTTGTTGATCCCAATCTATTAGCTACAGGTAAATGAGGGGCAAGCCATCATCGGTGTTTTCAAGGGTCATCATGTAGGAAGATAAGGTAAAGACATAGGTAGAGTCATCAGGTTCCTAGAAGTATTTGATCCAAGATTCCCTTTTCAAGGGGACCTTTTGGTTGGGATCTAACAAGTTCTGCGAGGGACCAATTTTAAACATTTGATTAAATCTTTCCTCAAAAGGTAGGATCACCAGGTTCTCTGAATGTTTCTTCAAGGTCATAGTTGGTGAATGTTTTATTGAAACCCCATTCCCATAGATTGGAATCAGAGTCGAAATAGTAGGCCTCAGATGTCTCAATTTCATTTGAAGCATTAATAGTCTCACTCGAAGGTAACCTGATATCCCAAATAGTCACTTTTACTAGTACAAACCCTAACCCACTATACTTTGGTAATTTAGGAGGCAATAAGGGTTCCAACATCCCATGGTTTTTTAGACCAAGGCCATTGTGTCCATCATAGCCTTGTTACTTCATTAAGAGGAACCCTTTTGGAAATTGGTCAACTAGAAACTGCTTAGGTTCTGTGTCCTCCTCTTCTTTATACATCCATGTGTAAATGTGGTCATCCAAAGATTCTTTTTCCAACTCCCCTCATTTAGTGAAGGTGGTAGGATTATTGCAGATGATAACCTTAGGATGCATGAGATGTGGCTTGCCATATGTCTTTGGTGATTTAGGTAACTCTCTTATGCAAAAGAGACTTCATTTTGTATTCTCCACATCCTTTGTCTTGAATCTAGATTTTGGGTTTGGACAGTGTGGTGAATGGAGTGGATGATTTGATGAGATCAGATAGATCAATGTAGTGGGATGAATTGGAAGATGAGGCCTCTCGATTTATAGGCACCTGGTGCTCAACGCTTCCTTTTAGGTTTGTACAATACTGGAAAGGATCAAGATCACCACGAATAGTAATTTCAGTGCCATTATGTCGAAACTTGAAGCATTGGTGGTATGTGGAGGGTATGGCCTTCATGGAATGAATTCATGGGTGGATAAGGAGAAGGTTGAAGTGTGAATCCAGATCCAAGACATGAAAAACTATATTTTTCATAGTTGGAACAACTTTTACTTGAAGTGAAATTACTCCTTTAGATGAGAATTCAACATCATCATATGATTTGATAACAATTTTATTGGTTTGATCTATGCAATTATTAGAGTATCCCAATGATTTACCAATTTTAGAGAGAAAATGTTTAGACCTGCTCTACCATCTACTAGGACTCATATGATCTTATTTTTATTTACATAGACTTCTAGGTGTAGGGGATCATTAAGATCAAAATTTTGTGTGGAAAATTCTTGTTCAGAGAAAGTGACATGATGCGACATAGCTAGATATCCAATCATGGCCTAAAATTCATTGACATCTAGATCAATGGGTACAGATGATTCTTGCAATTCTTTATCAAGGATAGCTCTGTGTTGAGGGGTTATGGGAAGAAGTTCCAGAATAGAAATCTATGCGAGAGTCTTCCCTAGTTGCTCTAGGAAATTGTACTATATTTTTGGTTGTGGATTAGGAGGAGGTCTTGGAAGAGTTACCTTGGCTCTACGAGTGGTGGCAACACACTCTGAACTTTTCTTATTTATGGTAATGGTGGCAACATGATCATCAAAGGTTTGTATATGTTGGACAATAGTATTGTAATCATGCACAACGTAGGTATAATTGGCATTGTTGTTATTCCCTAAACTAGAGGATTTTCCTTTATCATGATCTTGCAAGGGAGATTTAAATATGGTATGATCAACATTTGTCTTTTCTTGTGAATTATCTACTAAAATGATTCCTTGTTCGATGAGGTCTTGAATGAAAATTTTGAGTGTCCAACATGAAGATGTCTTATGCCCCTTTCCGCAGTGATATTCACAATATTCGTTTTCTTTCCACCAGTCGGGTTTGATCAATGAGGGTTCATAGTTTTTGATGTCTAGCAACTAAATGACATTGGATTGTAAGAGTGTCTTTAGGACTGATTCAATGGGTCCACCCAATGGAGTGTATGTTCTCTTGGCACACGGGGGTCCTCTATGTTGCTAGTTGTTTTGGACTGCGTTCAATTTTTTATCTTGACCTTATGTTTGTGTATTTGATACGTTTGGCATGTTTGGTGTGGAGGGACCTTTGAGGTGAATGGTATGACCTTTTTTTATCACTTTTTCATCTACGACTCCATCGTTAGTGACATTCTTGTTTTGAGACCAAAATTTTCTTTTGTCATTATTTGGCTTTGGGATTTCTTTGTGCACTTTGACTAGTCCTTTTTCCACTAAATCCTTTCCAATAAAGACACCTTTCTCAATTATTTCCTCAAAAGTTATGCAACATTGGATTTGAAGTCCACTCATCAATTCTACATTAAGGTTTTCCACAAACATGGGAACTAGTTGTTTCTTAGGGATGTGTAAAGGACACTTGCTAGCCATACCTCACCATCTTTGGTAAAATGTGGTGACTCCCCTTCTTGTTTAGTGGTGCATAATTTTGCAAGGGTTACATCACTTTCAATGTTAAAGACAAAGTGATTAATGAATTTATCAACCAATTCACCCCATGTTCTAATCCCTGGAGGAAGATGTGCGAACCAACCTAAAGCCGGTCTTGTGAGACTTCGTGGGAATAGTCTCATCAAATAGGTAGGATCATATGCAATTTCCATACATGTATTAAATTCTTGTATGTGTTCCACTAGATCGCCTTTCCCTTTGTATTTAGGTAAACTTGGTGTTGTGAAGTGTGGGGGAAAGGGTGGCATGTATAGATTTTTGTCGAATGGATAGGGGTACAATTCCTCCATGGAATAGGTTTTCTTGTTGGTCCCCAATTGCATGTTGGTCATCTGTTGTTGTATGGCTTGTATTTTTTGCATCAAGGTGTCTGCAAGAGAAGGTGTTGTATTGGTTTTATTTTGCATTATGGTGTTAATGTTGAGATCATATGTTGGATTTGGATTCAGATTGACATTTTTTGGCATGGGACCTTGGTTACCTTATTGATATTGATGTGTGAAGGTTGCATTAGTGTTGGTTTGGTTTGGAGTGAAATTGGAATTTAAATTGGTCCCAAAAGTCATGTTTTTATATGGTATGGCATTTTGAAATTGTGGTTTGGGCCCTTGATTTGTATTTTGGATTTGGAATGTTGGAACTTGATTTGTGTTTGAAAATGTAGGTCCTTGGTTGGCATTTTGGAAAGATGGGGTAGGTCCTTGATTTTTATTTGAAAATGTAGGTCCTTGCATTAGAGGAAATTTACATAAAAAATGGGTCTCAGAACTCTAAAAAAGCAAAAATTATCTCAAATAATACAAATTATTTAAATATATAAAATATAAATTACTTAACTACATGAGTTAAGTAGGGACACATGTTTCTATTATAATTCCTTCAAAACCTCAAGTCCATTATTTTTTAAAAGTGGTAAGATATATTTTTATTGACAAACTCAAATTCACTTTTCATTTTAGATTTTTTTTTTCTTGATTTTCTATTTTTTATTTTTTATTTAAAAAATCTTAAACTCAACTTCTTTTTTTATTTTTATTTTTTAGAGATACCCTAGAGGGGGTCCCCTTTAGCTTAGAGCCAAGGACTAGGGGGTATCCATTCTGCCAAAATTCGTATGGGGCACAATCCCGGCCTCACCCCTTTTGGGTCTAGTAACATATATTTCTATTATAATTTATTAAAAAACTCAAGTTCACTTTCTTTTCTTGATTATTTGTTTTTATTTAAAAAATGGTAAAGTAAAAGTAACTTTAGATATTTTATTTTATACTTAATATTTTATTTTATATAAAATTTATATACTAGTATATTAATATTTAAAAATATATATCTAAAGTAGTCAAGGGATATCTCTTTTCCATAGTTTATTTGATTTTCTCACTTTTTTTTCCATCATTTTTATTTTTTTATTTTTTAATGTTTTTTGGTTTGATATTTTTGGTGATTTTATCCAATTTTTTCTCCATCCAATTGATTCCAAGTTTTTCCAATTTCTTTTTTTTTTTATTTTTTATTTTCTAATTGATTTTTTTTTTATTTTTCAAATTTCTTTTTTGGTTCATGTGATTTTCTCACTTTTGCTCCTTCATTTTAATTTCTTTTTTGGTTTTTTTTTTTATTTCTAAGTTTTATTTTTTATTTCCTTTTTGGTATTTTAATTGTTTTTCTTATAAATTTACGTAGAAAAAATGAGTGCTCTCATCCCCACCCTGATCTGAATCTATAACACTTATCAGCGTAATTAAATCAAGTTTCATATTATAGATTTATGATTTTATATATTTATAATTATAATTATATATATATATTTATGATTTTATATATTTAAATTTATTATGTTATGCAGTTTATTTAAATAAACACATTTATAAGTTTTATAAACAGTGGCAAAGTACAAGTAACTTTAGATATTTTATTTTATATAAATTTTATATATTAAATCAAATTCCATATTATAGATTTAGATTTATTATGTTAAATATGTTTATAACAAGTTTTATGATTTTATAAAATAAGAAGCACAGATGGATTTTATTACAAATTAATTTCATTCCAAATTTTTTAAAATATTTTAAAGAAAATTTTTGTTAAAATATTTTTGAAATACTTTTTATATATATTTTTGTTTTAAGAATGAAAATATTTTTTAAAAAACATAATACTTTCTATAATAGAACTTAAGAATATAAATCTAAAAAACAAAAAAAATATTTTATATTTAGAAAGATGAATGAGATAGAATAGGATATGTAGAGTTAAATTAATTGAGTTAATTCATAGGATTTTAGAAAGTTTTATTTTATAAAATAAATAATTTTATTTTTATTTTGGATGATGTCACCGTTGATGTCATCTTTCAATTGATTTTTGATAACTCAAAAAGAAGATTTATTTTATAAAATAAATAATTTTATTTTTATTTTGGATGATGTCACCGTTGATGTCATCTTTTAATTGATTTTTGATAACTCAAAAAGTTGATGATGTCATCCTTAGGAGGCCCATTTTTTAATGTAAATTCCCCCTAATGATTAGTGTTTGAAAATGTAGGTCCTTGGTTGGTGTTTGAAATGTTGGTCCTTGGTCGGAATTTTTATTTGGCACTCTTCGTGGAACAATATGGATTCTCCTGGATTTATTTGGTTGATTTTGACTTGATGGGGTAGTTGTTTGAAATTGAAATGTGGGACCTTGATTCATGTTTTGAAGTATAGGTGTGGGACCTTGAGATGTAGGACCTTGGTTCATGATTTGGAATATAGGTGTAGGACCTTGGTTCGTGTTTTGAAATAAAGGATTTGTAAAAGTACTACCCATGGAACTTGATGATGCTAATGAGCTACCAAATGTGAAATTTTATCCTTGTGTTGTTGCAAGAGTTCTCTTATTCCCAAATGTGAAGCTATTAGGGATGTTTGTAGTAGTTGTCACCTTGTGTATGTTGGGAGTTTTTTGGATGTTGTGGATGTGTTGCTGATATGTGATTGTCATTGATGTCAACACTATTAGCATTTGGTATATCTATTGTTGTATATGTCGAGGATATTGAGAAAATTATAAGAAAAAGTGTTCCAGGTTACTAGTGGAACTGTGCATGTCATGAAGGCGTTTTGTTATGTACGTAAAATATTAGTTGATGTGGATTAAAGGGTTTATTGTTGAGTATGTCTAGATCATCTACCGGAAGTTTTAGAGCTCCACATGAAGTTTTGTGTGAGTTATGGTCTGACAGTGTTTTGCTGGTCTATATCAGTGTTCCTGAATGAAGATTGTGTGATTCTAGTTATCTCAATTGTTGCAGATGCTTCTCTGTTGTTTCTTGGTGTTCTTAGATGTCTCTAGTTCATTCTCTATCTTTGTGGTATGTCCACATTAATCAGTGAGATCGTGATTGAAGATCTTTTTGCATATGCTTACTTTTTCATGTTTCTGGCCGACATGTTGGTGATAGCGTGTTGCAGATGTTTGAGGCGAAATTAAAGTATTTTTGTGTTGGAGATATTAATTTGGGTCTCCACTATGTTATGGCTAACCTTGGTGGATTCACATTAAAATTTAGTTGTTCATCTGGGCTAACATTGCAAATATAATTTATTTTTCTTGGCCGACCATTTTGTGATGGAATCTCATGTAGCGGATATATAAGGTTGATTAGTTCATTGATGATGATGATGCTTCATGTGCTCCTATGTGCGTATGTGAAAATATCATTACTGAGCAGAGTGTGAAGAAGATTGTGCAAAGTGTGAAGAAGTGTTGAGCTTAATTGGAACTGTAATCAGGCTTGAGTAGAAGCTATTTTCTTTGTCCATACCCTCTATATTTTTAATCCAACTTTTTTAGGAAGTGAGCCCCTTTTGTAATTGAGTAGTGAGCTCTAGGCAGTGTGCCTGAATGCATGTGCATTCCCCTTATTGTTCTCCATTATACTTTTAGCAGGGTATAATCTTGTGGACTAACATCCACCTTAGCTTTTCCCCTAACAGGGTTTCCACGTAAAAAAATCTTGGTGTTCTTTGTCTCTTTGATGTGTTAATTGCTTATGGTTAATTGTTCATTCATCAGATCTGAGATCAAGGATAAGTTAAGTTAGAAAAAATTAAATTTTTGTGACAACTGATTCACCCCCCCCTCTCAAGTGTCTGTCCTTTTTTTGCCAATAATTGGTATCAGAGCTAGTTCCTCTGAAGAAGTCTAACAACTTTAGGTGATCCGGGATGGCAACATTCAAGAAGGACAGTCCTAGATTTGATGGCACCAACTACTCACTGTGGAAATTCAGGATGCAATTCCATCTATAGTGCATTGGTGATGCTTTCTGGAAGATTACAAGAGATCCATATACTATTCCTTAGAATGGTCCCTCCTCTACTGATGAGATCAAAGATGTTGAAAGTAATACTAGAGCTATGGAAGCATTGGTGAGTGCTCTAATAGATTCGGAGATGGCCAATGTGATAGGTTTGGAGATAGCTCATGAGATCTGGACAAAGATGGAAACTTTGTATGAAGGAGATACGCAGGTGAAGATGGATAAGCTACAGAGCTTAAAAGGCAAGTATGAGAATCGTAAGATGGTTGAAGATGAAAATATTACTTCTTTTATGTAGAGAGTAAATGAAATAGTGTTAGGTATTAAATGTGTCGGTGGTTTAGTGAGTGAGGATGAAATTGTGGCTAAGATACTGAGATCCTTGCCTCCTTACAAAATGAAGGTTCGTGTTATTGAGGAATTTATGTATGTAAACAAGATGACAAGAGATACACTGATAGGGAAGCTTGCTGCTTTTGAAATAAGTGAATTTGGTGAATCTACACCAAAAATTGAGTCTGCATTCAAAGCTATTGTATCTGAAAGTTACATGCAAAGATATATTCTGGGAGAGAGCTCTAGAAAGATATCTAAATATGATGAAGAACTGAAATAGCTCAAGGAAAAAGAAAAAGAAGTACAAGAACTAGAAGCACTGATTGCAAAGCAAGAAGGAAGAGGAAAAGGTAAGTATGAAAATGTATTTCCTATTAAATGTTTTTCATGCAGTAAGATAGGTCATTTTGCATCAAGATGTCCTGAAAGAGTTCCTAGGTCTAAGCCTAGAAAACCTAGATTCCAAAAGAAATGCTACTTTGTTGAAGAAGCAATAACTAATGATGAGTCTGATAAAGATAATGGAAATGAAGATGAATGGGCTTTCATTGCTACCATTGAAAATAAACCTATGCCTACTAAATCCACTGAAGATAAGAAAGCTCTTGCAGCCCGAGTTGAGGAGAAAGATGAGTGGGTCATTGATAGTGTATGTTCACATCATATGACCGGTGATAAAAGCAAGTTTGTGAGTCTATAGAAGTATGACGGTGGGGTTGTAAAATTTGGAGATAACAATGCTTGTGTTATTCATGGAAGGGGTTCTATTCACCTCGGTGGTAAGGAAAACACTGATGATGTTCTCTATGTTGAAGGCCTAAAGCATAACTTGTTAAGTGTTGGACAACTGGTACACAAGGGATATGATTTGTAGCTCAAGAATGGGAAATGCAAGATTCGTGGGAGTTCCATAAACATGATTGCTACTGGTGTGCAAACTAAAGGTAATATTTTTCACTTGAATATTGCTAGTGGAAGTTGTTTAATTGCTCAAGTAGATGAAATTTGGTTGTGGCATAGGAGGTTGTGTCATGTAAACTTTGACAACATTATCAAGATAAGTTCTACTCAAGCAGTAAGAGATATGCCTAGGTTAGTGAAGCCTGCTAATGTAATTTGTCAAGAATGTTAGATGGGTAAACAAACTAGAGTCTCCTTCCAGAGCAAACAATTTCATTCAAATAATGTGTTGGAACTGATACATACTGATCTTTGTGGTCCCTCTAGAGTTAGAAGTATTCATGGAGAAAGGTATTTTATGCTGGTCATTCATGATTACTCTAGAATGATTTGGGTTTCCTTTTTAAGAGAAAAGTGTGAAGCATTGGACAAGTTCAAAAGTTTCAAGGCCATGGTAGAAAATGAATGAGGAAGGTGAAGTGGTCTAGAATAAGGCAAGAATGTGATTGGTACTAAGTGGGTATTCAGAAACAAGCTGAATGAGGAAGGTGAAGTGGTCTGGAATAAGGAAAGACTAGTATGTAAAGGGTACTCTCAAATGGAAGGTATTGATTTCAAAGAAACCTTTGCCCCTGTTGCTAGAATTGAAAAAGTAAGATTATTTCTTGCTTATGCTGCTTATAAGAACTATAAAGTCTATCAAATGGATGTAAAGTCTGCATTTCTGAATGGGGAAATAGAAGAAGAATTGTACATTGAACAACCGGATGGATTTTAGCTAACAGATAAGGAAGATATGGTTTGCAAATTGAAGAAAGCTTTGTATGAACTTAAACAAGCCCCCAGAGCTTGGTATGCCAGATTGGAAAAATATCTACTGAAGCTTGGATTCACTAAAGGTACTGCTGATAGTAACTTATACTTCAAATTAGATCATGATAAGGAGTTAATCATAGAAGTCTTTGTTGATGACATCATTTTTGGTGGAGATGATAATCTATGCATGAAGTTTACTGATGAGATGAAGAGTGAATTTGAGATGAGCATGATTGGTGAAATGAAGTTCTTTCTGGGATTGCAAATTACACAGTTGGACAAGGGGATTTTCATATCTTAGTCCAAATATGTGAGAGAAATGTTGAAGAAGTTTGGAATGGAAGACTCCAAACTCTTTGGTGCCCCCATGGTAAATGGATGTAAGTTGACTCAGAATGATGACTCTCCTAAGGCAAATCAAACCATATATAGGTCAATGATCGGTCGATTGCTCTACTTGACTTAGACTAGACCAAATATTATGAATGTTGTATGTATGGTCGCTATATTTCAAGTTGATCCAAAAGAATCACATGTGACTACTGTTAAAAGAATCTTTAGATATTTGAAAGGAACAGTTGACTTTGTACTTTGGTATCCAAAGGATGATGATCTCAGTTTGTGTGCATACACTGATGTTGATTGGGCTGGTGATGTGGATGACAAAAAAAGTATTAGTGGTGGTGATTTCTTCTTAGGGAAGAAGTTGGTATCCTGGTTAAGTAAAAATCAAAGCTCAATTTCTCTAGCTATTGTTGAAGCAGAATATATTGTTGTTGTCAATAATTGTACTCAAGTGATATGGATGAAACAGATGTTGAGAGATATTAGAGTAATATATGAAGAGTCTATTGCCATATACTGTGACAACTCAAGCTCAATAAATATATCAAGGAATCTAGTGCTACACTCTAAGACAACATATATCAATCAAGTTTCATTTCTTGATGGAGAAAGTGATTGAGAAAGAAGTCAAACTCAAGTATGTGCCTACCAAAGAATAGATTGTAGATATATTTACTAAGTCATTGTCGAAGGATACTTTTGAGTATCTTAGAGGAATGCTATAGGTAATTACCCCTCCTGATAAGAACTAAATTATGCATTTGCTTGCATCAATCCGTGAGCCTCATTCCTATATTATGATCCAGATTGATGTTTTTGTGGCTACTACTCAGGGAGAGTAGTCAAATGTGCAGATATGTGGTTCAGAGTGTGTGTATGGAAAGGTAATGGTTACCTTTTCCATTGATGTCAAAGGGGGAGAAGAGCAACATGACAAAAATTTTCAAAAATGAAGTGCAGAAGAAGTCAGTGTGTTGGGTTGATGGTATTTTTCACATCATGTGTTGCCATCAATGCCAAAGGGGGAGATTGTTGGGAGTATTTTGGATGTGGTGTATGTGTTGTTGATATGTGGTTTTCATTGATGTCAACACTATTAGCATTTGGTGTATCTATTGTTGTATATGTCAAGGATATTGAGAAAATTATAAGAAAAAGTGTTACAGGTTCCTAGTGGAACTATGCAAGTCATGAAGGCATTTACTTTTGTACATAAAAGATTAGCTGATGTGGATTAAAGGGTTTATTGTTGAGTATGTCTAGATCATCTATCAAAAGTTTCAGAGGTCTGCGTGAAGTTCTGTGCGAGTTATGGTTTGACAGTGTTTTTTTGGTCTCTATCAGTGTTCCCGAATGAAGATTGTGTGATTCTGGTTATCTTAGTTGTTGCAAATGCTTCTCTATTGTTTCTTGGTGTTCTTAGATGACTCTAGTTCATTCTCCATCTTTGTGGTATGTCCACATTAATTGGTGAGATCATGATTGAAGATATTTTGTGCATGTTTACTTTTTCATGTTTCTGGCCGACATGTTGGTGATAGCGTGTTGAGGATGTTCGAGGCAAAATGAATTAAAGTATTTTTGTGTTGGAGATATTAATTTGGGTATCCACTATGTTGTGGCTGAACTTGGTGGGTTCACATTAAAATTTAGCTGTTAATCTGGGCCGACATTGCAAATATAATTTATTTTTCTTGGCTGACCATGTTGTGATGGAATCTCATGTAGCAAATATATAAGGGAAATTAGTTCATGATGATGATGATGCTTTGTGTGCTCCTATGTGCGTATGTGCAAACATCATTACTATTTAGAGTGTGAATAAGATTGTGTGAAGTGTGAAGAAGTGTTGAGCTTAATTGGAACTGCAATCAGGCTTGAGCAGAAGTTATTTTCTCAGTTCATACCCTCTGGATTTTTAATCCAACTTTATTGGGCAGCGAGCTCCTTTTGTAATTGAGCAATAAGCTCTAGGCAATGTGCCTGAATGCATGCACATTCCCCTTATTGTTCTTCATTATACTTTTGGTAGGGTATAATCCTATGGACTAATATCCATTGTGGTTTTTCCCCTAACTGGGTTTCCACGTAAAAAAATGTTGGTGTTCTTTGTCTCTCTGATGTGTTAATTGCTTATGGTTAATTGTTCATTCATCAGATCTAAGATTAAGGATGAGTTAAGTTAGAAAAAAATTAAATTTTTGTGACACTGATTCACCCCCCTTCTCAGTTGTTTGTCCTTTTTTTTTCCAACAGTGTATGGTTGTCACAAGTGGTAATGTGGTAGACATTTTTTGTGAAGATGGCATCCATAATGCAAATGAGTTTTGATTTAATCCTTGGTTTATTGCTTGAGTATCTCCTTCCCCAATTGTGGAAACATCAAAGCTTTGAGGAAATTTAACACCCTTTGGGCTAGTGCATAAAAATATCTATTAGGATTAGCACTAACAAGCTCATAAACAATGCGTAAAATCCTGGATCTTGGTAAGCTCTTTCAACCTCTTCAGGAGTTAATTTCTAGATGAATTCTTCTAGGCCTAGGTTGTCAAATGTGTTGGTTGGGTCTCTTTGTGGTGTTTGTCTTTGTGGTGTAGATTGATTTGAATTTAATCCAAGGTTGGTGTCATGATGTGGGCTAGAAAAGGGATCACTTGAGGAATCCATGTCCTTTCTTCTAGCTCGTGATCTTGTTTCAACCTTGCACTTGCAAGTTGGAAGGTAATGCAAGATGATATTAAACTATATTTTTGTGATTTTTTGGGTACAAAGGTGCAAGGTGACCATGCAAGGGTAATGATGACCTTAAGACCAATGGATGAAGCTAAATGGAGCTAAATGAAACTAATGGATGTCAAATGATACCAAAGAAAGACTAATCTATGTTCAATGAGATAGTGACTATGTAATGCTAAATCAATGATCAAAGGTAGTGATGCAACTAAGTCTAAGATGAGTTTAAGCTATATTTTGTGATTTTTGGGACATATAAGGATGATAATGCAACCTAAATCCAAGACCAAGGAAGGATAGTATGATAGTGATGTTTTTAGTGAGCAGTTGTGGCGCACAACAACAGTTGCGAGGCTATTTCTAGAAAATGCAATGCAAGATATCAGATGCGTGTTTTTAGTTAACGATTGCAACAAAAAATGTAGTTGCAGGCCTATTTTAAGCAGATGCACTTCACAGAGAGACTTTTTTACAAAATTTGGTGTTTTGGATTAGTTTTCGGATTGATTTTTCACTGGTTTTGGTGTGATTTTATGAGATTGTCTTTGGAAAACATAGAAAATAATACAAAAACACTTCTTTTTGTCTAATTTTGAGTGTGAAAATGTATAATTTGTAAAAAGGAAGTCGTAGCTAATGCACAACCTAGGATGGAAAAGATACTACCTGTTGGATCCCTACTTGGATTTCTCAAAACACTTAGACAAAGTGGAGAGCTAGAGACCTTGGTGGTGCGGCTCCCCCTTACATGGCACAGGCTCACCAAAATCTCTTATCCCCTAAGATTTGACAACCTTGAGGGGTTTCTTGTCTCTACAATGAATAGTGGGATGTATGGTGGCTTTAGAATGACCATTCTTGTACCAGCAAGTAAAAAGATTTTTTGGCCACTAAAATAATTGGTTCTCAATTCGTGTTCGAGGAAATATTGGTACCTATACATGTAGAAATATTATCTCAATTAAGAGGCCTCCTAGTCCCTTCCTAAGAAAGGATTTTGATGTGTCACACGGAAACTAGGGGTGGCACTTGTTGACATAGGACATCCTCACAAGATGTTCGAAGACTTTCCCAACAATCACAACAATTTATATAGCAGACCGAAACAAAGTGTCACTTGGGTTGTTCCCTCTCACAAGATGGGGGGAAGGCCCTCTAAAGGTAACAAAAGTGAGAAAGTACATTTTTTTTAATCTCCAATATCACACAAAGTGCAAGGAGAGAGCATATGCAATGCCTTTTTGTCACACTCGCACGAGGTTTGTTTTAAAAATAAAATCCAAAATCAAAATGTGTGGGTGGTTATATAAGATGCCAAAGGATGCTTATGATTCTCAAGATTGTCGAATGGTGTGAGAGAAGAGCATAGACATCCAAAAGCAAAGTGCAAACCACAAGAAAATGCAAGCATTAGTTAATTTTAACCCCCCTTATGATGTCAAAGAAAACACTTGAGTTTGTTTTATCCCAATGACGTGTGATGCAAGTTTATTTTAAATCTCATGACTGAAGATATGCATTTTTTTGTTCATTTTAGCCTTTATAAATGAAAATGAATGTTCATTTTAACTTTTATGAGTGTGATGCAAATTTATAGTTATAGACAAGAAAAACAAAATTGATTAACTTAAAAGAAAGGAAGGGTAAGCTCGATTTGTTTCTAAAGAAACAGTTTTAACTCCTCAAGACCAACGCAACATGCTAGAAAATAGATGATTAGCAAACCAAAAATCCTAATCTAAAGAAAAACCAAAAGGAAAAACACAAACAACACTTAAAACATAAAAGTTTTACCTAAACAGGAAGTTGTGTCATTTGGGATCACAGTTGTGGCTCTGTAATGCAGCTTGGGATATAACAGTTGTGTCGTTTCAGATGCAGCTCAGGATCTTACAATTGCGTCATAGTTTCAAATTTAAAAATATCACCTTCAGTTGCATCGTTTCCCATCACAGTTGCGTCGTATTTTTGAATTTTGAAAGCATGCCTTCAATTGCGTCATTGCGCTACGCAGTTGTGGATCTCGAACCTGTTACACATCAAAAAGAAAAAGAAACACAAGTTTTTTTTTATAAATTTCATCTATTTCACATCAGGTTCACCAATGTAAGAAAGGAAAATCTAATAGAAAAGAATAAAGTGACAACTACAATACTAATCTAAGTTAAAAATCCAATCAAAACAAGAGAGAACAATCAAATAAAAGGAGTAAAATGAAAGCAATAGAACAAAGCACTCCCCATGTTTGAAATTGAATCACCTCCCTTGTCTCTCCTCAAATAGCCATTGCAAGTTTTCCCCCAGTTCGTTATGTGTGTATGCAAGTGCCTACAAACAATAAGCATGAAAGTTGGAGATATGTGGTTGTTAAATTGAAAATTAAGGAGAAAAGATTCTTTTATAGAAATCCATTTGAACAGATGGATGAGATCGAGCTTCTAGAAATATTCTTAGATCAACAGTTGAGGATACATGCACCACAAAGTAGGGGGCTAGGGATGGCTATGAAATGGACGGTTGAGATAAAAAAGAGACCAGAGACAATCAATGGTCGAGATTCAAAAGGAGATAGTGGAGGAAGATAATAGAAGAATTAAATATTAAAATCATTTAATTCATGAGAAGGGAATCTTTGACCAAGTGGAGGATAAATAATTTATTTAAATTATTTATTTGTGGAAGAGGGAGAAAATGGGCATTTAATTAAAATGATTTATGCAACCAATTTAATTAAATAAGAGGAAATTGAGAAGAAGGATTAAATAATTAACTTAGATTAATTATTTAATAGGGGAGAAGTGACGAAAGACAATTAAATAATTTTAACAATTATTTAACTATAGAAGAAATAAAGAAGACCAATGAATAGATAAATAATTATTTAACTATAGATGAATGACGTAGGATGAATAATTAAATGAATAATAATTTATTTAATCATAGACAGAAAGAAAATGTCAGTGACACAATTAAAAAGATAATTTATTTAATTGATCATAGGAGAATAAAGATCAAGAAATGAATTAATTCAATAATTAAAATTATTTAATTAATAGAGGAACGCGATCAAAGGAAAATAATTAAATAGTTAAAATTATTTAAGTATGCAGGGAAGAAGACCAAGATGATGGAAAAATGATGCTCGTAGACCAAGAAATTTTTTAGTGTCTATAGTAATTGTTTCATCTTCAGACATTCGCAGGGTCTCAAATTATGCCTTTAGATTCTTTAACTTCGCTTGATTAACCTTATCATCTCCTTCATAAATGCTTTCTAGCTTATCCCAAACTTCTTTAGCAGTCTTAAGATCCATAACTTTTACTAATTCAGAATTTGAAAGCCTATTCACAAGAATAAACCTTGCCTTACCATTTATATTTCATGGGCCTTGATCTCATCACTTGTGCTCAAACCATTCAGAGGTGCAATATATTGAGTTTTTATTAATTTTTCAATCTCATATCCAAAGGATGCCAAATATCTTTCCATCTTTATCTTCTGAATGCATAGTCTATGCCATCAAACTTAGGGCTCTCTATCTTGTTCTCCAAGGAACCTTGCTTTGATACCAATTGTTAAATGAACAAGACAACTAAGAGGGGCGTGAATCAATTGTACCATATTAAACATCAAAACCCTCAACAGTAATCAGATCCACATGCATTCAATAAACGCTTAACCTGTTACAATGGTCAAACATGAAAAAGAGAACATAAATTGAAACAACCAACAACATACACAAGAGAACACCATATTTATGTAGAAAATCCAATGAGGGAAAAATCAAGATGATGATTAGTTCATAATATAAGTAATTGCAAAACTGGTACAAAGGCTTACTACTATAATAGGACACACTGTCCACAAAGGCTCACAGCCAGGGCTTACTGCCACAAAAAGAAAAGAAGATAGAAGAGAAATGTTACACAGAGAACAACTTCTCAATGCAACAAAGAATCCACCAAAATATATCCAAAACCTTTGTAGTCCTGTTTGAATGATTGCAGACACCTTTAGCTCATTGAATTCAAAATTCCAACACTTTGAAATTTTCATTACTCTGCTCAGACTCACACTCTACCCTTCGGCAATTCACATCACTTGCATCACACACATCTATCCTTTCTATCTTATCAACCTTCAACATCTTAGCTCATACTTATATTGTCCTCAATCTTGAAAACCTTCTCCAAGGTCAGCTATACATGCTTCACACTTTGCAATTTCAAATTAATTCATCACTAAACATTCACGCAGTGGATAGGAAGGAAAAGTAGACCAAAACAAAACTGAACTGGGACCCAAATCAACTCTCACATGCCACACTATACCTTCATTAACATCAAGAGGTGTGTATATTTGTTTAGTATCTTCAGGAATGGGAGAATCACTAAAGGTAGGTGTCCAAGTGGTTGTGTTAGATGGAGTATTGGTTTCAAGTGTTCCCACAAGTGTGTTGTTTTCAAATAAAAGAGCATGACCAAAGTATTTAGCAAGGCTTATTGCAATATTGGGAATGTAGGTCTGATTCAGCCCTAGTGATGGAGTTGTGAAACCTTGTGTTAAATTTTGTGCCACACATGTCGAGGAGATGAGAGCTACATTTTCAAAGGTTTGATGTTCCATAATTTCCTCCCTAGTGAGTTCAAATGGGTTGTTTATAATATCTTCTATCTCATATGGTCTTGATGGTGATGAAGGCTGTTGTGATGGTGTAACTTGACTTCTTGGCTCAAATTCTATAGGATTTGGATCACTTGAAGTAAATGTCCATGATTCTCTTGTGTTGTGATCTAGTCTTTACCATAAATGTTGTGTCACCCGTGGGAGAGTTTTGTTGTGACTTGTGATGTTTGAACTCTCTAGTTGACTCAAATCTAGGTAAAAGGGATGCTCTAAGTCTTTTGGGAGAAATTGTGATAATGGGGGATGAAAAGATGGATGATATGGAGAGTGATCTTTGCAACCATTTTGGGACAACACTTTTGACTTTCTCTTGATGTTTTGATGTTGGAATAAAGGATGTTTATGAACTTGGAAATATTTAGGGTAGACTTGTGACCTTCAAGATGAACCAGTTCAAAGATGATAACTATCTTGTCTAAATGCATGGAAAAGGATGCATTTCACATAAAAAATATCCAATTTAGGGGGTTGGTTTGATTTGATGATTAAGTCACAAAGTGTAGGTGTATTCAAGATTTTGCAAATATAGGTGAAGTGAAATATGAAATATGATGAAGGATGGATGAAATGTTTGACCCAATGTTGACCTAGAGTGAACCTTTGTTTTGAAAGACCAAGGTAGTGAGAAATATGCTAGACGTCTAAAGTGATCAAACCCTAAAGACTTAATGATTTTGGTAAAATAGACCTCAAATGATTTTGGAAATAGGACCCCAACGATTTTGACAATAGAATTTGGACTCAATGTTTTGCAATGTTTTCCTTGTATGATAGCGGAAGGTTTGGTTGTTTCAATGGAGAGATCAGATGCCAAATGGTCATGTGGGATTCATTTTGTCAACTTATCTTGCTTAAATGAGTTTATTTTACCACAATCACTTGTCTAGATTAAGTTTCAAACTAAATGTTTATGTCAAAAACACTATAATTTTCACAATGTCCATTTTGTGAGAATCATGAGGTTGAAGCCATAATTTCCTATGTTGTCTTTGGAAAATATGGGTTTTGATATACACCAAGATATTTAGAAATCTCTAAGGATAAATCCTTAGGACAAGCAGTAATATCAAGGCTTTTTTCAAGAGGTATCCATATTTAGGCCAAAGTGTTTGAAATTTTGAGATAGAGAATGTTTGTTTTTGCATCGTTTTGGAACCAAGCAAAGTATGAAACTGACTCACAGTCACTTTACAACCCTAGGTTCGAAATGGCTATATTTGTTGAGTCCCCACTAGTATTTCTCCAAACACTAAACAATGCAAACAGTTAGAGATTTGGAAATACTGGATCCCCTTCACAACACACACTTCTCTGGACCACCAAATCTCAAAATCCTTAAAATCCAAAGATCAAAAGGATTTTTTCTGATTCAACAATTGAATAGTACAAAAGTGGGGCGGCTTCAGAACGATTGTTCTTGCACCAACAAATATTAAGGATTTTTGGATTCTAAACAAGGGTTCGTAGTAAGGGCTTCCAGTTTAGGGGGTGCAATGATAAAATCCATCAAGAGGTCTCACAACCCTTAGAACAAGGGCTTTATGCATCATAAAGATACTAGGGGAGAGCTATCATGTAGCACTTCCCATTGATCACAATTTTCATTGCAACCACACATTTATATCGTGGTTTGGAAGAGCTTGACTTTAGCTCATTACTGCTTGGGTTGTTCCCTCCTTTCGAAGCAGGGAGGCAGGCCCTCTAAACATAAACAATAGCAAGGAAGTACATATGTAGTTTGATCATCTTCATTTATATGAACAAAGAGAGAACACACACTATGCCTTTTTCTCACACTCGCAAAGGGGATTCAGTTTTAATCCAAATTGAAAGATGTAGGTGATTTTGCAAAGTGTTACAAAATTTTTCTATTTCCAAAGGTCGCCAAATGGTGCAAGAGAATTGCATACACATCCACTAACAAGGTTGTAAATCATAAAACATAAAAAACAATTGTAAATTTTAACCCCTCAAAGCAGTGTTGAGTTTGTTTTAAGCACCAAATGAAATATGAAGTTGTCTTGTTCAATTTTAAACCCAAAAAATAATAATGAGATGAGGGTTCAATTATAGTCTCGTTTGAGCATTCATTTTAAACACAATTGAAATTTAGTGTGTCCTAAAGTAGAAAGTAGAAAGCATAAAATTTGGGTTATAATTGCCCCAAAGTGTCAGACGCTTGTTACAATTATAGAATTTCAAGATAGGAAAGATTTCATCACTTTAGCTCCATGCCATTCAACCTACAAAACCTTGTTAGTCTAAAAACCATAACACAGTCAAAAGTACATCAGTGATCTAACAAATCAAGAAAATTAAATTGCATGTTGAAAAATGAGCATAAAATTTCTTACCCTGGTTGGGCATTGCTACACATGATAGCATCGCGATTTGAAGTCTGGGTGTCACTCTAGTGAAAATGGGCATCACTCTACAGCAAAAACAGAGAGCATGATAGCATCAGGATTTTGTCGAGCGTCACTCTAATGGATTTGTGGGTGTCACCATTTAAAATCTTCGATACCTCTATATTAAATTGGTGTCACCATATTTTAATTCAGCACCAGTGCATTTAATTGCTGTTAGTGTTTCAAAGTGAGATAGCGTCGCTATATGGCGACACACTTAAAATGCGTTGCTATATTTGATGTGGGCATCATTGTATCTGCAAAAAAGAAAAACAAGAAGAGTTTTAATCTAAAAATTGATTAATTAATGGTTTCCCCTCCTTCTAGCACTAGAATGTGAGACGAGGATTGTCAGGGTGGGTTAATTACGCTTGATCCATGATGAATCGAAGCATAACTTAACCACTACACCTCAATCACAAATAAGATCATTCAAATTGAAAGTTAAACTAAGAATTTATTGAAATTGAAAGTTACAAACTATGAAAACAATTAAATTCCTACTCTAACCTATTTGAAACTTATCCAGTTTTGGAATTGGTGTTGTGTTGATGTGGAACAATGATCCTTTCCCAATCCTATGATTAGTGAGCCTGTTTCAATTGATTCTATGGAAGAGAATTGATGAAACCATTGTGATAAACTAATGAAAAACCTGATTTATGCTAAAGTAAACATGATGCAATCTAAATTAACAAGATTTTATGCTACAATTGATATAACTATGCAATTGCTAAGCTAATCTAAGCTACTTCTAAGCTAAAATATGGAAACCCTAATTTATAAATAAACTAAGATAGATGAATGGAAGCCATTAATGGATGCTTTAAGCTATTATGCAACTAAAATGAACTGAATTAAGCTAAAAAGTGAGTAAATTGAAAGTGTGAGTGCAAGTGAATTCAACAACATGACTTTACAATTGAAAGATGGATCCATTTGTCACCAAATAGTGTTCTATTTATAGGAGAGCAAATGAGAAATGGAGGGTTGAGATCGAAAAGATTAATCAACAGTCTAGGATGGAGGAAATAGAAGGCATGGATCATGGATTCTCATCAATGGATGAGAATGCAAGATTCAAATTAATCAAGAGATCACATTTGTTCCAAAAAAAAACACTTTTGACCTGCTCACATAGGTCACCAGGTGACTTACTCAAGAGGTTAAAGGTTTAGCTTGTTCAAGAAGCCAAGTGAGATGATTGGAGGAGAGAGAATATTCTTTGGAATATTCTCATGGGTGAGGATAAAGGTATTTTGCAAATTAAAAGAAAGTTTTAATTGTGAAAATAAAAAGATAAGGGATATTCCATGGTAATATTCCCCTTTTAGAGGAAAATTTAGTTTAATTGTTAATTAAACAAGGTTTAATTACACAATTAGGAGATTAGAAGAACTAAAGTGTTATTCACTAAATTAAACAATTTAATGAATGGGGGAGAGATGAAATGATATTTAACTAAATAACTTAGGGTTATTTAATTAAATAAGATGACTTAGGGAATTAAATTAAATATTTTGATTTATTTAATTTAATGAGACAAAATGTTAGCATGAAAGGGGGTGAATTAACCCGATTTGATTAATTAGGTTAATAGATGAAAATGATACAATTAATTAATTAGCTAGGATAATTCAATCCATTAACTAAAAAGAGGATGGATTTGAGAGGAAATGATGTTAGTAAACCTGATTCGAGTGTATGATATCGTCTAGGATATTCTTCAATAAAGAATTGTAATTTTCCTTGTACCAGGGAGATTAAAGACCAACAAGTTTGCACACAAGTTCAGTTTCAGGGACATCGAACGCAAGGACCAACAAATGTTCCACCAACAACTCATATTGTGATGCATTATTAGGGATGTCCAAGAGAGATCCAATTGTTGCCATTACATAAACTACCTTGTTCTAGATTTTTGATATTTTCTTGAAGGTAATAGCTTCAAAGTACATTCTAAAACTATCAACCATGTGCTTGTAAGGCATTAACTTCTCATCCTTGGTATCATAATCATCATTGACGTGTTTGATCACTAGTTGGGAATCACCATAAACACTAAGATCCTTGATTTTCCATTTAATTTCCATTCAGAGTCCAGTTAGTAATGCTTCATACTCAGCTATATTATTGGTGCATGGAAAAGCTATTCTAAATGACTTAGGAATGGAATCCCCTTGAGGTGTAATGAATAAAATGCCAGCTCTTGAACCGTGACTTGTGTACGACCCATCGAAGTACAACTTCCATGTTGTTGGTGTCTCGATGACAAAGATTGATTCATATGGAAAGTTTGATTTCAGAGGATGGTCTGCCTTTATTGGTGCATCTGCAAGTTGATCAACTATCACTTGTCCTTTTATTGATTTTTGATCAACATATTCAATTTCATACTCACTTAAGATCATGACCCACTTAGCTAATCGTCCTGGCAAAGCTACTTTGCTGAGAAGATATTTTAGAGGATCAATTTTGGCTATCAAATTTTTCTTATGGTTTACAATGTAATGTCTCCATTTTTGGGCCAAGAATACAACTGCTAGGCATGCTTATTCAATAGGGTTGTAGTTTAACTCATATCCAACAAAGGTACAACTGATGTAGTAGATTGCTTGTTCTTTTCCATCATTATCATTTTGTGCCAATAATGCTCCCAATGTTGATGTAGTTGTTATAGTACATATAATATCAAATTTCTACCATCAATTGGAGCCATAAGAATTGGTGGAGTCAATAAATAATGCTTAATTTGATCAAATGCTTCTTGACATTTTTTGATCCAAATAAAGGGAATTCCTTTTCATAACAAATGTTGAAGTGGGTGAATCTTATCTGTTAGCTAGGCGATGAATCTATGAATTGATTGCAGTCTTCCTTGTAAAGTCCTTGGCTGACTGATATTGGTGGGTGGTGGCATGTCCAAGATAGCTTTTACTTTTGCAGGATCAACCTTTATTCCTTTGTGGGAGACAATGTATCCTAAAAGTTTTCCTGGTTGGACCCCCAAAACACATTTCTTTGGATTTAATCTGAGTTTGTACTTTTCAAGTTGTGTGAAAATCTTATCCAATATTTCTAGGTGACCACTTCTTTCTAGAGATTTTGAGAGAAGATCACCAACATAATCCTCCATAATTAAATGCATATAATCATGAAAAATGGCAGCTGTGGCTCTTTGATATGTAGCTCTAGCATTCTTAAGTCCAAATGGCATAATGTTCCAACAGAAGGTTCCCCAAGCACATGAGAAGGATGTATAAGGTTGATCTTCAAGAGCGATCCTTATCTGATTGTAGCCCAAGAATTTTTCCATAAGTGATAACATTTCATATCTAGTAGTGAGTTCCACTATGATGTCAATATTTGGTAAGGGGAAGTCATCTTTAGGAAAAGCCTTGTTAATATCCCTAAAATTTGTGCATACTCTGATTTGACCATT
The DNA here is from genome assembly GCA_007258455.2 of Sequoia sempervirens. Lineage (NCBI taxonomy): Eukaryota > Viridiplantae > Streptophyta > Pinopsida > Cupressales > Cupressaceae > Sequoia > Sequoia sempervirens. The sequence goes on along the minus strand of VDFB02281492.1, from coordinate 177,964,655 downwards.
CAGTTTTGTGACAGGAACAAGGTTAGATATCCAATTTGCATAATCAATAGTGCGTATGAATGCCACGTCCAAAAGTTTCTTTAGTTCCACCTTGACCAGGAGTGCAATCTAAGGGTGCATTTTCCTTAACTTTTGTTTGTATGGTTTGGAATTTGGTATCAATGGTAAGTGATGTAAAACAAGCTTAGGGTCCAACCCAGGCATATCAGCATATGACAATGCAAAGTTAACTTGTATCTCTGAAAAGAATGTTGTAAACTTAGGTTTTTCCTCAGTGGTTAAAGATGTTGCAATCTATATGATTCTAGAATTATCTTGTGTCCCAATGTTGACTTCTTCTATCTCTTCTATGAGTAATGACGCTATCTCTCAGTCTATAGGGAGACTTTCCAATCCTCCATCCTTAGGCGCCTCAGAGAGGTTTTCACCTTCAGATACATCCTTTATTTTTACTTTTTCATTATCAATAGGCACCTTTCGGTTTTCGCCTAAAGACCTATTATTTTTATTTTTTATTTTTTTTATTTTCACTTTTACGGCTAGAGGAAACGACAACCTCTCCAAAGTATGTTGCACTATTGGGCTCTATGACAAAACCAACCTTATGATCCTCACTTGATATTCCTTCGTGAAGTCCCATGAACTCAACAATTGCTTCCTCATTCTCAAATGTGTCCAAACTCGGTGTTCCTTGTTTATCCCAATCTATTAGCTACAGGTAAACAAGGGGCAAGCTATCATCGGTGTTGTCAAGGGTCATCATGTAGAAAGATAAGTTAAAGACATAGGTAGAGTTATCAGGTTCCCAGAATTTTTTGATCCAAGATTCCCTTTTCAAGGAGACCTTTTGGTTGGGATATGACAAGTTTTGCGAGGGACCAATTTTAAACATTTGATTAAATCTTTCCTCAAAGGTAGGATCACCAAGTTCTCAGAATGTTTCTTCAAGGTCATAGTGGGTGAACGTTTTATCGAAACCCCATTCCCATAGATTGGAATCAGAGTCGAAATAGTAGGCCTCAGATATCTCGATTTCATTTGAAGCATTAATAGTCTCACTCAAAGGTAACATGATATCCCAGATAGTCACTTTTACTAGTACAAACCCTAACCCACTATACTTTGGTAATTTAGGAGGCAGTAAGGGTTCCAACATCCCATGGTTTTTTAGACCAAGGTTGATGTGTTCATCATATCCTTTTTGCTTCATTAAGAGGAACCCTTTTGGAAATTGGTCAACTAGAAATTGCTTAGGTTCTATGTCCTCTTCTTTATACATCCATGTGTAAATGTGGTCATCCAAAGATTCTTTTGCCAACTCCCCTCATTTAGTGAAGGTGGTAGGAGTATTGAGGATGATAACCTTAGGATGCATGAGATGTGGCTTGCCATAAGTCTTTGATGATTTAGGTAACTCTTTGACGCAAAAGAGACTCTTCATGTTGTATTCTCCACATCCTTTGTCTTGAATCTAGATTTTGGGTTTGGACGGTGTGGTGAATGGAGTGGATGATTTGATGAGGTCAGATGAATCAATGTAGTGGGATGAAGTGGAAGATGAGGCCTCTCGATTTATGGGCACCTAGTGCTCAATGCTTCCTTCTAGGTTTGTGCAATACTGGAAAGGATCAAGATCACTAGGAATAGTAATTTCAGTGCCATTATGTGGAAACTTGAGGCATTGGTGGTATGTGGAGGGTATGGCCTTCATGGAATGAATTCATGGGTGGATAAGGAGAAGGTTGAAGTGTGAATCCAGATCCAAGACATGAAAAACTATATTTTTCATAGTTGGAACAACTTTTACTTGAAGTGAAATTACTCCTTTAGATGAGAATTCAACATCATCATATGATTTGATAACAATTTTATTGGTTTGCTCTATACAATTCTTAGAGTATCCCAATGCTTTTACCAATTTTAGAGAGAAAATGTTTAGACCTACTCTACCATCTACTAGGACTCGTATGATCTTATGTTTATTTACATAGACTTCTAGGTGTAGGGGATCATTACGATCGAACTTTTGTGTGGAAAATTCTTGTTCATGGCCTAAAATTCATTGACATCTAGATCAATGGGTACAGATGATTCCTGCAATGCTTTATCAAGGATAGCTCTGTGTTGAGGGGTTACGCGAAGAAGTTCCAAAACATAAATCTATGCGAGAGTCTTCCCTAGCTGCTCTAGGAGATTGTACTAGCTTTTTGGTTGTGGATTGGGAGGAGGTCTTGGAAGAGTTACCTTGGCTCTACGAGTGGTGGCAACACACTCTGAACTTTTCTTATTTATGGTAATGGTGGCAACATGATCATCAAAGGTTCGTATATGGTGGACAATAGTATTGTAATCATGCACAAAATAGGTATAATTAGCATTGTTGTTACACAGGTATAATTAGCATTGTTGTTACACAGGTATAATTAGCATTGTTGTTATTCCCTGAACTAGAGGCTTTTCCTTTATCATGATATTGCAAGGGAGTTTTAAATATGGTATGATCAACATTTTTCTTTCCTTGTGAATTATCTACTGAAATGATTCCTTGTTCGATGAGGTCTTGAATGAAAATTTTGAGTGTCCAGCATGAAGATGTCCTATGCCCTTTCCGCAGTGATATTCACAATATTCGTTTTATTTCTACCAGTCGGGTTTGATCAATGAGGGTTCATAGTTTTTGATGTCTAGCAACTGGATGACATTGGATTGTAAGAGTGTCTTTAGGACTAATTCAATGGGTCCACCCAATGGAGTGTATGTTCTCTTGGCACACGGGGGTTCTCTATGTTGCTAGTTGTTTTGAACTGTGTTCAATGTTTGATCTTGACCTTGTGTTTGGGTATTTGATACGTTTGGCATGTTTGGTGTGGAGGGACCTTTGAGGTGAATGGTATGACCTTTTTTTATCACTTTTTCATCTACGACTCCATCGTTAGTGACATTCTTGTTTCGAGACCAAAATTTTCTTTTGTCATTATTTGGCTTTGGGGTTTCTTTGTGCACTTTGACTAGTCCTTTTTCCACTAAAGCCTTTTCAATAAAGACACTTTTCTCAATGATTTCCTCAAAAGTTATGCAACATTGGATTTGAAGTCCACTCATCAATTCTACATTAAGGTTTTCCACAAATATGGGAACTAGTTGTTTCTCAAGGATGTGTAAAGGACACTTGCTAGCCATACCTCACCATCTTTGGTAAAATGTGGTAAGTGACTCCCCTTCTTCTTGTTTAGTGGTGCATAATTTTGCAAGGGTTACATCACTTTCAATGTTAAAGACAAAGTGATTAATGAATTTATTAGCCAATTCATCCCATGTTCTAATCCCTGGAGGAAGATGTGTGAACCAACCTAAAGCCCGTCTTGTGAGACTTCGTGGGAATAGTCTCATCAAATAGGTAGGATCATATGCAATTTCCATACATGTATTAAATTCTTGTATGTGCTCCACTAGATCTCCTTTCCCTTTGTATTTAGGTAAACTTGGTGTTGTGAAGTGTGGGGGAAAGGGTGGCATGTATAGATTTTTGTCGAATGGATAGGGGCACAATTCCTCCATGGAAGAGGCTTTCTTGTTAGTCCCCAATTGCATGTTGGTCATCTGTTGTTGTATGGCTTGTATTTTTTGCATCAAGGTGTCTGTAAGAGAAGGTGTTGTAATGATTTTATTTTGCATTATGGTGTTAATGTTGAGATCATATGTTGGATTTGGATTCAGATTGACATTTTTTGGCATGGGACCTTGGTTACCTTATTGATATTGATGTGTGAAGGTTGCATTAGTGTTGGTTTGGTTTGGAGTGAAATTGGAATTTAAATTGGTCCCAAAATTCATGTTTGTATTTGGTATGGCATTTTGAAATTGTGGTTTGGGTCCTTGATTTGTATTTTGGATTTGGAATGTTGGAACTTGATTTGTGTTTTGGAGTGGTGGGATAGATCCTTGATTTGTGTTTGAATATGTAGGTCCTTGGTTGGCGTTTTGGAAAGATGGGGTAGGTCCTTGATTTGTATTAAAAAATGTAGGTCCTTGCATTAGGGGAAATTTACATAAAAAATGGGCCTCAGAACTCTAAAAAAGCAAAAATTATCTCAAATAATACGAATTATTTAAATATAAAGAATATAAATTACTTAACTACACGAGTTAAGTGGGGACACATGTTTCTATTATAATTCCTTCAAAACCTCAAGTCCATTATTTTTTAAAAGTGGTAAGATATATTTTTATTGACAAACTCAAGTTCACTTTTCATGTTATATTATTTTTTTTCTTGATTTTTTATTTTTTATTTTTTATTTAAAAAATCTTAAACTCAACTTCTTCTTTTTTTGTTTAGAGATACCCCAGAGGGGGTCCCCTTTAGCTTAGAGCCAAGGACTAAGGGGTATCCTTTCCGCCAAAATCCATTCGGGCACGATCCTGGCCTCATCCCTTTTGGGTCTAGTAACATATATTTCTATTATAATTTATTAAAAAACTCAAGTTCACTTTCTTTTCTTGATTATTTGTTTTTATTTAAAAAATGGTAAAGTAAAAGTAACTTTAGATATTTTATTTTATACTTAATATTTTATTTTATATAAAATTTATATACTAGTATATTTATATTTAAAAATATATATCTAAAGTAGTCAAGGGATATCTCTTTTCCATAGTTTATTTGATTTTCTCACTTTTTTTTTCCATCATTTTTATTTTTTAATTTTTAATTTTTTTTTGGTTTGATATTTTTGGTGATTTTATCCAAAAAAAATTCCTTCCAATTGTTTCCAAGTTTTTCCAATTTCTTTTTTGGTTTTATTTTTATTTTATTTTCTAATTGATTTTTATTTTTATTTTTCAAATTTCTTTTTGGTTCATGTGATTTTCTCGGCTTTTGCTCCTTCAAGGGTTTTAATTTTTGGTTTTATTTTTTTATTTCTAGGTTTTATTTTTTATTTCCTTTTTGGTTTTTTTTTTTTCTTATAAATTTATGTAGAAAAAATGAGTGCTCTCATCCCCACCCCGATCTGACTCTATAACACTTATCAACGTAATTAAATCAAGTTTCATATAAGTTTTATAAACAGTGGCAAAGTACAAGTAACTTTAGATATTTTATTTTATATAAATTTTATAAATTAAATCAAGTTCCATATTATAGATTTAGATTTATTATGTTAAATATGTTTATAACAAGTTTTATGATTTTATATGATAAGAAGTACAAATGAATTTTATTACAAATTAATTTCATTCCAAATTTTTAAAATATTTTTAAGAAAAGTTTTGTTAAAATATTTTTGAAATACTTTTTATATATTTTTTTGTTTTCAGAATGAAAATATTTTTTTAAAAACATAATACTTTCTATAATAGAAGTTAAGAATATAAATCTAAAAAAAAAGGGGTTCGCCCCGCAGCCCGAACGGTCGGTATGGTTGAGCTAAGGCTTTGGGTTCGTCCCATATAGGTCCAAGGTTCGACTCACGCTAGTCGGGTTAAAATGAAGGAGTCTTGTTGCGGGCTCGGGGCTTCTCCCCAAGGGGATTAGTTTCGCCTTGGCTCGCCCCACCACTACCCCAACTTGGCAAAAATAAGCCTGAGGCAAGGTTTGGTACGAATCGCTGGGCCCTGGTTGGAGATACCTCCTATGTATCAAAAAAAAAAAAAATTATATTTAGAAAGATGAATGAGATAGAATAGGATATGTAGAGTTAAATTAACCATCATGAGTTAATTCATAGGATTTTAGAAAGTTTTATTTTATAAAATAAATAATTTTATTTTTATTTTGGATGATGTCACCGTTGATGTCATCTTTTAATTAATTTTTGATAACTCAAAAAGAAGTTTTATTTTATAAAATAAATAATTTTATTTTTATTTTAGATGATGTCACTGATGATGTCATCTTTAATTGATTTTTGATAACTCAAAAAGCTGATGATATCATCCTTAGGAGGCCCATTTTTTATGTAAATTCCCCCTAATGATTAGTGTTTGAAAATGTAGGTACTTGGTTGGTGTTTGAAAATGTAGGTCCTTGGTTGGTGTTTGAAAATGTAGGTACTTGGTTGGAATTTTTATTTGGCACTCTTTGTGGAACAATATGGATTCTCCTGGATTTATTTGGTTGATTTTGACTTGATGGGGTAGTTGTTTGAAATTGAAATGTGGGACCTGATTCATGTTTTGAATTATAGGTGTGGGACCTTGAGATGTAGGACCTTGGTTCATGATTTGGAATATAGGTGTAGGACCTTGGTTCGTGTTTTGAAATAAAGGATTTGTAAAAGTACTACCCATGGAACTTGATGATGCTAATGAGCTACCAAATGTGAAATTTTGTCCTTGTGTTGTTGCAAGAGTTCTCTTATTCCCAAATGTGAAGATATTAGGGATGTTTGTAGTAGTTGTCGCCATGTGTATGTTGGGAGTTTGTTGGATGTTGTGGATGTGTTGCTGATATGTGATTATCATTGATGTCAACACTATTAGCATTTGGTGTATCTATTATTGTATATGTCAAGGATATTGAGAAAATTATAAGAAAAAGTGTTCCACATTCCTATTGGAACTGTGCAGGTCATGAAGGCGTTTTGTTATGTACGTAAAAGATTAGTCGATGTGGATTAAAGGGTTTATTGTTGAGTATGTCTAGATCATCGACCGAAAGTTTCAGAGGTCTGCGTGATGTTCTGTGTGAGTTATGGTTTGACAGTGTTTTGTTGGTCTCTGTCAGTGTTCCTGAATGAAGATTGTGTGATTCTGGTTATCTCAGTTGTTTTGGATGCTTCTCTATTGTTTCTTGGTGTTCTCAGATGTATCTAGTTCATTCTCTATCTTTTTGGTACATCCACATTAATTGGTGAGCTTGTGATTAAAGATCTTTTTGCGCATGTTCGGTTTTTCATGTTTTTGGCCAACATGTTGGTGTTAGCGTGTTGCGAATGTTCGAGGAAAAATTAATTAAAGTAGTTTTGTGTTGGAGATATTAATGTGGGTCTCCACTATGTTGTGGCCGACCTTGGTGGGTTCACATTAAAATTTAGCTATTAATCTGGGCTGACATTGCAAATATAATTTATTTTTCTTGGCTGACCATGTTGTGATGGAATCTCATGTAGCGGATATATATGGGTGATTAGTTCATTGATGATGATGATGCTTCATGTGCTCCTATGTGCGTATGTGAAAATATCATTACTAAGCAGAGTGTGAAGAAGATTGTGCAAAGTGTGAAGAAGTGTTGAGCTTAATTGGAACTATAATCAGGCTTGAGCAGAAGCTATTTTCTTAGTTCATACCCTCTGGATTTTTAATCCAACTTTGTCGGGTAGTGAGCCCCTTTTGTAATTGAGTAGTGAGCTCTAGGCAGTGTGCTCGAATGCATGTGCATTCCCCTTATTGTTCTTCATTATACTTCTAGCAGGGTATAATCTTGTGGACTAACATCCACCTTGGTTTTTCCCCTAACAGAGTTTCTACGTAAAAAAAAATCTTGGTGTTCTTTGTCTCTTTGATGTGTTAATTGCTTATGGTTAATTGTTCATTCATCAAATCTTAGATTAAGGATAAGTTAAGTTAGAAAAAGTTTAAATTTTTGTGACAACTAATTCACCCCCCCTCTCAGTTGTTTGTCCTTATTTTGTCAATAATTGGTATCAGAGCTAGTTCCTCTAAAGAAGTCTAACAGCTTGAGGTGATCTGGGATGGCAACATTCAAGAAGGACAGTCCTAGATTTGATGGTACCAACTACTCACTGTGGAAATTCAGGATGCAATTCCATCTGTAGTGCATTGGTGATGCTTTCTGGAAGATTACAAGAGATCCATATACTATTCCTCAGAATGGTCCCTCCTCTGCTGATGAGATCAAAGATGTTGAAAGTAATACCAGAGCTATGGAAGCATTGGTGAGTGCTCTAATAGATTCAAAGATGGCTAATGTGATAGGTTTGCAGACAGCTCATGAGATATGGACAAAGCTAGAAACTTTGAATGAAGGAGATACACAAGTGAAGATGGCTAAGCTACAGAGCTTAAAAGGAAAGTATGAGAATCGTAAGATGGGTGAAGATGAAAATATTACTTCTTTTATGCAGAGAGTAATTTAAATAGTGCTAGGTATTAAATGTGTCAATGGTTCAATGAGTGAGGATGAAATTGTGGCTAAGATACTCATATCCTTGCCTCCTTCTTACAAAATGAAGGTTCATGCTATTGAGGAATTTATGTCTATAAACAAGATGACAAGAGATACACTGATAGGGAAGCTTGCTGCTTTTGAAATAAGTAAATTTGGTTAATCTACACCAAAAACTGAATCTGCATTCAAAGCTAGTATATCCAGAGTTGCAAGAAAAGATACAGTCCGAGAGAGAGTTCCAAAAAGATATCTAAATATGATGAAGAACTGAAACAACTCAAAGACAAAGAAAGAGAAGTACAAGAACTAGAAGCATTGATTGCAAAGCAAGAAGGAAGAGGAATAGGTAAGTATGAAAATGTATTGCCTATTAAATGTTTTTCATGCAATAAGATAGGCCATTTTGCATCAAGATGTTTTGAAAGAGTTCCTAGGTCTAAGCCTAGAAAACCTAGATTCCAAAAGAAATGCTACTTTGTTGAAGAAGCAGTAACTAATGATGAGTCTGATAAAGATAATGGAAATGAAGATGAATGGGCTTTCATTGCTACCATTGAAAATAAACATGTGCCTACTAAATCCACTGAAGATAAGAAAGCTCTTGCAGCCTGAGTTGAGGAGAAAGATGAGTGGGTCATTGATAGTGGATGTTCACACCATATGACCGGTGATAAAAGCAAGTTTGTGAGTCTAGAGAAGTATGACGGTGGGGTTGTAAGATTTGGAGATAACAATGCTTTTGTGATTCGTGGAAGAGGTTCTATTGGCCTTGGTGGTAAGGAAAACACTAATGATGTTCTCTATGTTGAAGGCCTAAAGCATAACTTGTTAAGTGTTGGACATATGGTACACAAGGGATATGATCTGCAGTTCAAGAATGGAAAATGCAAGATTTGTGGGAGTTCCAGAAACATGATTGCTACTGGTGTGCAAACTAAAGGTAATATTTTTCACTTGAATATTGCTAGTGGAAGTTGTTTAATTGCTCAAGTAGATGAAAGTTGGTTGTGGCATAGGAGGTTGTGTCATGTAAACTTTGACAACATTATCAAGATAAGTTCTACTCAAGCAGTAAGAGATCTGCCTAGGTTAGTGAAGCCTGCTAATGTAATCTGTCAAGAATTTTAGATGGGTAAACAAGCTAGAGTCTCCTTCTGGAGCAAAAAATTTCATTCAAATAATGTGTTGGAACTGGTACATACTGATTTTTGTGGTCCCTCTAGAGTTAGAAGTATTCATGGAGAAAGGTATTTTATGCTGGTCATTCATGATTACTCTAAAATGATTTGGGTTTCCTTTTTAAGAGAAAAGTGTGAAGCATTGGATAAGTTCAAAAGTTTCAAGGCCATGGCAGAAAATGAAAAGGGTTTGAAAATAAAATGCCTGAGATCTGACAGAGGTGGTGAATTCATTTGAAAAGAGTTCAATTCTTATTGTGAAGAACATGGAATTAAAAGATAGTTATCTACTCCTCGAACCCCTCAATAGATTGGAGTTGCAGAAAGAAAGAATAGAAATTTTTTGGATGCTGCCAGAATAATGATGTTGGAAGGGAATGTGTCTCAGATGTACTGGAGTGAAGAGGTAAGCACTATTGTATATACTTTGAATCGGGTAAATGTGAATGGTAATTCTGGTAAGACTCCATATGAATTATGGTTCGGTTACAAGCCTACTGTTAAGTATTTCAAGATCTTTGGAAGAAAATGTTATATCAAGAGAGATGATATAGGAAAGTTTGATGCTAGAAGCGATGAAGGGATCTTCCTAGGTTACTCCACAAAGAGCAAGGCATACCGGTGCTATAACAAAAGACTGAGAAATATTATTGAGAGTGCAAATGTCAAAGTTGATGAGGACTTTGTCAAATCATCCAAATGATGTAGCTACGATTTAGATGAAGGCAACACAAATCAAGGGAAGAACACTCAAACACCAAATCTACTTCGGATTATTCCATATGTTTCGATGAAGCAACCAAAAGTTGTTTTTGAAAATCAAGTCAATCAAGAAGCATAGAAAAGTGCAAGTGTAGAAGAAAATTCAGAAGACACAGAAGTTTGAGAAAGTCCCAAGACTCCAAGGTATGTAAAGTTGAATCACTCTGAAAGTCAAATCATAGGAGATAAGAGCAAAGGAGTGCAAACTAGAAGAAAAATTGCTGAAGAATATTGTCTGATTTCCAAGATTGAACCTAAGAGTGTTACTGAAGCCTGTCAAGATGAACACTGGCTAGAAGCCATGAAAGAAGAACTAACACAGCTTGAGAAGAATGACACATGGACACTGGTTCCTAGGCCCAAAGACAAGAATGTGATTGGTACTAAGTGGGTATTCAGAAACAAGCTAAATGAGGAAGGCACTATTAGAAGAATGAAGGCTGAATAGCCGGATAGATTTTAGCTAGCAAATAAGAAAGATATGGTTTGCAGATTGAAGAAAGCTTTGTATGGACTTAAACAAGCCCCTAGAGCCTGGTATGCCAGATTGGAAAAATATCTACTGAAGCTTGGATTCACTAAAGGTACTGTTGATAGTAACTTATACTTCAAATTAGATCATGATAAGGAGTTAATCATAGAAGTCTTTGTTGATGACATAAGTTTTGGTGGAGATTATAATCTATGCATGAAGTTTGCTGCTAAGATGAAGAGTGAATTTGAGATGAGCATGATTGGTGAAATGAAGTTCTTTCTGGGATTGCAAATTACATAGTTGGACAAGGGGATTTTCATATCTTAGTCCAAATATGTGAGAGAACTGTTGAAGAAGTTTGGAATGGAAGAATCCAAACCAGTTGGTACCCCCATGGTAACTCGATGTAAGTTGACTCAGAATGATGACTCTCTTAAGGAAAATCAAACCAGATATAGGTCAATGATTGGTGGATTGCTCTACTTGACTTAGACTAGACCGAATATTATGAATGTTGTATGTATGGTCGATAGATTTCAAGCTGATCCAAAAGAATCACATGTGACTGTTGTTAAAAGAATCTTTAGATATTTGAAAGGAACAGTTGACTTTAGACTTTGGTATCCAAAGGATGATGATCTCACTTTGTGTGCATACATTGATGTTGATTGGGCTGGTGATGTGGATGACAAAAAAATTACTAGTGGTGGTACTTTCTTCTTAGGGAAGAAGTTGGTATCCTAGTTAAGTAAAAATCAAATATGAGATTAAGGATAAGTTAAGTTAGAAAAAAATTAAATTTTTGTGACACTAATTCACCCCCCCTCTCAGTTGTTTGTCCTTGTTTTTCCAACAATGTATGGTTGTCACAAGGGGTAATGTGGTAGAAATTTATTGTGAAGATGGCATCCATAATGCAAATGAGTTTTGATTTAGTCCTTGGTTTATTGCTTGAGTATCTCCTTCCACAATTGTGGAAACATCAAAGCCTTGAGGAAGTTTAGCTCCCTTTTTGGCTAGTGCATAAAAGTATCTATTACGATTAGCACTAACGAGCTCATCAACAATGCGTAAAATCCTTGGATTTTGGTAATCTCTTTCAACCTCTTCAAGAGTTAATTTCTTGTTGAATTCTTCTAGGCCTAGGTTGTCAAATGTGTTGGTTTGGTCTCTTTGTGGTGTTTGTCTTTGTGGTGTAGATTGATTTGAATTTAATCCAAGGTTGGTGTCATGATGTGGACTGGAAAGGGGATCACTTGAGGAATCCATGTCCTTTCTTTTAGCTCGTGATCTTGTTTCAACCATGCACTTGCAAGTTGGAAGGTAATGCAAGATGATATTAAACTATGTTTTTGTGATTTTTTGGGTATAAAGGTGCAAGGTGACCATGCAAGGGTAATGATGACCTTAAGACCAAAGGATGAAGCTAAATGGAGCTAAATGAAACTAATGGATGTCAAATGATACCAAAGAAAGACTAATCTATGCTCAATGAGATAGTGACTATGTAATGTTAAATCAATGATCAAAGGTAGTGATGCAACTAAGTCTAAGATGAGATTAAGCTATATTTTTGTGTTTTTTGGGACATATAAGGATGATAATGCAACCTAAATCCAAGACCAAGGACAGATAGTATGATAGTGATGTTTTGATCAGATGATATGGTGTGAAGCTAAATGATACTAGCAAGATGACACTAAGGATATGAACCTTAAGATTTAAGAAAAAGGATGATAGCCAAGCTATTGTAGGTCCAAGATAACAACCAAATTTTCATTGACCTTTGTGATGACCAAGATGATAAAAAGTTTGACAAGATGAGTCTAAACTAATACATAAGTTTGAGACCCAAATTTTTGACCATAGTGACAACGACAAGGATTGATAAATTAAAAAGATGGTCAATGACAAGTTGGATAATTAACCATGGACTATACAAAGGCTTGATAACTTCCTATGTCTAAAATCTAGAAGGTATTGTGCAACCTAAGGCCTAATATTAATTATGGAAGGAAAAGGTGACCTAAGGTGCAATCTAAAATGTAATGCAATCCTAAACAAGGATGATGGAATGGACCGGTAAAACTCTACAAGTCTAAGGTTCAGATGATAAGATCACTGCCAAGATGAATTGGATCAATTTTGGACAATGATTTTATGAAATTCTGGTAATCAAGAAATTGCAGCTTTGTTTCTATCAAATGTGTCATTTCAGATGTGGGTTTTTAGGGAGCAGTTGTAGTGCACAACAATAGTTGCGAGCCTATTTCTAGAAAATGCAGTGTAGGATATTAGATGTGTGTTTTTAGTTAACGATTGCAACACAAAATGTAGTTGTAGGCCTATTTTAAGCAGTTGCACTTCATAGAGAGATTTTTTTACAAAATTTGATGTTTTGGATTGGTTTTTAGATTGATTTTTCACTAGTTTTGGTGTGATTTTATGAGATTGTCTTTGGAAAACACAAAAAATAGTAAAAAAACACTTGTTTTGGTCTGATTTTGAGTGTGAAAATGTATAATGTGTAAAAAGGCACTCGTAGATAATGCACAACCTAGGATGGAAAAGATACTACTTGTTGGATCCCTACTTGGATTTCTCCAAACACTTAGACAAAGTGGACAGCTAGAAACCTTGGTGGTGTGGCTCCCCCTTACATGGCACAGGCTCACCAAAATATCTTATCCCCTAATATTTGAAAACCTTGAGGGATTTCTTGTCTCTACAATGAATAGTGGAACGTATGGTGGCTTCAGAACGACCATTCCTATGTCAGCAAGTAAAAAGGTTTTTTGGCCACTAAAATAATTGGTTCTTAATTAATGTTCGAGGAAATACTGGTGCCTATACATGCAAAAATATTAGCTCAATTAAGAGGCCTCCCAGTCCCTTCCTAAGAAAGGATTTTGATGTGTCACACAGAAATTAGGGGTGGCACTTGTCGACATAGGACATCCTCACAAGATGTTCGAAGACTTTCCCAACAATCACAACAATTTATATAGCAGACCAAAACAAAGTGTCGCTTGGGTTGTTCCCTCTCACAAGATGGGGGGAAGGCCCTCTAAAGGTAACAAAAGTGAGAAAGTACATTTTTTT